>JIBL01000138.1:0-200515 GCA_001593455.1 Cryptosporidium baileyi
AAAAAAAGTCACGAATTCGAAATAATAGTAGTAATGGACAACTCCTTTTCAATCTGCAATCTTATAGTTGAATAGAGAAGCCAAATTATCGATTGCTAAACTTAATTTTAATTTTCCCTTTTTTTTTTTTTTTTTTTTTTGAGAAAAGGTGAAAAATTGAAAAACCAAATTAGTTAATTTATATCCCAATATATTATTATATTTTCGTTCTATATAATAGAGGGATTTATTTAAACATCCGAACGATCTGATCAAGATATATCAATATTATATTTAGAAAAGTCTTCATATCAGAAAAACAAACGATTATTGATATATTTCAATACATTAAAGTTGTAAAGGTAGTCAACTATACAATCGTCTTATTAGTAAATTTAAAACTTTCTAATTCACCTTACAATTGAAATTAACAATCTTAACAACAAACTGTATTGAACGTATATATATTTATTTATATTGATATATACTTAATACATGGATTTACATAAACTATGTAATTACTTAAATTAAAAATGGGTAAAAAACGTATTTCTTAGTTGATCGTTTTTCTTTAAAGTTAAATAACCAAGACAATATTGCGTCGTGTATTATTCAAATAGAATTATTAACGTATAATAATTTATAAAAATTAATACCATTAAATTTAAGTCCTCGAAATTAGGCTGGGTTTTATCTATACATATTGTATTACATTATATATTATATATATATATATATATATATATATATATATATATATATATTATATTATATACGTATATACACTTATCTCTGCACTACATATTACAATTAATTAAAACAAAAGGATAATTTCACTAATTAACTATTAATTTAAGTAACCTTATTATTCAGTCATGTCTTTTTTTTTTCAAATAAAATCTATAACAATTATTAAATAACAATAGCAAATTAATATAAACTGGCAATAGACACTAATTTGCCACACTACAAAAAACAGAGACGCAAAGCGGGATAGTGGGCGGTTTAGTGTATTTTAATATTTTTTTCTTTTTTTTTTTCATTAAAACGAATTTACATAATAGAAATGCATAATGGACATGTAGTTTTATTTGATGTTTTAAACCACTTGTAGATGCACTCATTATGAAAAATGTTTTTACAGGTTTGACACCTTTTTTTAGGAAGAGATCTATATTGTGGATGAACAATAGAGTAGCAAATTAGACAATCTTCAATACCGTCAAGATAAAGTGATAGGTTGTTAATCCAAGTAAGGATTGCGTGCGTAATATTTTTATATCTAATAGCTTTTATCACTGAAACTAGCCAATTAGAACTTTGCTTTTTTGATATACCCGTTATATTCGTAATGTTTATTTTAGGAATAACCAAGGGATGAGATTGTGAAAATGTGAAATTTAATGTTGCATTGAAACCACGTTCAGAATAATCGATTTTAACGGTTCTAGAAGAATTATTGTATTCATAAGTAATTGTTTTTTCAGAATTCGACAACTTCCCGACTATAAGTGGTATATGACTAATTTCTATTGGAATTATAATGGGTGAAAAGTAGTTTAAAATCAACTTTTGAAGTGTTTTCTGCACTTTATCATTGGAATTACAAAGCCATATTTCTCTTAATATTCTTGGAAAATAAATAGTCAAAGATAATATAATCCTAGTTGCAAGTAACCATATAAATGTTGGATTATTTGAATTCCATTGATCCATTTTTGAATATTCTTCCATAAGTAAAATATCTTCTATATTCCCAGTAAGCAATATTCTTCTTTCATTATTAGAAGAATATTTGAACTTATTAATCCAATTTGTTTGCATATCTGAATGTTTTGTTCTATTTACATCAAATTCAAAATCTTCATCTATTGAACTCGTTTCTATAATCATTAATGCTTGAAATGCAAGTTCTATAAGAACATTCACTAATGGTAAATTAATAATCTTAGATATAATTTCATTAATATCTGATATTTTCTTAATTTCAATAAGATTATTAAATGTAGTACTTTTTAAAATCATTTCATTTGTTAATTCTTTTAAATCCTTATTTTTTATTACGATTAATAAAGCTTGACATATTGAAATATCATCATTATCTATAGGAGATGGAATAAAATCATTTTTTATTCTAGACTTAAGATCAACTTTTTTTTCTTTTATTGCTTCTCCAACAATTAAAGGATTTAATTCAAGTAAAGATTCTATACATGGTGTTAAATTTTTTTCTATTGTCTTAATATTTTCATTTTCTGAATTCGTACATATAATGAAATCATCAGAAATTAATTTTGGAAGTATAAAACACCAACAACCTAATCTTTGTGAAATATCATTAAATAATTTATTTTTATTGGTAGAAATTGAATTATATCTTAATGAATTTACAAAAATAGTACTTAAATATGTTTCTAATAATTGATGAGAAAATGAAGGTCCTATTAATCTTTTCCAATGAGATGCTATAACATAAATACCTTTTTCAAAATTATCAATATTTTGATTATATAAACAAATATTCTCTTTTATTTCATCATTATTTTGATCATTTATTTTGATTTCCTCATCATAAATTTCATTATCATCAATATCATCCTTATTTTTTGAAATTAAAAATTCTTTAATACAATTACTAAGTTTTTCAATATTCTTTGTTGCACTTTCAGTATCAACATATTCGTATTGAACATTATACCAATTATGCTCTTTTAAAATAAGTAATACCGAAGAATGTATTTTTAATGAGTAAGTAGTTAATAATCTTGAAATTTCCATTGCATTCTCTTTAATATGTCCTACTCTTGATTTTAAAAGTGATGAAATCCAATTATTACCAACAATTTCTGATCTTTCAATTCTTACCATTTGTTCTAATATAATATTCGAATTTTTAATAATTGATTCATCATCAATATTATTTAATATTGTTGAAGTTAACCCTAATAACTTATCAAACATACTAAATATGTTTATCTCCATTGGAACTGTAATTGATGTAAATCTTAAATCATCACTTAAATTATCTTCATAAATTTCTAATTTAAAATATATTTTAGATGATAATTTCATAGATTCAATAATCAAATCTTGCAAAATAATAGTATATTCATTAATATTTTTAATACAATTTATATTATTATTTTTAGAATATTCATCAAAAGTTTTTATTGAAAGTTCAAGTATTTTACCTATTAAATAATGTATTGAAGAAAACAACTTAATCAAAAATCTTGAAATTAATATTTCTCTTGATTGAAAATTTATATCAATATTATCCTGTATTTCATTCTCAAAAATATTATCTTCAAAATATCTTTCTATTATTAATATTAAATTTGTTAAAATTTCACATATTAAAAATAAACAATTATATTCCGATCTTAAATTTAAATCCCAATTATTTAAATCTTCTGCTAATTTTTCTGCTAATATTATTATATTATTTATTTTTAAATAAATTCGATCTTTCAAAAAAATATCATCTTCTAATAATAATATTATCATATTTATTATATCAGAAATTTTTAAATAATCCTTATTTATAATTGAAAAATCTAATATATTTTCAAAAAATATATTAATCTCTTCTTTTAATGAATTAAATAATTCTTTATTATTTGAACTTAAATTATTATATTTTATTACATCAATTAAAATAGGTTGACTTATTTTTTTTAATAAATGATTAGAAGAATCTTTAAAAATTTCTTGTATAAAATCTAATTTTAAATCTTTATTATCAAATAAATCAAATAAATAAATTAAAAAATCACTTTCTAATTTTCTTCTAAAACTTGATATTATTTCATAATAAATCTTATCTTTCTTCATTTTATTAGTATCTTTAAAATTATAAATAAAATTTTTTAATTCTAAAATTATCTTTTTTGATATTAAAATTTCTGATAATTCTTTTATTAAAGAATCTAAAAATATTATCTTTTCTTTATTTTCATTTAAATTAAAAATAATATATCCTTTTTCAAAAATATGATTTTTTGAATCTGAAAGTAATTTAATAAATTCTTGTGAAACAAACAATTGTTTTATTACATATAATGCAAATAAAGAATCTATTTCTGTATTTTTTAAAATCTCTTTATTTTTTATTATTTCATTATTAATTTTAAAATCAATTTCACTATATATTTTTAAAAAATCACGAATTTTAAATCCTGTTTCAAATGAATTATTATTTATTTTATATTCTCTATTGATTAATAATTCTGTTAAATGAATAAATAATATTTTTAATTTATTAAGAAATTCTTTTTTTATATGGTCTTCAAAATGATGTGTATTAAAATCTTCCAATTTATAAAATTGTAAATTTCTATCTAATAATATAACTAATTTATTTATTGAAATATTCAGATTATTATTACAAGATCCCAAATTAAATATATTACTTAATAAAAACTCTTTTAATTTATATATTTCATTTTCAAATTCATTTTTAATATTTTCTTTGCAATTTAGAAATATAACATCAATTATAGGAATAATTAATTTTTGTTTACTAATATCTTCAAACCATAAATTGGATAATGAATAAAGTAATAAATTTAATAATTTAATTGAAGTTTGACAAGATAAAATAATATTTTTATTAAAAGAAGTAATTAATAAATTTTTGATTTGAGACATTTCTTCTAATAATGAATCAGATATAATATTTGATTTTTCATTTGTTATATAATTTAATTGCATTAAAATAAAATTTTCAAAAAATTCCAAATATAAATGTGAATCTAAAAATGATGTCTCAAATAAATATATTAAGAAGTCATTTATAATTTTCTGTATATTTATTTTTTTAAACATGTCTTGTAAAAAGTTATTTTTAATAATTTTTTTTTCATTATATTTTATGGATTCATATTCTTTAAATGATTTAAATAAAATAGAAATTGAATTTATTAAATTAGAATCAATTTCTGGAAATTCTTGAATTAATATATTAATTAAATAATTACAAGATAAATGATTAGAATCCAATAAATTTTTGAAAAAAGAGAAAATTAATATAAAATTAATAGGATCTGTATTTTTAGTTATTTCCACTATTTTTTTAAATAAAAAATGATTTTTTAATTCAGAATTGGAAAATTTGATTATAAAAGGTAAAAAAAATGAATCCAAAAAAAGATATATTAAATTAAATTCTTCAATATTATAGTTAAGATTTGATTTAATAGATATTTTAATTAAAATTTCATAAGTTGATAAAAATTGATTAATTATATTATCAATATTTATTTGATTTAATGAATCAAATGATTTAATTATAATTTCATTTATTGCTTTTTTAATTAACATTGATTTAATATTAATATTTTCAAATATAGATATATTGAATGAATTTTTTTGTAATTCTTGTAATTTTAAGAAAATGTCTTGTTGAATTGAATTTATACATAAAATAACAATACAGTTTAAAAAATGTGGATTATATTGATTAAAAGTTGAACAAATTTTTAAGTAAGTTTCAATATAATATAAATTATAAATTTTATAATTTTCAATTTTTAAATGATTATTAATATAAGATTGTTCCCAATAATTTTTTAAGAAAGATTCAAGATTATGAAGAGATAATTCAAGTTGACGTATTTTACATTCTTTAATAACCCATTCATGAGAATTTATTGAATTAATAATAATATTAAAAAATTTTTCATTAATTTTATCTCTAGCTTTTGAACAATTAATAGAATTTTGTATATTATGTAAATCTTTAAATGTTAAAGAAATAATAATTGGATTCCATATAATTTTAGAATAGAATTTAATTAAAAAATTTTTTACATCTTGATAATTTTCTTCAATAGTATTAAATTTATTAAATAAAAAAAATAATAATATAGTATAATATGTTTTGATAGAATTTGTAAACAAATTTAGATTTGAAGTATTAATAGTGATTTTATTTTGAATTTGAGATGTTGATGTTTTTTCATGATTAAGATTAAATTTTAACATAGGTGAAATTATAGTAAATGGAAATAAAATAATAAAAGGTAAATCATTAGATTGAATATGAGAATGAATTAATAATAATAATTGATTAAAAGATTGGAAATAGAATTGATCTTGATTTAAAATTTGAGTAATTTCATTAAATTCTTCATTAATTAAATTATCAGTAAATTGTTGATAATTTATTATTTCTTCCAAAATAATTTTAAAAGGTACAGATGCAATAATATATGGAAGTTCTGAATATAAAGAATCACAACTTAATTGATTTGGTTTGTTTAAACATGAAAATATAATTTTTTTAAAATAATTAATTGGGGAGACAAATAATTTGTTAGATTGAATTTCCCAGATTCCAGGAAAAAGTTTTAAGAATATTAGTAATAATTTTGGAGAGACTATTTGAACATTTGAATTAAGATGATCACCAATACATTGCATTATTTCTACAAAAAGACGTGATAAAGAAGGTACATAATTTACGAACGAATTTTCTAATATTGGATATTTTTTTATTTGATGAAATATAATATTCATAGAGGAAGTAAGAAGTTGAATAGCTTCTACTCTTATTACACTGCTATAAGATTTTGAAATAAATTTCCATATAGATCCCATTTGTAATGTATTCCAAGAAAAATCATTGTTATTAAACTCGTTAAATTCTTTTAATTTTTCTGGATATGAATTAAAAATGATATGTGAAGAAATATTAAAAGAATTATTAAATGATTTTTTATGTAAAATATCAATAATTTTTTTTAAAGATGCAAGACAAGTTGATATAAGACGATCAAATAATTCTTCTTCTTCAGATAATGAAGATACATTTGCATTTAATTCATTTTTAATATTCTTAATATTACAACTTAAAAGTCTTCCATATAAATCAAAAAGCGAAGAACTAGAATAATCAATTATTTTTACAATTCGATCTTCATTTTCTTTTCCAATAAGTCCTTCTAAACAATCTATTGCAGATTTTGAGACATCAGGTTTTGGATCACTACAAGATAACCATAATGCAGGAAAGAATAATTTACAATATTTTTCTAATTTTTTACCACCAACTATATTATGTAATAGTAGAAAACATTCATTGGATAATTTTCTGATTTTTGTATCTGAATCATATACTCCTACTCGTATATATATATATGTAAAATTAGATAATATAGGATCCCAATTTATATTTAAATTTTTATCTTGTAAATACAAAGATAATTCTTCTTTAAATAATATCAATCCCTTTAAACGTGTTAAAGAATCTTTTTTAGAAATATTTGTAAATATAGGTACAAATGATGGATGTAATGATGAAATATTTAGTTGATCATGAGTATGAAACGAGTCATTATTATCATTAGGTAAAGTAAATTCGGAAAAAATACCCCACAAAGATGTTGCTACACCAACTTTACTATTATCACCTATTAAAGAAATTGCTTTTGAACTATTTATGGAATTTTTATATTTTCCTTTAGTCATTTTTCATTAAGTTTTAGAAAAGCTTTTAAGAAAATATCGGCGCAATAAAATTTTTTTAAAAAAATATTTTTAAAAACTTATTAGGAACAAATTTGAAAAAAATATTGATAATTTTATTGAATTTATGCATTTAATAGTTTAAAAAACTTGTTTTAAATTTAAATATTTTCTTAAATATGATGATTAAATGTTTGACATGTTGCATTTGGCGCCGTATAGACATTATATACCGGCAATTTTTGTCCATTATTGACTCAATGATTTGATTAAAGCAGAAAAAAAAAAAAAAAAAAAAAAAAATTAGACATAAAAATAATGGTTGATGAAAACAAGAATTTAGTGAATGACTCAACTTCTGAGCAATATAAAAATAAGGGTAATGAGTTTTTTAAAGATGGTAAATTTCAGGAAGCGATAGAATATTATACTTTGGCTATAAAAATTTCTACATCAACAGAAATGCAAAATGAAAATTTACACATATACTATTCTAATCGTGCTTTATGTCATATAAGACTCGAAAATTTTGGCTCAGCTATAGAAGATGCTAGCGAAAGTATAAAACTTTCTCCTAATTTTTCAAAAGCTTATTATAGAAGGGGTTTAGCCTACTTTAATTTATTAAAATACTCATTAGCTAAAAAGGATTTCACAAAAGTTTTAAGTTTAGTTGAAAATGACAAGGATGCAAGGTCTAAAATTTTAATGTGTACAAAGTTGATAAAACAAGAAAAATTTATGAATGCAATTTCTACTGATAGATCGAAAATGGTACATGAAACAATAAATTTTAATGCACCTAGTTTTACAGTAGGTGATGAATACAATGGACCAAAATATAATTCTATTATGGAAAATAAGGATAATAATGCTGAGAATACTAATGCTTCATTTACTTCGAAAGAATTGATAATACCTAAGAATGTAACATCATCATTGATACGTGAATCATTTGTAACAGAGTTAATAGATTATTTAAAAGTTCCAGAAAATAGACTGCACAAAAGATATGCATATTTAATTGTGTATGATTTAATACAAATTTTAAAAGAAGTTGCATCTAAACCATTAGTTCGAATTAATATAGGAAAACAAGAACATATTACTGTTTGTGGAGATATACATGGACAATTTTATGATTTATTAAATATTTTTGATATAAATGGTTTACCTTCAGTAACAAATGGGTACTTATTTAATGGAGATTTTGTTGATAGGGGTTCATTTTCAGTAGAAGTTATTTTGGTTCTTTTTACTTTGAAAATAATGTATCCATATCATGTTCATTTGGCAAGAGGGAATCATGAAACTAAAAATTTAAATAAATTATATGGATTTGAAGGAGAAGTATTAGCAAAATACGATTCTGGACTTTATGATTTAATTAGTGAGGCTTTTTGTTTTCTTCCATTAGCCCATGTTATTAATGATAAAGTCTTTGTTGTACATGGTGGATTATGTGCAGAAGACAACGTTACACTTAAAGATATAGAACAACTTTACACTAGATGTGAACCTTCTGATTCTGGATTTATGTCATCTTTACTTTGGTCTGATCCACAACAAAAAGAAGGTAGATCACCATCACCAAGAGGAGTTGGATGTAATTTTGGACCAGATGTAACATTCAACTTTCTTAAAGTCAACAATTTAGATTACATAATTAGGAGTCACGAAGTTAAGCAAGAAGGTTATAGTGTTGATCATGATGGTAAATGCATTACTGTATTTTCTGCTCCAAATTATTGTGATTCAATGGGAAATAAGGGAGCATTTATTAAGATTCACGAATATGATCTTAAACCTAACTTTGTACAATTTTATGCAGTGCCACATCCTCCAGTACCTGCTATGAAATATGCAAATTCTATGCTTTCACTTGGAATTTAAAAAATTGAGTATTTAAGATTTATTTATGAAGAAAAATTAGTGTATACTTAGTAGACTAGAATCTAATTTATTGTATTTATCTTTATTTTTCTAAATCTAATTATTAATATTACATTTGCATAGAATCCTCAATTGGACCAAGAAAATCGCTACTCATTTCAGCAACAGCAGATAAAGTTTCATTATTAACACCTCGTAGACGAAGACGAACTTGAGTTTGTTGTTTTATCTGCAATTGAGTTTTTGTGTCTATGTAAGCTCTACTATTTTGACCATCAATACCACTTTTATAAACCATGTTTTCTGGTAATGCAGAATGACTTACAAAAACTCTTCTTAATGGACCACAATCAACTATTACACCTAATTCATTTACACTTTCAACTACACCATCTACTACTTCACCTTTGATTGGACGATAAACAATTGCTTGATATTTTACAGGAACGATTATCAAACCTGTACTATCTTGAACCCTTCCTGGCTGTTTCAAAATGATTTTTATTACACAAATAACGTAGCCATATGGGGCAGCTCTTTGTCCTTCAACCTGTATTTGCAAGTTTAATGTAAAATAAAATTTTAAGATTTAGTAAAACTTACCTGACTCCTTAATATATCATCGATGTGCTCATTATATCTTGGACCAAGTTGATTTGGTTTGACAGATATATTTCGCCAAAGTTCAACAAAAAAAAACATTAATTTGTCGTTGTTCACAAGCTTAAAAATTACTTTTAAATAAAAATCAGCGCCTAATATAAGGCGGTTTTTATAGTTTATAATTTCTTTTTATTTCTATGTTACTTCAAAATATGAAAGAATGAATTTAACTTTCAAAATTTTATAATTAATGGTTAAACTACTTGCGCTTGAGCTTTTAGAATCTTTACATATTCAATTACAAAAAAAAGCTGATGAAGGAGTACATAGTGCCGAAGTTTTTGAAAAAAATGCATGTAATGTACTTAATAATTTGCATGGTTGCAAAGATCCATTTAGTATATATAAACAAGAATTAAATTCTTTAACAAAACATAGAAAAAGATCTAATAATCCTTTAACACATGTAATTCGTAGACTTACTGAAGAGTTATTTGCAATAGTAACAACTTCAAGATATCCTATATTTCTAACACCTCATTTATATGTTATATATATATCATTATTAACTGAATTGAGTTTAAAAGAATTACCTTCATTATTTTTAGAAACTTATGATGGAAATATTGAAAGTTTTCAAAGTGATTTTGCTTCATTATTACTTGAAATTTATATTAGAAGATCACCTTTATGGACACTTATTAAAAATTTTCGATTTTCTATTGAAAATATCAAATTAGGAGTAACTAATATACTTAATGATATCCAGTTAAAACAAGAATTTCAAGAGTTTCATGATTTATTGTCATTAGAACCTAATGAATTAACTTTAATAAATTTCCTTCCATTATTCTTTACAAACAGTCAATCATTAAAAAGAGGTATAATGCAAGGTAAATATAATTTTTTTTCAGAAAAAAAAAAAAATAGAAATAAATTAAAAAGTAATAAACTAATGCTTCATTCAGGTTTAGCTAATAAAATTAGATTAAAATCATCGATTTCTCCAAAATCAAGAATATCTTCTAATGATTCAATAAAGATATTGGATAATTTTGCTTTAACAAGAATGAGTCTTGCAATTTTAATCAAAATATTTGATAAATTTCCATTATTTAATCAAAATGAAATTATAAAATTTGAACCAAATTTTTTTAATCTTTTAAAAACATTTGAATTTAGTTTAATTACTTTTCTTGCAGGTTCAAATATTGGTAACACTTGTTTAAAAAAAGAAGATTCTGCAACAACAAATTTAGTATATGAATTGGATGGTACAACTTCTACAGATGTTTTTACAATAGAAAATAAAGTTCTAGATTATCAACCATTTCATTTTTTACATATACAAGTTGTTTCAGGTTTACGTATTTTTTTGAAAGGATTTAATTACATAAATAATTCGGAAACAAATGATGAATATTTCTCTCTTTTTTATGAATCTGTTGTTATTTATTTAATGAGAGTATTTAACCAAGTTGTAAAAGTACTTGAATTTCAGGAATTTAATTCAATTCAAGATCATATATATAAAAATAATTATCAAAAATTTAATACTTACTTGGAAATTATACCTTCAGAAATGATTTTATTGATACAAAATTTAAAAAAGGATTTCTCAAAAAATTTTTTTAAAAAAATCATTTTGGAAATTTATAATTTACAAATAAGTAAAAAATATATAACTTCATTATTTTTAATAACATTTATTGAGATAGTTAAAGAAAGTAAGGAAATAGATTGTGATTTTTTTGTAAAATCATGGAAACATATTTTTGAAGATTATCTATATAATAATTTATTGGATACTTATATTATTGAATCATTTATTTATTTAATTT
Organism: Cryptosporidium baileyi; assembly: GCA_001593455.1. Classification (NCBI taxonomy): domain Eukaryota; phylum Apicomplexa; class Conoidasida; order Eucoccidiorida; family Cryptosporidiidae; genus Cryptosporidium; species Cryptosporidium baileyi. The sequence continues at coordinate 11,784 of JIBL01000138.1, forward strand.
CTGATTTAGAAATACGTAAAAGTTTGGTTTACATTGATATGAGTTTTTTTTTAAATAAGTATTTAGGAGTATTGATTCGTACTATTGTCTATCATCCAAACTTGTCAGCAAAACCAATAATTGTTTTTATTTTGGATTGTATAAAAATATTAAAAAATCAAAATTCAAATTTATTATGGTTTGAAGATTTTATTAAGATTATATTAAATGTTATTTGTATGCCATTGATGACATTTTTTCCTCAGAAAATTACTTGTGATAAAAATGAACTAAAAACATTAATTAATTATATGAAACCTAATGATAGAATTTTAAATTACTTATCATCATTAATATATCCAGATATTGTAGAAAAAAATTTATTAAAAAATGATATAAAGTCAATAATTTGTGATTTATCTTCAAATTTTCTTTTATCTTCTATATATAACGACAATAGTAATAATAAATATCACACAAAAATAATTTTTCAAGAAACTTTGTTTTTACTAGAGATGATTTTTAATGAGATAGTTGATTCAATTATGTTTATTAAAAAAGAAGATGAGAATTTTTATAAAGTTTCAAATTTTATTTCTGAATTGTTAAACATGATTCCGTATATATTTCATCAAGGACCAGTATATTCTTTAGAATTATATGAGAAGTTTATTAAAATTATAATAAATATATTGAATTATCATGCAGAATTATTATTTGATGAGAAAATTTTTGATAGTCTATTAAATTGTTTAAAAATAGAAGTATACTCAAATATAATGCAAACTTCAACTATATGCTGGTTAATTGGTGAAACTATAATGCTTCAAAAAAAAGAAGTTTTGAATTTAAATCAAGAAAAAATTTTGAAATTGATTGATATTTTAAATTCTACATTAGAGTTTTGTTTTTCTGACTGTTTGGAATTTTTTAGATCTATGAATATTGATAGGAATATATTTTTTTTATCTAAGAATGAGAATGGTGATGATAATAATAGTGAGTTTTCTATTTCTTCAGATTCTTCTTTTGTTTCAGATATTTCTTTTGAGATTGATAAAGATACATTATTAATAGATGATAAGAATGAGCATAATTATGAAATTAGTTTAGATAATGAGAATGCTGATTTTATGGATGATAATATTGATTACAAAAGATTTCAAGAATCAAATAAATATGTAGATAATATCTATCTAATAGAGACGATAATTTCTGCACTTTGCAAGATCGGTATGGTATGTAGACAATTCAAGACGGAAATAATTAGAATTTTAGATGGATTTGAAGAGAAGTTAGTGAGTGAATCAGTGGAACAAAGAAGTACTTGTCAACAAGATGAATTAATTCAGAGTTCAAGGCTTATTGTTATAAAGAAAATAAGTACTTGTCTAAAGAAATTGAATTATTCATCATTATTTTTACCTACAACAAAGCATTCGATCTTTTTTGAGTCTCATAATAGTAGAAGTCTAAACTCGATTTATCATTATAATTAATGTCACATAATTATTTAGGGAAATTTTAATAAACTATTTTCTAATAGTAGTGTTCTAATTCTACTGTATCATTAAATAGATGATTTCAGTTTTCGATGTGTATTTAAACGTCAGAATTGGCTTTAGCCTTCTTTCCAACATTTCTTGCTTCTAACCATTCCTTACGTAGAGTAGAGAATGCTCTAAACTTCTTTTCTTCCGAAGTAATAACATGTGGCTAAAAATTAAAAAAAAACAAAAAAAGTAAATTGAATTGAAGATTTAAAATTTAACAAGATATGAAACTTACCTTCTGAATACCAAGATTAATTCTGACAGGGAATGCCTTTTTGTGATCTACATTCTTTAAAGTTTTGAACTCCTCTCTAGATGAGTCATCTGGTATACCAGCAAATCCTTTCTTAGTTCTTTTACCTTTTCTTGGGAGTAAGATAATGCCATTAATATACTTTTTTAGACGATCAACATTAAGTTGAAAAGTCTCTTCAGATAAGTCTGTACGTCTATGGTCAACAGCAATTCCTATACTCATAGCAGCCTTCTTATTAATACCACAGGCAGATAACTCTTCTAAAGTAAATCCTCTACCTAAACGTGTCTTCATATTGTAACGTTGAGTAGGTGGATGTACAATTGGACGTAACATTCCAACAGGTCTAAATCCTGATTCAGCCACAGCCTTTTGACGTGCAATTCGGCGTCTTAATTTCCTTCCTGGTTGATTATACCACGTTTTAATCCAACGCTTGTAATTTTTGCGATAATGCACATTGGGTATAACATTGTTGTGACGCATTTTTTAGTGAAATATTATAAATTTGTGAAGTTACTATAAAGGTCTTAAATTCTAATTTATAAAAAGGAGAGTTGGCCACTTTCTTATATAATATTTAGAAAAAATATCGTTTTTGAAAGATCAACTGCTTAAGTAGATCTTGTCTTGAATGCCTTATTTCCTTATAAATTTATTACTTTCAAGAGGAAATCCTTTGCCGTTTTTGTTAGAGACAGAAATTTTAATAATGCCGGTTTACATTTCCCGCGTCTCGTCTCAAGAAGAAATTTATCTGTAAATCAAAAAAGACGCTTATATTTTTAGGCGCCGTCTCGAGACATTATAATGATTTTTTTCGCAAAGATGCCGTCTAATTTTGAATTGGAAATCTAAAGCTAAGGCAAAAGAAAAATCCTAATTATTACGAACAAAATTAATTTTTTTAAGAATGACAGCTGGAAGTCGTATGGTTCAGACCTTTGGTCGTAAAAAAAACGCTGTTGCAGTTGCTTTGTGTAGAGAAGGAAGAGGATTAGTACATTTCAATGGAAAGCCATTGGATTTGATACAACCAGAACAATTGAAAGTTAAGGCATTTGAACCTATCTTATTATTAGGAAAGCAGATATTTTCTGGAGTTGATATTAGAATTCGTGTTACAGGTGGTGGTTATACATCTCAAGTATTCGCAATTCGTCAGGCATTAGCTAAGGCAATTGTTGCATATACTCAGAAATTTGTAGATGAAGCTACAAAGCAAGAAATAAGAGACATTTTAGTTTCTTATGATCGTTCATTGGTTATTGCTGATCCAAGACGTTGCGAACCAAAGAAATTCGGTGGTCCAGGTGCTCGTGCTCGTATTCAGAAATCTTATCGTTAAGATAGAATTTACGGAATTTAAATAATAGAGAAAGTTTTGATTAGAAAAAAATAGTTTAAAGGTGAATATATTATTTATATGGCCGACTAATTTCTGTAATCATTTCTTTCATAGCTATATTAAAAAGTAAAATAGGAATACCTGTTTATTAGCGTAGGAGAATTGATAATACTTTTTATTTTAACTAAGAACTGTCGTTCATATGGGATTTTCTAAGTAATTAACTGGTAGTTACATCATGAAGTGAGTTCATGAAGTCCTCACATGTTGTTTCTGATTTTTCTTTGTTAATATGTTGAGAAATCTCTAGTGCAAATATAAGTTTCTTAATAGGTATTGGATATTTGATTGAATTTGAAATTTTTCTTAATGTTTCATTTGAAAATGAACCGTTTTGATAATAATCGATAACTTTCGGAATATCCTGAGGTTCTACAGGAGGTACTCTTATTGCAATATTAAATATATCTGCTAATCCAGAAGAATGAACGAATTCGAATTCTGAAGTTGTAGCTATAACAAAAAGTTTTCTATTTTTTGGAGCATTATTTTTTATAAGAATCATGATTGTTTGAAGAACCACATTAGAAAATCTGGGACCTATAGCAGTATAATCAATAAGTCTTTCAATATCATCAAGTATAATACAAGACATTTCGCTTTTATAAGCATCATTAAAAGCCTTTCTTAATTCAAGAGATTTTATAGATTCATTCATTCCAACAAAATGAAGTGGACTTTGTAATTTAGTAAACGGGAATTCTCCTAAACTTGCAATATGTGCAGCCAATGCAGACTTACCTGTTCCTCTTTCGCCATAAAGAAGAACAGCAAGAGTGCTTAAATGTTCATCAGTCTTTATTTGTTCTGAAAGACGTTTTAATAAATCAAGGCATTTTTGAGCTTCTTTTCCTAATTTTATAATACCTCTTGGAACAAGACCTTGCAGTTCGACTTCGTCAGTTCCAAATGCAGGTTGAACTTCTTTAAGTGCACAATTGAAATCCTCTCTACAAACTTGAATATGTTCTGTATCTATTGGTTTTGTCATGTCATTCATATCAATATGACGCTGAAATGCAAAAGAAGTTGCTGATCGAACTAGACCTTCCAACTCCGCACCAGAAAAATTGGTTGATTCTTCTGCTAATTCAAAAAGGTCTACATCTGAATTTAATCTAGAACTTTCTCTCATTTGGCGTGTATGTATCTCCAATATTTCAAGACGTCCCGAACTATCTGGCAAACCAATTTCAATTTGAACTTCAAATCTTCCAGGTCTTAATAGTGCATCATCTAGAAGATCAATTCTGTTCGTCATTCCAATTAAAAGAATATTATTTATACTATTAACACCATCAATTTTACTTAGAAGTTGATTTACAACACTATCTCCTACTCCTGATGTACTGCTTGACGTTGCTCCTCTACTTTTACAAATTGCATCTAATTCATCCAATATAATAATATGTAGTGGTGAAAAGTCACCTTTTTGTTTGTATTCTTCCTCAGCCTCCTTGAATAAATTCCTGATATTCTCTTCACTTTGACCAACATATTTGTTTAATATTTCTGGACCATTAACAATCTTAGGTTCCCTTGCTTTTAATACCTTTGCTATCTGCCTAGCTATCAAGGTTTTACCTGTTCCTGGTGGTCCATATAATATTAAGCCTTTTATATGTTGAATCCCTAATTCTTTCAAAAGTTTTGGTGATATTACACGGCTTGCAAAAGCTCTACGAAATATGATAGAGAATTCATCATTTAAACCTCCTATCCCAATATCTTTAAAATTAAAATGATGTCTGAATAAAGTTGGAGCATTTCTATTGTCATTGTGAAAACGAATAGTTCCTGTTTTGGAACTCGTAAGTTCAATATCTGTAGATGATAAAACTAAAAAATGCGAACTCTTGGATTCTAAGTGCTCAATATTTTTTTTGCTTTTTTCCGCTAATAAATTATCTAAAGATATTATATCTTTAACTGTCAATAAAAGCAGCAAATTTTCTTCTTTGTAATAAAAAGATATTTTTTGTTCCATTGTTAATACATGATCTTTCAATAGTTCTAATATTCCTGGTATTAGTTTTTCTTGATCTAGCATTAAATGTTGTTTTGAATTTACAAACAATTCTACTTCAAGTAATAATGTTCCTGCAATTATTTTAGCCGAATTACTATTTGAAGTGCTATACTCATTACAGACCTCTACAATAACTTTTTCTCTTGACTCAATTAATCCATACTGTCGATGTAACCTATTTAGTCCTATTTCGCCAAATGAAACTCTGTCATCTATTTGAATATTAAGTATTAAATTTCTTATTTTTAATCTTATTGGATTATTGTTTTTTTGTGGGGAAAGAGATTTCTCTATTGAACTATATGTAGAAGAGTTTACATATGCACAATTAGTAAGTGCCAATTCTTGAGCAGGCAAGTTACAAGATATTAGTGCAATTGACATTCTTTAAATATAAATGTACTTTTATCCTCTTATCTTTTTTTCATTAAAAGAAAAAATAAAAAGGGCGCCATACATCAACCGCAATCTTTTTCAAGTCTAAATTAAATATTAAGTTTAAAAAAAAAAAAAAAAAATGATTTTATATTCTATATCTAGTTCTATAAATACTTTGGATAATATTTTAAAAGACAATGAATATGTAAAGGAATCTTATAGGGAGTGTAACATAGTAGTAATTGACAGATATGGTCAAAAAAATGATCATTTGTTGAAATATGACATCTTATTAACTGATCACAGAATATTCTTTTTAAATAATACTCAGTATACAACGCAATCATCAAAAATACCAATAAGATTTGGAGGTGGCTATTTTTTAAATATTTCTTCTATAATAGTTAATGCAATTTCTTCTACGAATTCTCAAGAGGAGGACATTTATTTGTATATTCAACTAGGTGATTGTGAACAAGAAAGTGAACAAGATTGCGATGACACAAATTTTATTGAAATTAATATACATTTTTTAAATAATTCAATGGTTTATTCTTTATTTAACTCACTTTCTGAGACTGTTGCTTATGAAGAACAACTTGAAAATTCAACTGACTCGCAAATTAATGATGAAATCCAGTCCGATCAATATGATTGTGCAGATAGCAGCTAATTATAAATTTAATTTATCTAATTTATTTTATTTGTCTTTAGTACTTGTAGACAATAATGGTAACTTTTTCAATTCTTAGATGATTGTCTTTATATGATAAATTTATATTAAGGGCGCCATATTCTGCAAATTTACATATTAGTTGTTGAAACTGAAATTAAGAATTTGTTAAATAAACTATTTGATGACAGATGAAAATAAACAAAACATTTAATTAAGTTTTTAATTTTCTAGAATTTTTTTGGAATCTTTATTTGTTTCTTAAACAGACATTTAGGAACACATCTTAAACTTTTGTTAGATCTAATAATTGTTCGGAGAAAAAACTAAATGTAAAAATGCTCAATTTTATAAATAAAAAAATTATTTATACAGTGATCAGGCCCAATAAAAAGTTATATTTTTTACTTGTTTTCCTTTTATTGATTTGTAAATTAACTTATTCTTTTAAAGATGATAGTAATGAACCAAGTTTTGAATTGGAATATTTAGAACTAGAGAGTCAGGATACTAATTTGGATGACTTAGAAGATACTGAAGAATCTTCAGTTGAAGATTTAGCAAGTAGAAATATTAATTCATATGAATCTTCATTTTTAGAAGATAGACCCAAACACTGCAGAAGAAAAAATAAATTTTGCAGATTAGTGAAAGATAAAATTCAAGAGTTGGATTATAGAGTACCAAAAATTAAATCTTTAAACTCACGAACTCCAACTACATATTTTTCATTTAGAGGTGCTGAAGAACATTCTCCGGATGATATTGATTTAGATGGAATATTTGAAAGAAGCCACGGGAATAAAAGAATAATTGAACAACACAAAATTAGTTCTAAAGATATTTATAGTGATCAGTTTAAACCAATCAAATATAGATATGCTATGGGAGCCGTACCAAAAGCTAAATTTTCGAGAAGAGGAATTAATAGTGAGAAAATTGTACTAGTAATAACTCCAAAAAAGTTTTTTGCAGATGAAAATGGCAAGTTAATTATTCTTCCAAGTCTTGCATTGAAAATAGATAAAAACCAAAGAGTTTCTGTCTTGTTAAGTAAAATTAAGGATTTAATAGAATCAGTTAATCCGTTATTTAGAATTGAAAAAATACGTCATTTAAATACTAGAATTTTAATAAATAATGTTCCTCCAAACACTAGATTGAATTCATTGAAAATAAGAAATAATGATGAGTTTTCAGTTACTGTTAAAGAAATACCAGAAAGACTAGATGATTATAATAACGATGAATTATTGTATAGTGAGAATGAACTTTTAGAAACACCAATTAAAACTCCTACACTTAAAGAAATTGAAGTTGAGAGAAATAATAGATGGATTTCTAAAACAAGTGATTCTTTCGAAAGTATTGATCAGAATTCTCAAATGCAACCCGAAATTTTACATAAACAAGATTTAGATAATCAAGAGATAACAAATGAAAATATAAAAGATGTTAAAAAAGAGTTGAAAGAAAATTTGGAAGAAAATTTGGAGGAAAATTTGGAAGAAAATTCAACTGAAAATAATAATCAATCTCAATTAATAGATTTAAATAAAAAATATAAGGTTAGCAATGAAGAATATGATGAAATTGAAGAAGATAAAGCTATATTACCAGATGAAAATCTTGTAAATTTAACTCCAGAAGAAAAAATAATTAATTGTGAGTTTCGAGTTTATTACAAAGATTTATATTCCACAAATGAAAGTAATCGTCCAACAATTGTTGCAGTTAAAAAATTGACCTTTTATGATATTGATGAATGTAAATTAGAATCTTTAATAAATGAAGTAAACAAACAAATGAATTCTTTTGAAAATGAATATTTTTTAGTGAAATTAAGACATTTATCGTCAAAAATGGACTTGTCTTCACTTCATAATAAAAACGAAAGAATAAGATTATCAGATTTAGGAGTTATGAATGGTGACAAAATTTCTGCCACTATAGTTTTAAATCTGCAAAATACTTCTAATTTGCCTCAGGAACAAGAAATAAATATTCAAAATTACAAGAACGAATCAAATCTTGAAACGAATAATGATATGAACTTGAATTCAACTTTTGTACACAAAGATGAAGTTCAAAGCAAATGTTTAATATCATTAAATATACGCATAGAATCCGAAGTTATCACAAACAAGGAAAAATCCCAAATTTATTTAAACAAAGATATTGATAAACAAAAAACTGTAAAACTTTGTATTTTAAATAATATTACCATTAAAAATTTTATTGAAGAGTTAAAAAGTCGGATGAATATTGATTCTTCAAAAAAAATCGTTTTTATTTGCGGTGAAAAAATCGTTGATTCTGCAAGTGACCTTCCATTATCAAAGCTCGATTCTAAATTTTGCACTTTAACTCTTAGTAGTTGAGTTTGATCAATTTAATTTTTAATTCCATTGAATTCAATAACATGATTTTTTATTCGATTGTTTTTGTTATTATTTTGATTAAATTAACTACCACACAATAAACTCATGCACTCGTAGTAACTCATTGAACATCCATATCTTTTACATCCTATTATACAAAAATCTTTAGAATGAAGCTGACATTCTGTTCTACATGCGATAGGTATTTTAGATATTCCAGCTATGGGGGGTCTATTTGCATTGCATTCTCTCCCACAAGTTCTTATAAAATACATACTTAATATTAAAGCACATGGACCACTATCTTGATATTCATAATTTCCTGTTGTAGAACCAGATGAAATTACTGACAAAGGTGGTGGAGGAAATCCTGCTTGTAGATTTCTTTCTTCTTCATTATTCTGTAAATATTCGACGAGCATTACACATGAGGAAATAATTAATTCTACTGACTTATCTTTAATTTCTCTTATTGGTTTAACATTTACACACAAATCTTTCTCATATTCTGACAAATCTTTATATTCATTTATTGATTCTATATTTTGTGATTTTGAGCATAATGTAGCAAGTTCAACATAATTAACAAGAGAATGACAGCAGCTCTTTTTTTTTTAAATTGTAAATTAATTCTTATAATAATGAACTTTTTTTACTTACTGGTGAATTATTCAACTTTATTCCAGGTATAGATGTTTTTCGACATCTTTTTTCAATAAATCCAATGGTAGAATTTAATAGAAGCTCCTTTACATGCTTTTATTTTTACTTATTAATTCTTATTTGTAGAAATACGGAAAAACTTACTGAAGTAGGTTGAATACCATTCTTATCTTTTATATTCAATTGATTTGATGTGCTATTATTATCTGACAAATTTAAAAATTCAAATGGCTATATTGGTTTTATTTTAAATAAACTATTTTCTTACCACTTATTAGAATTATTTCACATCGAATATATTTAAATATGGAAAGCAAAATAAATAAAGTAAAAGATATTTTTTGGTTCATTTCTAAAAAAAAGATTTAAGAGTTAATCTCAAATATTTAAAAAAAATTGTTTTAATATCGTGAAGTTTTTTATTAAAAAAATTTATTCTTAATTGAATTTTAGAATTAAACAATTACTAAAAATAAGAATAATAAAAATTTATGAAATATATATTGCTTAAATAACATGCAGATGTGAATACATGCATGTATTGCATGTATTTAATATTTAATAATTTTAAAATATTACGCATGACTTTGAATATATAAATGTGATATTTATTAATTAAATAGTTCAAAATTAATTAAAGAGTTTTATTGAGTTTAAACAAAAGGCTTTTTTTTTTTTTTTTTTAATTTAAAATAATAGTAAAATAACACTTAAACTTGATATAACTGTTATAAAAATGCGTTATATATTTATTAAAATATTATTAAATATATACATACTTAAATTTTATTTCGTTTTAACATATGAAAATAATTATGAAACATTGAAACACAACAATATTACACAGGTTTTAAAGTTGGATAAAAATGAAACTAAGAATGAATTTCAAAATGTAAATGATACATTAAATAATAGTACTAGATTTGAAAATAATACTGACAATGTTGTAAGTGAATAAATATAAATAAAAGATATTTAGAATACAAATTCATTATAAAAAAAAATACTTTAATTTTTAGTTAGAAAATAAATTGAATATTGTTAATATGAACAATACAGTAAGTGCTGAAGAAATTTGTTCAAATAAATGGAAGCATATAAATAAGGGAAAAAGTTGCTGTTCTTCTATTGTTTCAATTTTTGAAACCCAAAAAATTTGCAATGAAAGATTGTTATTTGAAATTTCAAATAAAGATAAAGAAATAAAAAATAAAGAATTGATTGAAGCATTAAATTATTATGATTTATTTTGCAATAATACAGATTATATGGAATTAGTCTCAAATAATATAACTACAGAAGATATATATAATTGCATGAATTTCAATATTAAAACAAATTCTACTTTAGAATCAAAAAACAATAATGACTCAACTAACAATTCAAAAGATGAAAGAGAAAGAAATTTACAACTTTCTGGATGGATGAATGAATTTCGTCTACCAGTTGGTTCAGGACCTAACTTATTAGCTCAATCAATTTCTACTGAAGGTTCCTTTCTACTTGCTAGTGGGGGACCAAATTGTTCACCTTTATTGTCACTTGTATTTGTTAGAGTTTGTAACTCAATCTGTAATTCACATCATGACTCTTCTTCGGGAATAAGCTCTATTCCTTTGTTCTGTATGAGAGATTGTCGACCGTTTTCAAAAATAGCTTGCTTGCGTGGATGTAGAAAATTCGGTTGCAGCGTTGATTTATATACTTGTATGGAGTTAATGTGTGAATAATAATTATTGCAATTGAAAATTGCACATTTGATAACTACATTCATCAAATGGAATATCACACTCAAAAAATTCACATCCTTTGATACAAACATGTTTAGAAAAATCTATACAAGATGGAAAACATGATCGAGGAAATATTGATTCTTTGACCGTCATTGATGATTCCTTATCACACAATTTTTTACAAACTTTAATAAAATGTAATGCAAGAATTGATGTACAAACTTTCTGAGTTTCAAACGAAAATATATTGTTGTTTTGTGGTTCACTTGGCCCTCTCAATGCAGAATTACCTGAGGGGAGTCTAATATGAGACCCAAATCCTGATTTTATTTGCAGATTTCTATAAAAACCTTTTTCTTCGCAATTATTAAAGTGATTTAAATTTATCCAATTATTATCTTCTATTTTTTCTACAGTTTTGTTGCATTCATCTTTAAAAAATTGAAATTCTTCTTGTTCCTTTACAGCAACTTCTTCTATACTTTTTAAAATATCTAAACATATTTCATTTTCTAAAAGGTTAGCATTTATGCTATAGCAAGAATTCTAATAATATACAGCAAATGTTTAACATTTCAAAAATATATTTTTTTTAATTAAGAAACAAACAAAAACTTACTTTTAAATTTTTTTCTTTAAATTCACTAAAATTTTTTGAATGAATTTTTTCATATTCATTGCATTCATTTAAATTCAAATTAAAAAGATTAATTAAAATAAGAATGTTATGAATATTAGTGAAAAAAGTCATGATAAAAGTCGTTATTTAAATATATTTATATCAATCTGATTTCAAAATTTATTTTAAATAATAAATATTTTTAGTATAAGCATGTGATACATGACATGTGGATAAAGATGCGAATAATTGGAATGGAACAAATAGATGTAAAGTATATAATATTAATTATAAATTTATACACCTAAATATATTAATTCTATATTCTTACTAATTCTTAATTATATAGTAATTAAGTATATTGATCTATTGGAAAAGCAATTATCAAGATGATCTTAATGTAATTAATAGATAATTTCTGAAGACTTTAATTTAAGGTCAATTAATACTGTCTTTAATGACCTTCGATCATTAGATTATTCTTAATATTTATCATATATATATATATATATATATGTATATATATATATATGTATATATATATATACTCGTGATCAATGAGGAAAAGAAAAAAAAATATTACGACAGGAAACGTCACTATTACATTTAGTTATACTATTATATAATATCAATTCTCATATATATTTAAAACTTGAATTATTCAGTCAGAATAAAAAGAATGAACTATTACTTTGAATCTTGGCTCAGGTTAGAATGGCAATTTATATGAAACAATTAAGAGCTCTATTATTATACGATAAAGTTCCATATTAATCTACTTCAATATCACCCATATAAACATTCTTATGCTTTAATACCGTTGTATGCAACTTCCATTAACAGTGAATATTAAGTAAACTAATATATCTTTACCAACCAGTCATACTAGTTGAACTGAAAGGCTGCATTTGTTGTTGTGCAGACGGTGAGGGCCCGCCACCAACTGATGTAGGACCAGAAGCTCTATATGCTGCCATTTCAGCAAGATATTTTTGTTTAAACTCTTGTGCCTTTCTCTCCCATGGACCCTTTTCTTGTTCAGGCAAACTATTCCACATTTCGGCTAGGTCTTTCATTTGTAGAGCACGGTTAGGATCATTTTCTCTGACTTTCTGTCTAATATGTTCACACCACAAAGTATAGGCCGTATGTGGTCTTTTCGGTTTATTTGGATCTTCTGGTGCTCTAATAGACCTTTTAGATTTTTGTTGAAGTAAAATTCTCGGTTTCCACATTTTACCAGTACGAGCAGCCACATTACTTGCCAAATCAACAAAGAAATCAGCAAATTCACATAATATATCAACTATAATAGCTTCTGAATTCCCAGATGAACCTACTCCTGACGACATCGACCCTGGTGGCTGCGGTACAGATAACCCAGGTAGTCCACCAGGTAGGTTAATTTGATTCGACATTTCGGTATCCGAGTTATTTACCTAATATTATATTTTTTTAAAAATTCTTCGTCTTCTCTCACTAAAATACCACTTCCAAAAAAAACAGTCTAAACTTTAGGCCGTTCAAGTTTTTAACCTTGCTAAATGTAAATGCTTTATTTTTACAAGTCTTAATATGACCGTACCGGAATTGTAGATAATTGGCACTTTAAATTGCTGCAAAGTCTGAGTATATAGACATAGGTAGCTATCCAAAGACAGTTGAGGATGTAGATAGATATAAATATCTAACCCGCCTAATTGTAGACACTATACACAATTAATTTCTAATATAGAAAAGAATTTCACACAGTTCGTTACTAGAACTATTTAAATTAATTTTTTGTTTCAAAGATTCTTTTAAATATTAATATACTTGTTATAATATCGATATTTAGTCTTAAGTTTTAGTGAATATATTAATATTATTAGCCACGATGTATTTCACTTTAATGATATTAAAAAAGAAAGTACATGATCTATGTATAATTTATATAATAATAGTTATTTTTAATTAGTGGGAAGTATTTATAATTAGTTAATTTTGATATGAGAAGAATTAGCTTTGACTATGAATGTAATACTAATTTCGATATGTGAATTTTATTTCATTAGTGTTCTTTTAAAATAGATACTTTAAAGCATGCTTTAAATTGTTGATTTGCGGTACTATAGTGAGGGTCATGAATATTAGGTATGTGTTTGATATATATAATGTAAATTGAGTAATTTTCTTAGCAAAAGAAGTTTTATAAAGCCTATTAAAGAGAATATAAGGCTTTTGATAGATTAAAAATTGGGATTTTGACATTTATTTCATATAGTAATAGATTTTAATTTTTGCAACTTTAATGATTTACAAAAATTGAGACATTTAAATCAGATATACTTTTGATAGATTGTTTAAATAATAATAATTATTAATTAATTTAAGAGTATGTTATTAATTATATATATAATTGTTAGTTTTATTCCTGTAAATTATTGTCAATTAGTAACATCGATTATTAATCCTGAAGGTGGTCCAGAATATAGTTGTAAATTAGAACAGAATGGGTTATTCAAATGTGATAGTTGTGAGGTTACATTTTGGAGTAATTGGGGTTCTTGTAGTGGTTGTTCTGGGATTATTTCTAGAGAAAGATCTTTAAGCAATATATCAAATCAGGCAGCTAAACCACCAGTTAAAGAAGAAGTTAAATGTTTAACAAATCAAGCTTGTGAAATATGCTCATATAGTAGTTGGTCAGAATGGTCAACTTGTTCCGATTCTTGTGATACTGGAACAAAATATCGTACGCGTAGAATTACTTCAAATAAAGCTTGTAGTATTAATAGTGACAAATTAAATTTATATGAAATAGCAAAATGTGAAAATCCTCCATGTAAATGCAATGAGTCAATTACTGGGCCTAATGGTTTGTATTATAGAGGATGTCAATCTTATTCTAGAACAGGTCAAAAATGCGTAAATTGGAAATCATTAAATTTAGATGCATTTGACTATTTATCAACACTAGATAATTCTGGTATAGGTGATCATTCATATTGTCGAAATCCTATTTCAAACAATACATTAATACCGACAATTTGGTGTTACGTTAGTAAAGATCCTCTTACCCCACAGCTATGCGACCCTGTTCCAACTAATTGCGAAGTTTCAGAATGGACTCAATGGTCCGATTGTTCTGCTACATGTGAAAACGGCAAGGTTAGTCGATCAAGAACAATATTGCAGCCTATGGAAAATGGAGGTGAAGAATGTCCTAATGATCTTGTTCAAACACAAGACTGTTCAGTTGATGTTATATGTCCTGTTGACTGTGTTCTTGGATCTTGGAGTTATTGGTCTACATGTAGTGTTGAATGTGGACAAGGTAATTCTACACGTTCAAGAAACATTATAACTTATCCTCGCGGTACTGGAGCAGTTTGTGAAGAATATTCACAAACCAAATTATGTAATGGCGAAAATTGCATGTCATTCTGGCAGAAAAACAAATATACTATCATTATCTTTTCATTATTAGGTTTCTGTCTTATTGCTTCAATAATATATATTCTTATACCGAATAATAGAAGTGTCTAATTAAGACGTTTGAATATTCGATATCAGTTACAAATTCTAACAATTTACACTAGAAATTTGCATAATTCAATATATGTTTTACTAATTATTAATTAATCAACTTGAAAATTTGTTATCACTTAATTGTCTCCGTATACCTAATATAAGTTCAGAATACCAACATCTTTACTATTTACGGTTAATTTTCGTAGCTTAACATTGATATTTGTCTACTATTCCTATCAATAAGACTAAATTAGTGTTTATTTTATAGCAAGAAAAGAAAAAGAGAACTTTTTTACACCTATTTGTGTACAAAAATGTGTAGCAAGTATGACTAGAAATACATGTCTTAGTTTAGGCGGGATATTACCACTTTTGAACTTATTTTAAAGAGGGGCGGGTGAAGATCTGAATAGTATTTATTAGTTTAATTATTTAATTGAGGGTAAATAAATAGAACTTGTTAGTAAAATAAATAGTAAATAAGGGAAGAAATTTAAAAAAAAAAAAAAAAAAAAAGTACAAGGAAACAGATTTTTAAAATTTAATTACAATTATGAAATTTTTTTTAATAACTTTAATAGGAACTTTATTAGGTTCTATTTACTCTGCAAGTTTAAGATCTGGTGATACTCAACAGTTAGGCAAGTTAGTAGGCGATGCAGAACTTTTTGGAGGTGATGCAGTAAGAAAAATTGAAGTTAGATCACCCGTTTCTGGAGTAATAAGTAAAATAAATTTAAGTGGTACTGGCTATTATAGTCCAGGAACAGCATTTGTTATAACAGCTGAGACAAGTCAATATTACAGAAGTACAGTAAATACGAATGGTAAAAGTATTTCTGTTAAAAGAGTTGTAGATGGTGGTAGAAATGTTTATGTACAAATATTTAGAATATTTTATGTTGTATATTTAACAGCTAAGAAACCAGGGGATTCGGTTTCACAATATGATTTATTAGCATTGTTATATGTCAGAAAAACTCAACAAGGAGAGACTCCATCTGTTCAAAAGTTACCAAGATCTGTTCCAACAAGACCTATTTCTTTACCATCAACATTGGAAAATGAAACTATACCAAGTGAAAAGGAAGAAACTGGTGAATTAAAAGTTGAGACACCTTTAATATCGGAAAAAGATCAAGAAATATCTGAAGATCTTAAATATAATAAGACAGCAGAGGTATTGGAGATGAAACATGAAGATCAAGGAGTTGTAGATGAAAATGTTAAGTTGTCAGATGTTGTAAGTGACAACCAAACTTCTCTTGATGTCTCCTCTATTCCAGATAAAATAGATGACGTTGTTAAGGACGCAGAGTATCAATTATTAGAAACTGCAGACAAAGATTCAGAGTTTTTGTCCGAATTTTCTTCTGATTCAGACGATTCTAGATCGACAAGCACTTCTAATAAGTTAATATCAAATGATACCAATATTCCGGAAGACAAAATATATGATGATTCCGATGACGAAGGTAATCAAGAAGTGACTATTCTTTTAAAAGATGAAAGAGTATCTACCCCATTAGATGAAAATAATTCGGGTGATACTTTACAAACTAGAACAAGTATAGTCTCTGTGACTAGGACTTTAGATTTAAATAAATCGGGAAATTATACACAAGATAATAAAGGGGTAGATAACTCTAAAAATCAATCTTTAAATGAAAGGATTTTACAAGGTAATGAATCAAGATCTGATGATTTAGATGATAGAGAGTCTACTGATGAGGAGTTAGACGATGATTTCAAAGATGAAGAGACAAGTGATGATTTGAAGACTCGTAGTAACTTGAGAGAAAATGAACAACTTATAGTTACGGGATTATCAGAAGATAATTTGAATAATTCAACTAACAACGAATCTAGATCTAATATAACTGAGAATAATGAATACGACTTAGTAACTTTATCTCAAGAGCAGAAATCTGTAGAACAAAAGCCTGAACAAGGCTCTGAATTAGAAACTCAATCTTTAGAACAAAGATTTGATGAACAGAAATCTGGATTAACTCTTTTACCTGAAGGTGAAAAGTTTGAACCAGCAGTTTTATCTCAGGAACATAAACCTGATGTAATAGGTCCTTATGAAGAACAAAAATCTGAAGAACAATCTCAAGAACAGAAGACTGAAGAACAAGAATCTGAGGAACAGAAATCTGAAGAACAGAAATCTGAAGAACAGAAAACTGAAGAACAGAAAACTGAAGAACAGAAAACTGAAGAACAGAAGACTGAAGAACAGAAGACTGAAGAACAGAAAACTGAAGAACAGAAAACTGAAGAACAGAAAACTGAAGAACAGGAATCTGAGGAACAAGAATCTAAGGTGATGGGTGAATCTCAAGAACAAAAACCTAATGAACAAGGTTTTGAAGCATTAGTACAATCTCATGAGCAGAAGTCTGAAGAACAAAAATCTGAAGAACAAAAATCTGTAGAACAAAAGTCTGAGGAACAAAAGACCGAAGAACAAGAGTCTGAAGAACAAAAATCTGTAGAACAAAAATCTGAAGAACAAAAATCTGAAGAACAAAAATCTGAAGAACAAAAATCTGAAGAACAAAAATCTGAAGAACAAAAATCTGAAGAACAAAAATCTGAGGAGCAAAAATCTGAGGAGCAAAAATCTGAGGAGCAAAAATCTGAAGAACAAAAATCTGAAGAACAGAAGTCTGAAGAACAAAAATCTGAAGAACAAAAGTCTGGTGAGCAGAAATCTGATGAACAATCAGAACATTTCCCGGGACTTCCAGATCAACCGTTAACTACTACCGAAACACCATTGAAGTCTGAATTAGACAACTTAGAAGCCTCTTCTGCAGGTCTTACCAGTTCTGGTACATCACCTAATGAAGCCTCCTTATTCTCTGCAGGACAACTTATAACATCGAATATGGAAAATAGTGGATCTGATCAACAACTAAGTGATGATGGATGAGGCTAGATACTTTATTTGTTAGTTTGAGGTCATTTTAAATTTATATTCACAAGGCAATATCGAGATATTGGTTAAGTTTCTATTTGTTTGATCATTTATAAACTATAATTAGACGTAGTATATTTTAGATCCTCTCTTATATTGACAATTTATAAGTAGATTGTTCTTTTTACACTAAAGAGGATTTTACTTTTAAATCTAATAAATGGAAAAGGCTTACTTCTCAAAAATTAATCTTTTTAAAATTCAAACAAGTAATTCCTTATTTTTTGATCATTAGTTCTAGAAAGCCTAATCTTTCTATTCCTTGTAATTATTTCTTGAACTTTTAGTATCCGTCTTTATTGTATTATCTTCATTTCAATATTCATTAATTATTAAATTGAAATCTAACCAATTTTTTTAAAATAAAAATCTTTCTTCTTCAAATTAAATATATAATTTAATATTTCATTTTCTATTAATCATTGTATATCTAATTTAACTATTTAAAAAAAAAAAAAGGTAAAAAAAAATTCAAAAAATCAAATGATTTATTACAAATATTCTAATTAATATTTAAAAAATATAATTAATTATACATATATTTTTTTTTTATAAAATTAAAGTTTTATTTTCTATTTAATTGTTGATCATGAATTGAAATATTTATTTCATGAAATACAATTTTGATCAAATAAATATATATTACCCGCGTTTATTATTAAAATAACAATTTTGGACAATTCACTATTTTCATCATTTAAAACTATTAAAATAAAAAAAAAAAAGTTTTAAATATTAGAAATGCAAAAAATAAATAATGGAATTGAAAAAGGTCGTTGTTATTTTACTGATTGGTTAAGAAGTGTTGCTTGTGTTTTAGTTCTGTCAGTACATAGTATGGTTATTTTACAACGAGTATTGAAATTAAATGAACTCGAAAAAGAAATATCTAATAATTATATTTTAATATTATTACACTATGGAATGCCTGTTTTTTTTTATTCTTCAGGAAGAGCTTTTTTTTTTACAAATGTAAATTCTGGTAAGTTTAATTATAATTTTAGATAATTAGTTATCACAAAATTAATTAGAAAAAAATAGTTTTAAAAGTTTTTTTATTAAAAAATTTAAAAGATTATTAATGCCAGCTATAATAGGATATTTTACAGTTGTTGCAGCAGCAGCATTTTTAGGATCTGAATGGCGTCCATGTTCTCCTCAAAGACCTTATCGTTCTATATTTGATTTTTATATTAGATTTTTTCGTGAATTTAAGTGTTCAGGATTAGAATGGCTTTGGACTTTACCTATGATTTTTATAATTACTATTATAAATAGACCATATGTTTTATTCTTAAGAAGTATTCGTGATGAAAAAAAAATATGTAGTACAAGAGAATCTGGTAAAGAATTATTTGAAGAAAATACTAGAATAATTAAATTATCAAATGAAAATTATCAAATGTTATTAAGTATTAGTTTTATTCTTGGATTGGTTTTTATTCTACATTTTTTGTTTAGTTTTCCATTTAAACAAGTTTTATTACCAATGTTGCTTTGTTATTTAACATTACCTATTATTATTAAATTAATTTCAGGTAAAATATTTAGTTCAAAAGATAGTGGGTTAATTACATCAATTTTGGCATATATACCTTTATATATAGCTTCATTTTATATTGGATTGAATTTGGATGAATCAGTATCTACAATTGTTTCACCTAAAAATAAAGGATTCTTTTTATATAATGGAATGAGATTAATAAGTGAAGAACAACCACTTAGATTATTTTTTGCAATGATATTTTACAATATTTATTTTTTAGCAGGTTTTTTAGATCATCTTCTTGATACAGATACCGAAATGGAAAATAATAAATTTTTAAAAACACTTTTTCCTTTTAAAGTTATTTTACTTGTTTCTTTAAATGCTTTTTCATTTCCAAGTAATAAGTCACTTGTTGGATATTTATGGGCTTATCCTTATTATTTAGGTGGATCTACAACTCTTATATTTATTATGGGTACATGGGTTTGGTTAGAAATATTTAGATTTTTGGGAATTACTTTATTTAGTAACATTGAAATTTCAAAAACTTTACATAAACATCTTTATCAAAGTGGTATGGTTATATATATTACTCATGCAGTTTGGATTGAACTTATAATGAGATATATTTTATTATATTACATTACTCCAGATAGTCCATTTTCTTTATATGATGGAAAATCAATTCGTATTTTTAATTATGTATTTCCTGGTTTTGGTTTATTCTCTTCATGGATTATACTTATTGTTTCTAGTCTTTTTCTTAGTATATTTACATATTTAATTATAATTCATTTTAAATTACCAAGTTTATTTTTTGGTATTAATAAAATAAATTCATTTAGAAATAAGATTCCAGGAAAATAACATTTAATATTTAAAAATAGAAATGAAGATAAATCAATTAAATATTAGAATAGAATTTAGCTAAATAAAATAATTTAGATATTAGATTAAATATTAATTTTAATATATAAAAAAAGAAAAAAAGAAGGTGAAATCAAATGTTTTATCTATTGCAAACTTAAAGATCTACATTCTATTAATGACTTTCTATCAATCATCAAATAAAAATGAATAATCGGCTTAAGAATTTCACACTTGAAAGTTTTAAACAATTTCTCTTCCAGAGAGTATACTGCAAAAGACTTCGAATAATAAATAAGAAGCAGAAGGATTTCCTTCATAAAAATAGAGCTTCATATTTGAATTTTTATCACGGAAGAATTTTAGAATAAAGTTTAATACATTTTTAATAAGTGAAATTGAACGGCCTTTTGAAACAGAATATAGATTAGATAAACCAAATATTGGTAAGAATAATGTTTTTTCTTGATTAGCAAGTGCTTTTGAAAGAATTTTATCATATGTAGTTAATATTGAATTTTGATCAACATTAACTAAAAAGATTCTATTTAATGTTTTAGAAATAGGTGTTCTTGAATCACCATATCTATTATTAGCCAAAACAGTTACTCCATCAGATAAAATAGGATAAGAATGTCCTATAGATCCCAATATCTTACTAAGATCACGTTCCAATGAACTTAAAACAACAATTGGACAGTTCTCTATATCAGTACTAACATAAGTGCAAGTTACAAATATATTTTTAGCATAATCCCTATAATAAGAATTAGCATATCCAGTTGTTGAACTAATCCAATAATTCAAGCTATATAATTGATTACAATTTTGTTTGGAATGACCATTAACAAAATCTGAAAAAGAAATAAAAGATTTGGTATTACTAGGTGCAGGTCTATCAGCATTTTTATTTCCAACAAACTTTGGT
Organism: Cryptosporidium baileyi; assembly: GCA_001593455.1. Taxonomy (NCBI): domain Eukaryota; phylum Apicomplexa; class Conoidasida; order Eucoccidiorida; family Cryptosporidiidae; genus Cryptosporidium; species Cryptosporidium baileyi. Next base: position 33,239 of record JIBL01000138.1, read on the forward strand.
AGTGGTGGTCTTGGAGGAGGAATTTTAGATCTTGGTATAGTAGTAGTAGTAGTAGTAGTAGTAGAACGTCTTGTAAATAATTTTTTTAAAGTACAAGAAGGACATTTTGTTTTCTTTCTCTGATCTAATGGTCTGAAATTAAATGAAAATTGAGGAGCACTAGTATGAATACCAATCCAATTTTGATTAACAGTTCTTATTGTTGCACTTGTACCACCAACACTATTATATTCTAAATAATAAGTACTGAATAATTCTAAAGCTAATTCAAGCAATCTATAATTCTCTTCATAGAATGTAACATGTATTGCATCTCTTTGTGAGGAATGAGTAAAGAATTGATCAACATTTGTAATAGCTTCTAATAAATATTCTTTATTTCTGGTTTCACTTGTTGATAAATTGACAGAAATAAGTGGAGTTATAACAGTAGAACATCTATATTTTGCAGAAGAAAGTATTTTTTGATATAACTTTCCTGTGGCTTTAATTCTAGAATTATATATAAATCTAGAACTATTAATACAATATACCCTTGTTATAGAGCTAGCCCAAGGTCCTGATAAATAACTTGATGAATGAGTATGAATTACTTTAATTTCTGAACTGCCAACACTTCTACAATCTGATTCAGAAACTCCAAGATATCTAAGTAAACTTAATTGACTTTCAGATGAAACATCAACAACTAGACAACTGCAACCAATTACATTAACTGGTGAAGAGTTAACTAAAGAAATTTTGCGAGAGCTGCTAGTAATAGGAAGTTGACTGTTAAATATTTCTTGTATAATTTCAGAAAGTGGTGTTTCAGAAAGACATGCATTATCGAAATCAAAATAGAAAGCTGAATTTGATACAGGCATCCATATTCTATTTGATGTAGAAATAGGTTTTAATGGTGATGATAATACTGGTGGTGGTGGTGGTGGTCTTTTCGGTTTTATTATTGTATTTTGTGAATATTTATTATTATTTAAAAATTCTTCTGAGGCACGTACAGACATGAAATGTGGTTTAATTTGATCAATTAAAACACTAAGTGATTCTTTACTTTCTGCAACAAGTGTAACATGTGTATTAGAATTTTCCAATAAAAATGAATTTAAAGCTTCAGATAAGCCTTCAATACATGAAGTAGTAATTTCAATAGAGTTACCGTTTCTATTAGACCATAGACCAAATGGTAAAATAAGAATTTCGGATAAGCGATTAGTATTAGCATATTTAAAAATGTTTTCATAAGCTTCTTTTATAAGTTCTGTTAAAGATTGAAGATTTTTAGCTTCATTAATAGCATCTCGTAAACTTAAATACATAATTTTTTGAAGTGATGAAAACCATTGAGAATTATTTCGTTTAAATAAAGGAGATCTTATTGTTACACCAGTTTCTTGAGTTGAATAATCAAATTTTAATCCCATTTGATTCATTAAATCTATAAATATATCTGAATCACTATCCATAACAATTAAATCACATGAATGAATACCTAATGAGAAATCTGAAGTTGTAACTGATATTTGAGTAGTAACAGCAGTATACTTGCTTAAATATGGATCTTGTAATTCGGAAAGCAATGTAAATAAGTTTTTCATTGTTGGACATGCTATACCATCATATTGATTAAAATCACTTAATGGAGGAACATATGTTGAAGGTCTTGAAGGTGGAATGATTGGAGTTAAGTGAGAAGGAGGAGAAGGTGTTGATGGTCTAAGACTACTTTTTGGCATTTCAATAAGTGAATTTTTATATTTGGCCTGATCTCTTGTAAATGCAAGTGAGAATACATCGAGAATTGTCTGATAAGAACTTAAATCAGATGTAGGAATAATTATTTGAAATGGACATCGCATTCTGTCACCATATGTTCTCATTAAAAATGTTCTTATTTCAAATGCTGCATTACTTGCCTTAGATCGTAAATCACTACTAGATGAAATAATGGGTAATATGACATTTCTTGCAGACAACTTTAACATTGACTCAAATATATTCTTGTATAATTCATTTAAATTACAAGTACCTTCAACACATGCAATTGATCTTAATCTCGCTCCAGAGATACCTCCATATAAATTAAAAACATTTACATCGGTTCCAGTAATAATTGGACATGTAATCCCTGCACTAGAAAGTATCTGAGAATAGCTAGAGTCAGTAGAATCCACAACTAAAGTATCACAATTTTTAGAATTTAAGATATTTGGAGACTTAAAATCCAAATCAACAATTGCAACACACTTTGCAGAATTAAGAGAACCACCTCTGTTAAGTAGATATAAATCCAGTGTATTTAGACCTGAGCAGTCAAAAGATAGAGCAACTCCAATGTAAGTTAAAAGCAGTGAGATTAATTTTATGTTTATGAGAATCATGTTGAAATATTTAATAGAATAACTACCAAATGAAAATTATCAAAACATGAAACAAAAAGACAAGACAAGTTACCGCCTATGTAAAATTTTCGATACTTATCTTAACATAAAAAGGAAAAAAAAAAAAAAGATAAAAAAAAGGATAGGAAAAAAAAAATAATTTGACAAATTGGAACAAATGCAAGTTTTTTTTTTTTAAATTTAAGATATTTTAAATTTAGGAAACATAATATTTTATTCAATACTCTTAGGTCTAATTATTAAATATTTATATAGCTATAAAATACTATTAAAGATTTATGTGTAAATGTGTGACTTATCAATATATTTAAATATTATTATTAATTTCAATTAATTTTTATTTGTTATTTCTAAAGTATTGAAAATAATACATTTTATATTTTTGGGATATCAAAGCGGGAAATTTCAGATCTTATGAAAAAATCCGCTAAAATTTACATATGTCATATTGAGATAATTTTTCGTATAATTTCAAATAATAGTTTTAATAGATCAGAAAAAGAATGTTTAAAGTGTGAAATTAATGTTAAATAGTAAACTCTCACCTATAAATCCACTTTTTATAATAAATTTGATTTTTAATTATTTAGTCAAATTTATAAAAATTGCTTTTCATTATCTTTTCGATTCCAGATTAAACACAACTACAGAATTTTATCCATGTCATTCTTTGGGAGAATTTGAACCAAGATCAAAGTTTGGTTACAGATTTTTTTTAATTAGTAATCGATTTCATAACATAGGTTTTGGTTTTGAATATAGAGGTCTTTACTATTTCAGCAATGCCCATTTTTCTTCAAAAAATAAAATTCACATAGATAACAAGGAGATTGAATTATATCAATTGGGACTTTCCTTTTTATGTTCAAGTAAATTCCATAATCTAGTAGAACCAAAAGATGAGCAAGATTTATATTTGATTAATCCTTATATGCCAAGTATTAAAGGAAAATGCATATATAAACATCCATTTTATTATTCATATTTTCCAATAAATCCAGTATATAGAGAGTTTACGGGACTTCCAATAGTTAATTTTCAAGGTGAATTAGTGTCAATTTACGATAACTTTAGAAAAATTCAAGATAATATTTACAATATACTCGGCGAGTTCCATTTATGGAAAGAAAGAGATAAACAATTAGAACAATATTCGAATATAAATAATCTTTATTTAAAAGTTTTAAAATCAGAAGATTATAATATAGTGATATATGAGATTAATTTTAATAATAAAAAAATTGGTCATTTCTTCAAATACAAAAATACTTATTATATTTCAAGTGTTTTTATAAACGAGAAGGGATTTTTAAATCTAAGAATACCTGATGATGATGAAATTAACAATAAAGTATTTGCTAAATTATTTAGAAATTGGTGTTATTATTCGGAAGATTCAGATCATAACATTACTTTTGCTGAAAATGATCTTGAAATTTATTTATTAGATTCAAATTTCAACAAATGTAAACTTTACAAAGGAATTATAAGATTTGAACGTGATTCCAAAGTTTGGATAGACTCTGAAGGATCTCCTTTATGGAATTTTATTGGTTTACCCATTATAAATAAACACAAAGAAGTTCTTGGAATTTATGGTGATTTTAAAGCTTTTAATAGAATTGGTAAGACAGGCTATTCCATATTATTAGGAGATTTGAATTTATATAAAAATCATTCTTTGAAGTTAGTATTGTCGAATCCCAATTCATTAAATAATGTTTTGGAGATAAGATATGATCTGAAAATAATCGAACAAATAGCATTCATGTGTTTAGATAAAGAAAACAATAAATTTTTAGATAGAGTATTATTTGGGATAAATAATAATGTGAAAGCTGAGAATATAAAGAATACATTGCTTGATATAGTTGAAGACGATTCAGAGATTTTTTTGATGAGTGATTTAACTTTAAAATACACTCAGGTTGAAAATAAGAAGTTTTTAATAACTTCAGTTGACTGGATAGGTTATTCATATTTAAATAGCAAGGATGAATTCCCTTTTAACAATCCCAAAAGCCTTTTAATAATTTTCCAAGATGAATCTACAATTCTTACACAGGAATTATTAATAAGATATTACAAGAGCTCACCAATTCATAAACGTGGTTATTTTTTTAAAATGTTAAATAGTGAGTCAATTCAAGAGTAAAATTTTTTATTATTAGTTTAATCAGGATAATCTAATTCTCGTGAAACATCTCTCCAATATATCTAATTCAGACAATATTGAACAAATGGAAAGATTATCCAATTCATTAGGATTATGATTCAATATATCCATATTTTTTGCCATTTGTTGAAAATTAAATAGGATTTGTTGTTGATTATTTTCCATATTATCTTTATAAATATTTGATTCCTTTTCAATTGAAAATTTTCGATTATTTTTAGATTCGATGTCATTTGAAATACCAGCCGGATTAAATATTGTTAATAAAAATACAAAAAAGATAAATTTTACAAATATGTTTTTCCAATTAAATGAATCTTCGTCTTTATACACATCTTTAGAATAAATCTCGTCATTTTCGTATTCACATCTATATTCTTCTTTACTTCTATATAATTCAATTTCCTTTTTTAAATAAATATTTTCTTCTGAAACAGCTTCACAAAGCATTTTCAACTTTTCTGTGTTTATTATATGAGCTTGATTTGGAACTCCACTCATATCCATGGTATTTATTAGTGCAATATTATCGGAAGAGAAATTTTGTTGCAAGATATCACAACAATCTGCAATAACATTTTGATAACTAAATGTAGAGTCTTTCGCTTCATTAACGGTTTCTAACAACTCCTCAACATAAGTTTTTATTTCTTTTAAACAATTTGTTCCATTGTGAGCATTCCTTATTTTTTCCGTATTTACATCAGATGATTTCAATGTAGATCTTGCCAAATCTAATTCTGCCTCTGCTATAGATAAAGTCATAAAAAATCTTTCCGTGTCATGTTTAAATTTTAAAGTCGAATCTAAATCTGGAACCATCATTACAATTTCACTATCTGCAATCTCATTATCACTATTAATTTGTGAACAATTTTCATCATTAGAAACATTCATTAAATTCGTAAAAACAACCCGATTATTATCTTCTCGATTAATTAATTTTAAGTTTTCTTTGTTGTTTTCAGAATCACTGCTACTGCAAGCATTATCAATTGCATTAGATTCAATTTTATTAGAATTTGAATACATGCCATACTCAGAATTGGATGCAGTTGTAGTAACTACACTTAAATTTATATCATTTAATACTTCCATATCTAATAAAAAACAACCCCTTTACTTTTAAAAATGTAATCGAATTTTATTTGATCAGAAAGTTGTTTTTTTTTTTTTTCCTTAAAAAAGTAACAAATTATTGATATATTCGCGCCATTATAGTGGGGCTCGAAAAAGAGTTAAATTTGAGAAGTACCGCATTAAAATTATTTATTTTAAAAAATAACTTATTGAAGTTAACAACAGCTTATTCGAATAAAACATAAATAATGATGAAATCTTCTTTAATGAAAATAGTTGGAAATATGTTATTTCACTAAATTTTGAGATGTGTTGATTAAAATAAATTGAATAATCATTTTTATATGAAGTCTCAAATTTACAATCTTTATATTTGTTTAACGATCATAATATTTATTATTGATTCTTATCAATTTGAATATTTAGTTCTCTAGCATTAATCATTAATTTGTCTATTTTGCTAAGAAATTTAGGTGTTTCTATAGTTCTTAGAAGAAAAGGATTACATAAAGTATCAACATATGCAGTATAAACATCTTGAAAAAAGTCCTTAAGTTCACTTTCATTTTCTGGATGATCTTGCAGTATTACAATAATTTTAACTTGTGAAAAACTTAAAAATCCATAAATTTCATATTCATAACTTAAACTAATAGCTGGACCTAAATAACCCAAATAAGTATCTAATGAACTTTGAACAGAATCAGAATTGGTTTTTCTTTCAATTAAATCAAGTGCAGAATATACAATAAATTGCATAGATTCTGCAAACTCATGCTCTAATGTTCTAAATAATAATGGTTGATTACTTCTATCTACTAAGCTCACACATATTACAGGTATCATGGTTTAATGAGTTATTTATATATATATTTTTTTTTTCTTTTTCACAGTAGCAAAGTGAATATGTTTTGGCGGTTTAGAACGCATTTTTTTTTTTTAATATTTAACACGTAAAAAAATCAAATATGTTTTTACAAAAAAAATATTAAATTTAATACCTTTTATTATGAATAGAAAAAAATTTATATAATTTTATTATATATATTTACGAATTTATGGGTGAATTCGTCAATTTTTAGGATAAATATTAGTAAAACATCTTTCAATTACAGTTATATCACCTATAATATTGCAAATATTACTGTTATTGCCTTGCAAATCTTCCCATTTTGATATTATACAGTCTGATGTTTTCATCATGTGTTCATTATTTATAACTTCTATTGATTCTTGGTTTTTTTTAAAAAGAATTCTAGATGCAATATTGTCCTTATAATTATTAATGTCCTGTATATAATTGCTTTTTAATTGAAAATCTATATAACCAATTTTATATATAGTAATAAATGATATAATTAAAAAGATTACAGATATAAATAAATAAAATTTTTTGTTTTTCTTAGTTATTTTGTTTTTATTGATGTGATTTAAGATAATATTAGAATTGCAAATACAATTTTCGATAATTTTACATACATCTTGCAATATTTCTTTTTCAAGTTTTACATTAGAATCAGAATGATCAATTATTTCTTGAATCATTTTTTTTGAAATATTCAAGCTTAATATATTTTCATCAATATTTTCAATGTAATGAATAACTTCAGGTTCTGATATTTCGTGAAAATGTATTTGATTTGATTCCAAAGTAATTGATTGTAACTTTTCTTCGTGATTGTTTTTATATGAATGTTCAATTTCAACAATTCTTTGAACATCGTGAATATCAGCAAATAATCCTAAAGAATCTACGAGTTTAACACCTCTTTCTAAAGATTCCCTCTTTTCCTCAATTTCTTCACTCTCTATTTCCAACATGCTAGCATAACCTTCATCATCAAAATCGAATTCTCTACAAGTATTAAATCCAGAATTAATATTTGAACAAATTTGATTCGATTTAGAGTTATTATCCTGTTTAATTTCTACTGTATTTTCATCTTTTTCAGTATTTTCAAAATTTTCCAAAAAACTTTTCTTAAATTTTAAATAATATTTTAAGTTTTCTTGTATTAATTTACTTACAGTTGTTAAATCAAATATTATACTTGAGCGATCTAGAAAAATATTATATAATTCTATTAATCCCCTATTTTGATCATAATTTAAATGATTATCAGCAAATTCTTGATTTTTAATAATATCTAATGTTTTTTTTGGTATGATTCTTGTAATAATATTTGTTAATTGCTCACCTGACCAGGTTGGATATTTTAAAGACATTCCGGTTAATAACAAAACATCTCTAAGTTGTTGCCAAACAATAATTTCATCATTTATTTCACCAAATTGAAAGTTTAATATTTCTTCTATTTTTTTCCATAATGAAAGAAAACAAAAATTATTTGATAATCCAAAATTTTCAGTTTTTTTTTTCCAATGTATCTTTTATTTTCGATTTAAGAATATTTTCTAAATAATTTATTAAATTGTTTAAAGATTTTATGTCAATACAATTTTGATATTTTTGATATTTATCTTCGTCATATTCTGTTTCACTGAAATTAAGCACGCTATTATTATCTTGATTAGATAATTTATCATTTGATAAAATTTCTGGATTTATTTCCAAATTAATATTTGGTTGAATTTCATCATTTTCATCTTCAGAAAATATTGAACTTGAAACAAAATTTTTATTTCTATAACTTGCCTCTAAAAATGCATTATGAATTCTAGATAATGTTGAAATAGGATATATAGGACAATATGTAGATGGCCTTATTCTTTTCTCACTGTTTATTTTGAATAATTCAGAATTTGAATACTTGTTAATTTTTCTTATTCTCTCATGTTTCTCACTTAAAAATTCATTTTCATCATTTTTTACATTTATTTTTTTATTATTAGATTTTGGAGTTAAATTAAAATTTTTATTAATATTTAAATTTAACTTTGTTTTAATTAATAAGAATAAATTTTTTTTTGTAGGTACCCTTGTTTTATCGTAATTTTGAATCCAATCATAAAGTTCTAGAATTCCTTCTAATTCCAAAACATCTTTTTTTATACTTTCTATATTCATATTAATACAATTCTTTATTTGATTTTTCAGAGTTTTAACTTTTCGGTTTTTAATTATCTATTAGACATTTTGTGTGTTGTTGTGTGTTTTACATTGATCTAAGGTCTATTATTTTTATATTAATAATAATTTTTTAAATATAATTTAAGTTGCAAAATAACTTATTTAATTGATTAATTAATATATATTTGTCTTGAAATATTAATTTAATAATTTATTTTATATATAAAACAATTTAAAATTAAAATTATTAAATTTACATGCCATTAAATTTTTTTAATATTTTGATTAAATTAGTATTTAAAAATAAATTGTTTTAAAAATACAATTTAAATATATTTTTGTCAGTAAATGACATGATAGTTTTTCATTTATAATAATAAGTGTGGGGTAAGTAAATAACATGCAAATCTTCTCCCGCTTATGCACGATCTAACAATTGGCAATTTAAAAAAAAAAAATTTTTTTTATTTTAAGAAAAATAATAAGAATGTTGTTTTTTAGTTAAAATTGTTTATTTTTAAGTTTACTTAAAAAAAGCTTTACATTTTTTTTTTGTTTTCAATGTTGATATAAAATAGAGATAATCAATTTCCAAGAACTAAAATAGCTCTTATGAGAACATTGAACAGATCAATTATACTTATAATCATCTACACAATCTATTTAACATTTATAATAAATATTAAATATTGTAAATCAGATGAATCTTTAAATTTTCCAGATAAAATATTGAGATTATGTAAAGATTATTCTCGACTTAAAGACGAACAGCTTCTTCAGATTGAGTCATGGATTGATGAATTTCTTTCTAAACATGTAACAAATTTTACAACAAAATATAATTTAAAAAAATGTAAAAAGTTAGTAATTAGAAGAATAAAAAAAAATATGGGTGGAAGCAAGAAAAATGGCTTTTTACAAAAATTGAAAATAATTCCATTTACAATTAAATCGAATAAGAAAACATCAGCTTCTACAAACTCAGATCAAAGTGATGAATTAAGAGTATTTATTACTGATAAAGACGAAAAAAATGGATATTCAAGTTCTTCCAATTTGGAATTTAGCGAATTGAAATCTAAGGAAAAAACACTTTTTAGTAAATTAAGAGAAGAATTCTTACAAACAGAATCTGGTATTAGAAGTAACGAGGAAGCCAAAGTTGAAGAAGCAGATGATATTAGATTAATAGAAGAGAATGGTCCTGTTTCTGATTATTTAGATGATAATGGTGAACCAATTATTAGAGAAACTGAGCATTTTGACATTTTGCATGATTCAATAACTTTATTAATACCTAGTGAAATGCCAGAATTTTTTAACTATTTAAAAGTTCCAATTCCTAATCTAAAAAGACAACCAATTTCCATTTCAATATCATATTTGGCAAAAGATTCGGATGATGAAATTGAAATCTCTGAATTAATAAGAGATAATGAAAGTTCTATAGCTAGTAATGATAGTGAAGAACAAGAAGATAGTTTAGAAAGTGAATTAATAGATAAAAAACTTGATGAATTTGATACTATAAGTGATGTTTCTGGAGAAAGTTCCGAATCAGGATTGGATTCCGATGAATATTTTGAAAGTGAATTTGAAAATGCACCCAAGATATTAGCACGTTATAAAAAGAACAGATCAGAATCTTCTTTAAATATATCATTAGGTACAAAAAAAATACCTATGTTTAGAAGAGAAAGAATGATTAGTTCAACATCAGTAGGAGGTTCAGAATCAGTGTCTAAGCAGGGTTTGGAGAATTATGGTGAAGAAAGCCTAGATGGTGAAGCTAGTGAAATTACTAATTCGGAAGTTGCAGATAGTAATGTAGATACAGAAACAGACATTGAACCAGAATCCGACATGGGATCAGAAATAGAATCGGAAACAGAAACGGAAACAGAAACAGAAACGGAAACAGAAACAGAAGCAGAAACAGAAACAGAAACGGAAACGGAGAGTGATATTAGTGTTAACAGCAATATTTCTGAGAATACAGAAGATTCAGAAAAGTATTATAAAGAAAGTAAATATAGGGAAGGTTCAAAAGAAGGTGAAAGTGAAGAAAGCAGTATTTCAGAGAATTCGGAAATATCTGCAGAATCAAGTTAGTAACGAAATTAGGTAGTTAATAAATAAACCAAATGTTACCGCCAAATAATAATTTATTTGTAAAAGTAATTTAATATTTTTGATATACAGAAAATAAATAAATTATATTGCTATTTAATTATTGTGTTGATTACTTTAAAAATTTCTTTATATTATTATTTTTTTTGTACATCCCGCTGTCTATTAATCGTTTGATTTACGTATTTTTAAAAATTAACATTAGCGCTTGTAACCACTTTTATCGAGTGGTGTTACATTTATTAGTTACCTCTAGTACCAAGATTCATTTAAATCGCTTTCTCTTGATTTTACGAATATTATTTATATATATTTGCCAATAGATTAGAAGTAAATCAAAAAATTTCTAAAATGAGGTTTTTATCAGTATTATTTTCCTTATTAGCATTACTATCAATAGTATTTGGTAAAAAAGTGCGTTATCCAATGTATCTCTACACTACAAAAGAATTGGATAATACTCAAATTTTAAGATCTTTAATGGTTGTATCAAGTCTTCCATTCTATGAAGTTAGATTTACAAAAGATTCTGAAGCAAAAAAATTCTTTTTTGACAAGATTAAGTCATTAGGATATTTAACTCCATCTATCCCAGTTCTTTCAGATCCAGAAACTTTCAATAGCTATATTTCTACAGAAGAAGCAATTTCTCAATACATTTTGTTATCCTATTACAAGGAACTTTATCCTAGTACCATTTCTGAATATATATATTCTATTCAAGCTGCCTCTTTAATGACTTCTTATATGAAGAAACTTACAAATATATTATCTGAATCTATTACTTTACCTTGTACAAAAATACTTACTTTAAATGATATCAAACATTTGTTGAATGTATTGGAAAAGAAACGCTCTGAATCTAAATCGAAGTATTTCTATGGTGAAAAATACACATATATTGACGTTTCATTATATAATCTCATATTATTTATTGAGAATGTCTCTCCTGGATGTGTAATTCGCAGATACCCATCCTTGACTAAATTAGCCTTTGAATTCAGTCAAATTCCACAGGTACTAGCTTATGAAAGGAGTCCACATTTTCTCTCATTGACAATTCCTGGAACTCGTGCTTTTGCCAAACCCATCAACTTTGTATTGATGTCGAAAGCCTTTGATACATTATCTAATTGAGATTTGTTTAATGTAGATAAGTGAGATTTCATATCTACGTCGGAATCCGAAAGACAAAAGGCTATTTATTCGAATCTACAAGTTGGATAGTATGTTTATCCTCTTTATTTTACAACATCTAAATGTGAGAACCTTTAATAAGGATCTTGCAATTACTGCTTTAGGAATCGAGGAACTTAAATTTTATTGCAGCTAATTGTAAATCTATTTCCTATTATTAAGTTTCTAATCTACTTATTTTTATATGTTTATGCTCTTTAGTTTTGACGGTCTAAGTTTTTGTGAGATTGTATTCGTGAAATACGGCGTATTTTATTATCTTATTTTAAGACAATAACTTTCCGTAATCAATTTATTAAACTTACATATTCGGACAAATGTGGCAGAACTTCATTACTATTTATTACTGTCTGAACTGCTGTTTCAATTACACCATCTGGTATTGGTGTAATAACTAATCCTTTGTAACTTGCCTACAAACATATATTAAATAAAAAAAATTTTTTTATTTAAACTAAAAAAAAAAAAAAGAAAAAAAGTTAAACTTACTTTCGAGATACCAATTAGATTTTGTTCTTCAAAAAGCATTCTATTAATTCCTTTAAGTGACATAGATTTTAAATACCATTTATTGTCTCTTCTTGCTGCTTTAAATATATGATCAAAACTAGGCCAAGCTTTCATTTTTTTAACTTGTGAATAAAATTCAGAAATGTCACTATTTTCAAGAATTTTATGAGTTATTGGAAGATCTCTTTTTTTATTAATCACATTTGTACAATAATCTTGAATTACTGAATTTTGTTTAACATCATTATTAATATTTTCAATAGGAATTAAATTAACATCTTTTTCTATCATTGAAATTTTCAACAAAAATATTTAAAATTTCATTATCTAAAAAATTTTAAAGATAAAACATAAAAATTATTTTATTTGTAAAAAATATATTAGGCGCTAAACATGTTTAAATTAAAAAAATTAATATTTTAATTTTTCATATTTTTTATAGATGTATAAACTTCTTTCATAAGACATGTAAATGAAACTGAACCATCTTCATCACTTCTTCTAAGCAATATATCTAACTTTGTTGTAATAGGAATACCAAAGTGTTTTAAATATTGCTTAACTGCATTTCCTGATGTTTCACCTGAAATGCATCTTTTAAGTTGTGTTTGAATACTTTCAGGCATAGTTACAGAAATTCTATAATTAGGAATTTTTTTACTTTTTCTTGATCTTTCGTATTCATCATCAGAATTATTTTCTATAAAAAAATTAAATTTATTCTTCTTATCTTCTTCTTTATTACAATCTATAGGTTTTCGATTATTATTTAATTCTAATTCTTTGCACTCTAAAGTATATTTAAGATTAGATTCTTCACTACTTATTGGTTTATGTTTTCTACAATTTGGTTTAAATGTTTCTAAAATTTCATCATTATATGAAGAAATAGAACTTAATATTTTATCATAACCTTTATTACAACTTTCTAATATCTTTCTTGAATTCTTTTCAGTCATATTTTCATGAGTTATAGGATTATATATTAATTCCATTGGCATTACATTTGGTTCAGGAATTAAACATTCACCTCTATATTTTCTTAATGAATCAATATCATTTATAAATAAAGAACATATTGCATCTTTAAAACTTAAAGTTCTACTAGGACCCTTATTTGCAACTTGAAGTAAAAATTCTCTTGGTATTGATTTTACTCCTAAATCATTTTTCATATGTAAAATAAAATCTTCATCTGAAATCATACATTTATTCCACATTGCATATAATTTACGAAAATCTTCTAATTTATCAATTGGTAAAGCTCTTAATGAAGGAAGATTTGCTTCTTTTTCTAATAAATTTGAATTTGTTTTGTTATCTTTATAATTTGTCTTATTTATATCAAATATACAACTTTCTCTATTTCTATTACTATATTTACTTGCTGATTTTAATGCAGGTGGATACAAATCTTCCAAAAACATTTTTGGACATCTTACTGAATATTTTACATGATCTTTTTCTAAACAATTTTTTTTAATTTGAGTAACCATAATTGTACTTTCATTATATGGATTTTTTAATAATATTGTAGATTCTATCCTTTCAACATCCAAATATAATGGTTTGCAATTAACATATTTATCTTCTGTTATTTGTAATAAATTCATAATTGATATCATTATAGGTGAAGTAACATTACATCTATCTTCAGATTCTATTAATACATTCCAAATATTTTCTTTATCTCTTAAACATTTATCTGTTTCTTTTATAGAATTACAGAAATTTTCTGCAGTAACTATTCCATTGTGAAACTTATCATACTTTTTTAAACAACTTACAAATGCTCTTTTAAAAATATTAGATGCTTCTGTCGCAAGTTCATTTTTAAAATCAATTTTTATTTTATTTTTATATTTATCTTCTAAACATGTACTTGCCATCTAAAAATTCACAATCTAAAAGTTGTTAACTAATTAGATCAAAAAATCTTATTATATGAATTCATTATTTTGTTTTTATTTGATTTTTATATTATTATGTCTTCATTTATTTATAATTAGTTTTTAACCGTATATGTCGTTTATATTTCATGTATATATATTTATCAATATATATATATATATATATATATATATATATATATTAATAAACTAATTTTACATTATATAAAAAAAAAATTATTATTAAATAATATAAATTTGTAAAAAATTTCTTTTCTTTTATATTTTAAACTCTGTAATTTTTATTTGATTTCTTAAAATAATGGTCAAAAAAAAACTGATCAATTATATATTACCACACTTGAGCGCTTTTTCTCATGTTAATTTCTTCGTGATCATGATTAATAAGTAAGATTTAATTAAAAAAAAGTAAAAAAATGAAAAATGAAAAATAAAAAACAAAAAAATTTTAAAAATTAATTTAATATATTATTAAATAATTATTACAAAAATTTCAATTAATATTTATGTTTATAATTAAGTAAATTATTTTATATTAATAGTTTTAAATAAATGTTTATAAAACTTGTTTTTAATATATAATTCAGGCGCCATGCTTATAATTAAAATATTTATCCAATATGTAAGTGATCTCGTAAGAGTTTTATTAATGAAATAATAAAACTTGTTTGGTATCATATAAATAAAGGAAAATATATATATAAATTATTTAATAAAAGGTATTTAATATTAATATTTTCAATGAATGATATAAATTCAGATCTTACAAATAAATCAAATATAAATAAAACAAATTTTGAAAAGTTACATTTACAAAATAATTCTAAATATTCTAATGATAATCTTATATATATATCAAGTTTAAATTCTTCTAAATTATTTGGAGATTGTTTAGACTTATCTTTTTCATTTGAAGAATTAAAGAAAAAAGAATTTTGTATTGTGAAAGAATTGCAGATACCGAAAATAGAAATATTAAAATATAGATTTAAAATTTTAACAAAATGTTTCAAATTATTATCACGTGGATTACTTCCAGATAATTTATTACTTAATGAGTTATTTAAATTAATGGATGAACTTTTAGTTAGAAAGTCATATTTATTTAAAATTAAAAGTGATAATGAAAAAAATGATGATATTTATGAAACAATGAAAACATATTTTAATTATTCAAAAGATATTTTTAATGAAAAAATAAAAAATTATGGTAATTTAATAGGAGAAAAAAAATCAATAGATCTTATTAATAAAGATCATGAATTAATTAAATTAGTAGCAGAAATTAATTCATTAAGAGTTAATACTTTAGAATATACAGGATCATCTATTGCTAAAAATAATATATTTTCATATTGGGAAAATTATGTTATAAATCAAAAAAAATTTTTGAAAGGTTTATCTAATATAGATTCTGAAAGACTTATAAGAAATTATATTTCATTACCTGCAGATATATCATATAAAGCTACATTACATGAGAAATTGATAAATTTAACAAAACAACAAAATATGATTAGAAATAACATTTTAAAATTAGGTCATTTTTATAATATTGATAATAAAGAAGATGATATAATTTTACAAGGTATATCAAATAAATGTTTTTTAATACCTTCAGTATATGATCAAGCATATGAAAGAAAAAATTTAATAATATCTAGAATTAGTGAAAGAATGGTTAATTTTTGGAAGTCAAGATCTCCAACAATACAACAATATAAATTTCAAATTATTATAGAAAATTTTCCATTAGAAAAAGAAAGAATAATGAATGATTGGAAAAAAAAAAGATTATTATTAAATCGTTTAGCAATTAATGCAACAAAACATGTAATATCAATTCAATCACAAAAACAAATAAATATTGAAAAAAAAGAAAGAGAAAGATTAAGATTATTAAGAGAAAATGATTTAGAAGCTTATTTAGAATTAGTAAAAGAAACTAAAAATCGTAGATTACAAGAATTAATAAATCAAACAGATAGATTTCTTATTGATATTGGACTTAGAGTTCAAGATCAAAAAATGAGTTCAAATAATATTTTTGATGAAAATAATAATTTAAAAATAAATACAAATATTGAATCACCAGATTTTCTTTCATTTTCTAAATCAAGTGTTTCTTCATATTATACAATGGCACATTCAATATCAGAACATATATCAGATAAACCTATGAAATTATTAAAAGGAGGTGATTTATTACCTTATCAAATAACAGGTGTAGAATGGATGTTGAGTTTATATAATAATAAGCTTCATGGTATATTAGCAGATGAAATGGGTCTTGGTAAAACAATACAAACAATTGCTTTATTAACTTATCTTCATGAACATAAACAAAATCATGGACCTCATCTTATTGTAGTACCATTATCAACTCTTCCTAATTGGCAAAAAGAATTTGAAATTTGGAGTCCTATTTTAAAAGTACTTTGTTTTAAAGGTAGCCGTTATGAAAGAAGATCTTTAATTCAGGAAATAAGAAAAATGCAATTTAATATATGTTTAACAACTTTTGATTTTATTATTAGAGAAAGTAATGCACTTCAATCAATACAATGGAAACATATTATAGTAGATGAAGGTCATAGATTAAAAAATTCAAAAAGTAAATTTCATGTTGTATTACATGATTTTCAATCACTTAATAGAATATTATTAACAGGTACACCATTACAAAATAATATAACAGAACTTTGGTCATTATTAAATTTTCTTTTACCACAAGTATTTCATTCTGTAGAAGATTTTCAAGTATGGTTTAGTAAACCATTTAATGATTTACCATCAAATGAAGGTGATAATTTAGAATTATCTGAAGAAGAGAAATTATTTATAATAAATAGACTTCATTCAATATTAAGACCTTTTTTATTAAGAAGAGTTAAATCAGATGTTTTACAAGATTTACCTGAGAAAAAAGAATTTATAGTTAGAATGGAATTAACACCATGGCAAAAAATTGTATATGATCAAATAAAACAAAAAGCAGTTCATTCTATGGATTTATCTAGTGGAAAAATTCAATATAGATCAGTTAGTAATACTATAATGCAATTAAGAAAAATAGTTAATCATCCATATTTATTTGTAGATGAATATTTAATAGAAAATGATGATATATTTCGTGTAAGTTGTAAATTTGAAATTTTGGATAGAATTATACCAAAATTAATATTTTTTAAGCATAAAGTATTAATATTTTGTCAAATGACACAATTAATGGATATTCTTGGAGATTTTCTTGATTATAAAGGGATTGAATATCATAGATTAGATGGTACAATGACTATACAAGAAAGAAAAGAAAAAATGGATGAATTTAATTCTGATGAATCAGAAAAATATGTTTTTATTTTATCAACAAGAGCTGGTGGATTAGGATTAAATCTTCAAGCAGCAGATACTGTTATAATATTTGATTCAGATTGGAATCCTCATCAAGATTTACAAGCACAAAGTAGAGCACATAGAATGGGACAAAAAAATGAAGTTAGAGTAATTAGATTAATATCTATATCAGGAGTTGAAGAACTTGTATTGAAAAGAGCACAAAAAAAGCTTGAAATAGATCATAAAATTATTCAAGCTGGTATGTTTAATTCTACACAAGTAATAGAAGATGATAGAGAAGATAGATTACGTGAATTATTTGGTAAAGAAGAATATAAAAGTGATGCAAGAGTAACTACACCTTCGGAAATTAATGAATTTATATCTAGGAATGATGCAGAATTTAAAGTTTTTGAAGAAATGGACAAAAAAACTTTTGGAAAAAATATATATTTAAAAATAAAAGAATGGAGTAATAAAATAATTTTTAAAAAACAAGTAGAAAAAGAAAAAAATGTAGATTTAGATAATGAAAATAAAGATAATTCTTTATTAGAATTTGGTAATCAAATTTCTAAATCACCACCAAAACCAAAAAAACCAGGTAGAAAACAAAAAAGTATTGTTAATGAGGAACAAAATGAATTAGATGAAAATAAACCTAATGAAAAACAAGAAGTATTAACTCTTGAAGATAGTAAATTATATTTGGATTTAATGGAAAAAGCAGGTCGTATTATTTCTGTTAATGAAGTGCCTTCATGGATAGTAAGACCACCAGATGAAGTAAATGCTGAATTAGGAATAGATGATAGTAATAATGATTTTAAAGATCTTCCTCGTTCACAAAGGAAATCTAGATGGAAATCTACTAAAGATTATTTATGTGTTGAGGGTTTAAGTGAAAGAGCATTTCTTAAAATTATGGAACAATATGAATCTGGTGAAATTTCTGATATAACAAATGCACTTTTGAAAGAAACAACTAAGAAAAGAAAATCTACAAGAAGAAATTCAAATATTAGTGATATTGATAATGTTGAAAGTGAAACATGTTCTTCTAAAATTTTTGATATTTCTAATACACGGCTTTCAAGCAAAAGAAGAAAAAGTATTAATTTTACAGATGATGAAGATGAAGAATATGAAATAGTATCTAAAAATAAAAATACTAGATCAAGAAATAGACAACAAATAAATAATAAAGATGATTTATCTTCAATTAAAGATGAAAATTCGGAACAATATTTACTTTCATCGAATCATATTGATTCTCTTCCTAATACTCCTGAGGCAATTCCTATAAATGATTAAAATGATTTTTTATTTATATTTTAATATTATTGATAAAGTTTCAATTAACTTATTCATATAACAATAAGCGGTAATTAATGCATGTATGCATTTATGTGGACATTTAATTATAATTGTATTATAACAAGAATAAATTAAATTAAAATTTTTTCTCTTTTTTAAATACTATTTTAATGAAAAGAAGAATTAAATATTCAGAAATTGAATTATCAGGTATGTTTGTTTAATAAATATATTTAAGAAAGAAATAAAAAAATTTTTTTTTTTTTTTAAGATTTAACAGACTCTGATAGTTGTGGATCTGATGATGAAGCAATTATTTCTAAATATTGTCCAATAGCAAGTGAAAAAAAATCTTTATATGTAAAGTACGTAGATGGATTAAGTTACAGCACATTATTGTTCTTTTTTTCAATACTTTTATATGTAAGTTAATTTGCAAAGTTAAAAGAAAAAAAAAAAAAGATAAAAAAAAATTTTTTAAATTTTAATTTTAGTACATTAGTAAATACGATATATTTCTTTTATTGGCTTCATTAGGACTTGTGGGAAATGTAATATGTTTAGGATTACTTAACTTCTGGTAAATATTTAAAAATCATAAAAACAATATTTCGAAATAGAAATTAATAATTTAATTCATATAATGATTTGTCATTGTATATTTTTTTATTGTAAAAAATAACATCTGAAAATTTTGAAGAATCAATCATATTGCAAATTTTTATTTTTAATTGAATATCGTCAATAAAGTTTAATATAAGAGTTTTCCAATTTTTTAATAATAAATTATCACATACTTCTTTAACTCTAGTATCTGATCTTTCATTCCATTCTAGTGCAAGATCAAAAATATTCATTTCTTCATAATTTTCTTTTATTTCAATTTCATAATTATCTCTTTTTACAATATTAAAAAATTCATATTCTTTATCTTGAGAATTAATTAAAGAATTTTTGTATATATTTATCATTGAATCTAATATATCAAAATCTAAATATCCAAATAAGCATTTATATTTTTCAATAAAATCAAAATTTCCAAAAATTATTGAATTTATAAACAAAATTCTTGGCCAAATTGAATGTACTATAGGACCATATATAATTTCATATCCTGATAATATAATATTTATCATAGATGGATTATTACATACCATATGATTTGTTACAATTTCAAATAATTCGATTAAATCAAGATCTAATATTTTAATTTTTTTTGTTTCAAATTCAAATATATTTCTATTATTATTATTTAATACTTTTTTCTCTATCTCACAATTATTATTTAAATCATTAAATAATTCATCAATCATATTATCTGGAATAATACATGTTAATTTATTATATACAGATTTTCTTATTTCTGAATTTATATTTAATAAAGAATGATTTATTTTTTCTTGATAATTTTTATTCATATATGCATGTATAAAGTATAATTGTATTGAATATAAACCAGCCAATTTTTGATATGAATTAAATAATTGTTGGTGACTTGTTTCTTTTAATATTTCACAAGAATATAAAATTATTTCAAAAGTAACTAAAAGATCAAATTGACCATATTTTGAAAACATAAATTCTATTGAAGAAATATTCCATTGTTTTGATAAACATTTTTTTACAATAAATTCTGCTAAAAGATCATTACAATTTAAATTATTAAGTAAATTTAAATCAATTTTTTTATTATCAAATTCTCTTAAATTATAAATATCTAATACTCTTAATGAAATTATAATTTTTATTAAATTATTCGGTAATATATTTGAATATTTATTTATTATATTATTATTTTCATCTAATTTAATATTTGATAATACATTATTAATCTTGATAGAATTCAATTTATTTAATGATGGTAGTTCGGGAATTTCCAATATAATATTCATAAATAAATTGTAATCAAATTCATTTTCATTCATTTTATTTAATAAATTATCAATATTATTTATTGCATTAAATATTATTTTATTATAATATAATTCATCTTTATTATTTTCATTAAAGTCTATCATACATAAATAATATACTGTTAAATTTATATATATTAATTCTTTTAAATTATTATTATTTATTAAATTTAATTCTTCTATTATATATATTGGATTAAGAACTAATTGACATATTTGATAAAGAATATTTGTAATATCACTTCTATTATGAAATTTATTAATTTTATTCTTAATTAATTCAATAAACATATCGTCAATGTCTTTTTTATTTATATATATATTATTTAACAATATGATTCTACATGATTTAAATATAGATTTAAATTTGATTGAAATATTAATCATATTTTCTTCATTTTTAAATTCATATTCAAATAAAGTTAATAATTCAATTATATTTTTTATTATATTTGAAATAAAATCTGATGAAAAAATTATTGAAATAAAATTTGATATTTTTAAAATCATATTTTCATCATAATTTAAAAATTCATTAATTTGTTTATCATTAATTATATCTAAATTATTTATTATATCTTTTACTTCATTTTTAACTTTATTAATATTCATATTTAATTTAATTAAAGAATATTTTTCAATTTCATGAACATATTGGAATAATGTTAACAAAGATTGCAACCTCATTTTATATGTAATATTAAATAATGATAATTCTTCTTTTTCATTTGATATTGATAAATAAGATCTCCATGTTAATTTATTAGTATCTGAATTTAATATTGATAATAAAAAATAATAATCATCACTTTTATCAATATTATTATTATTATTGCACCAAATTGTAATTATTTTTATAAATATAAACGTTATATAAAATATTTCAATTAAATAATCTGTAATAAAATCCCAAGTTTGTGAGTTTCTACTTAAATTCATTGAATTATTTTTATTTAATTCGAATTTATCGTTTTTTTGAAAAAATATTTTTAATTTTTGATTAAATTTTTGATTAGATAAATTTAATTTATTTTGTATATTTGGAATGAATCTTTTACAAATTTTATAACTTAAATTTATATTAAACATGTAATTTGTAATATTTTTGACACATTTTAATAAAACTTTAGCATCTACAGGATGGTCATTAAATTGTAATTTTTTAGGTATTTGTATATTAAATGGTATATTTATAGAATTCTGAAAATTAAAATATCCTGATGGTGTAAATAATATGGAATTTTTATTTTTTGATATTATTTGTTGTGCTAATTCCAAATATTTATTATATGAAAACTTAAATTCAAATATATTTTCTTCATTAAAATATAATATTATTTTATATAACTCTTGTAATTTTTCAACAATATTAACATCTTTTAATTGTTCCAAATCAATATTTATTATAAATAAAAAAAATAATTTATAACAAGAATATTGTATACAATTATGAATATAATTTTGATTAAAAAATTTAGGTATAATGAAAAACTCATTAATTGCTGAATCAAAAAATACATATTTTATATCTTGACTTTCTAATGTTTTAGAAATTAACTCATAAATATCTAATAAAAAATGTAATGAAATAGAAATTAGAATAATTTGGTCATATATTGAGAGCCATCTTTCCAATTTTTCAATTAAATACCAACAATATATTGAAATTTTTGTTAAGAAATAAGGAGTTAAATTTAATGATATTTTTTTTATTAAATAAGATAATTCTAATAATTGATTCCAAAAATAGTTGTTTAAATATTCTGATCTAATGTGTGAAGATTTAAATAATGATGTTGAAGAAAAATGTGTTAATTCTTGTGATATATTACTTAAGAATGATTTTTCTAACCATATTAAAACATCTTTGTCTTTACTAAAATTAATAATATTTGATGATATTTCCAAATACTTTAATAATAATTTATATTTTTTATTTTCATATAAATCTTCTATAACTTGTTTTTCAGACATAGATAACCATTTTTCAACTTGTTGATATGTAACATTATATTCTTGTGAATTTAAATTTAATAATTGAATAATATGTTTTCTATAAGTATGATTTTTTAGATCAAAAATAAAATTTTCATGAATATTTATATTTGAATATATTTCAGAAATAGAATTCCATAATAATATATGATCTTGTATTGTAATTTGTTGATATAAAATCAAAAATTGTTCTTCAAAATAATTTTGTATCAAATAATGATTTGGAAGAAATATTTTTATTTTATGATTTTGATTATAATGATTTTGATTTAATATTAATATTTGTTGTAATTTATCAATAGTTTTTTCAATATCTGATATACTTAAATATTCTGTTGCTTTAAATAAAGAAGTTATATATAAATTTTCACCATAAAACCAAGTAGATATTCTTGATAAAAAACCTCTTTCATTTATATTAGATATAATTTCCCATAACACAATAGTTGTTTGATCTAAATTAATAATACTATCTACAATATTATCATTATTTATCAATAATTGAATATATTCATCTTTTATTATATATTTAATATGATTTATATATATAATATAATCAGTAGTAATTTGTAAAAAATTATTTAATAATGATTGATTATTATTATTATTATTATTACTTATACCGTTGTTTACATGCACATTATTATTATTATCATCCACATATATATCATTATCACTAAAAATATTAAAATAATTTTTAGATTGAATTTTAATACATTTATCATTATTTTGTTGATATTCATTTATTACATTTAATATAAATTTTTTTAAAATATTTTGACAATGAATTAATATATGATCCTTATTAGTATTAAAATTAAATATATTTTCAATTTGAAAATGATCATTATCATATATTCTTAATATTAATGTATTAATTAATTCATATAATAAAAAAGAATTAATACTAGATTTTATTAAAAAATTTAATTTATCTTGCATTTTTGTTTTAATAAAAATATCATAATTCTCTTCTAATACAGAATAAAACATTGATATTTTAATAGTATTAACTTCAATTGTTGAATATAATATTACTTGTTGAATTGACCATGCAAAAAATTGATTAATTTGATTAATAATATCATCATTAAATAAATCTTGTTGATTATCAAATTTTATTGAATCAAAATAATTACTCCAATTTATTAATTCAATAATATAATCACTTTCTTTATTAGATTCATATTTAAATTCATTTTTATTATTCCTGTTAATTTTCAAAGCAATTTTTAAATGATGTTTTAATGTAGGATATTTAGATATATAATCATCAATAATATTTTCTACAGTTTCTATTGGACATTTTTGAGCATCACATTCTTGTAAAAAAGTAACCCATTCACCTCTTGTAGCTAATTCATGCAATAATGTTAATGAACGTGGTAAACCATGAATTCTACAAAATGTTGCTACTAAATGCCAAATAGGTGTATGTGGTAAAAAATCATCAAAAATTTCATTATTATTCAATTCAATTTTATTATCATTATTATCTTCATCGTTTTTAAGAATAATATCACCACTATCCCAAGCAGCTTCTTCAAGCATTCTTAATACTAAAAATAAAGAATTTGAATATTTTTGATTTTTTTTTTGGAATTCTTTTTGTACTTGATCAGATTCATAATAATCAATTTTAATTTTATTATTTGAGAGATAAGATTCAATTTCTAATAAACCAAATTTAAGAAATAAATTCCATATTTCAGATATTTTATTTGAATTTAATAAATCATTATCCATATTCATATCTTTATCGTAATTTACTTTTGTAAAAGAATCCTTATCATGTATTTGATGATTATATATACATCTAGCAACTCTAATATCTGTACATAATAATTCTGTTGGTAAATCTAAAATAGATATAAATATTATGCAACTACAAACAATATCATCTCTTGTAAAATTACGTAATGCTAAACAATATATAGCTTTATAAATATCAATTTGTTCATCAATATTTAATATAGGTAATTGAATTTTAGTATTTTCATTATAATATTTATTATCGTTATTATGATATTTAAAATGTCTCATGCATAAAATATGAAAAGCTATAAATGGTCTTCCTGTTGAAATATAATGTATTATAGGTAAATTCATTTTTTTATCATATTTTTCATAATTATTTTCTTCATTATTAATTGAATTATTTAATTCATTAGAAAAAATATTTATAAATTCATCAATATTATTTAAAATTTCTTTTTTATTAATAATATATGGATATAAATTTATTAATTTTATAAATGATTCAGAATCTTTATAATTCATTTTTATAATTTGAGATATTTTAAATGAATTTATTGAATCTTTATTAATAATTTGTTTATCCTCAATATTATAATAATCTTCTTTATATATAATATTATTTTCTAAAAATATATCTTTTAATTTTGGAAAATATAAATCCAAAAATAATTGAAAATTTTTATTATAAAATTGATCTTTTAATATATTAAGTGAAAATAATAATGAAAGAATATAATATGGTGAAAAATTTATTTTAATATTATTATCTTTATGAAAATATACAAAATAATCAATTAATATATTAATTAATTTTGTTGGATGTAATAATTCCAAATTAAATTTAAATTCAGAAAATAACTTATCATAAATATTTGTATTTATTATATTTTTAAATGATTTAAATAATTTTTTTAATAATAATAATGTAAGATCTTGTTTTTTATTAAGAAAAATATATATAATACTTAAATAGTCATTTAAATATATCAAATTATTATTTTTATATTCTTGAAATATATTTAAAAATTCATTTAATGAATTTAAATCATTAAATTGATTAGATTTTATAATATAATGCTTAAATAAATAAACTCCATATTTATCCAAATTTATACATTTATTTACTATATATTTAATATTAAAATATTTATTAAATTCAATTTTTTCAACTTGATTTTCTAATAATTCTGTCTTTATATGATATATAGGAAGAAGTTCTATTGAAATAATTGAATCAAGAAATATATCAATAATAAATTTAGGACTATTATGAAAATGTAAATTTATAATTTCATTAATTAATTCATATTTAAATGAATCTTGTAAATTATATTTTTTAAAAAGTATATTTAATGTTTCATTAAGATATTTAATTGAAGTAGGAATATTTTTCCAATCATAATGTGAAAAAATAAAACCATATACAGAAATATAAATAATTTTAGTCATTTTTTTAAGAATTTCAATATTTAAACCAATTTCATATAAATCATAATTAAAATTTTGTTTTTTAATTTTTCTAATAATTAAATAAATTAATGAATATACTAAAGATTCATTTTTTTTTGATGGTGTTTGATATTCATTTATCATTCTATTCCATATATAACATATTTGTAAATGAGTTTTTTCTATAACTATTCTTATTGATGTTTCAAATGACCAATTAAATAAATAATTTAATGAATGATTAATATAACCAATATTATATTCATGCATTAATAATTTTTTTTCTCTATGTAATTTTGACCATGTTAAATCACCTCTTTTTGAAATATGATCATTAAATAAAATATTTGAATTATTTAATGAAGATAATGAAGAAGATTTTTCTATATAAGATAAATTCAAATTTTCTTTAGAATTTTTATTAGATATAAATAAAAAATTATCATCATCATATAAAGATATTATTTCTTCAATATAAAGATCTTCATCTTCATTAATATCTAAACAATGTTTACAAATAGAATTTTTTATTGAAATTAATTTACCATTATTTAATCTAATATAATCAGTTCCTTCTTGTTCAGGAAAATTTCTATTTAAAATATTATTAGAATTATCAATTTCTTTAAAAATTTTATTTTTTATATTATTTTCAATTTCAAAATTATTAAAATTTAAATCAAAATCTTCTATTTCAAAACATTTCATTTTATTCCAACTTTTTATAATATCATCTGAAAAATGAGAATAAAATAAATTTTTATCAATTTTATCAATATTTTCTTTATTTTCATAAATAATATCTTTATTATTAGAAAATTTTTTAATAATTATATTTTTAGCAGAAAGTATTTTTTTTCTTTTTTCAATAGATTGATTATCAATTCCACAATCTATAATAATTCTATCTTTTAATGTTTGTAAACCACCAAAAGGATATGTAATAGAACAAAATATTGGATTATTAATATGATCATTATATTCATAAAAAAAATTATTATTGTCGTCAATTTCATTATAATTATTATTATTCAAATTATTATTATTATTATTATTATTATTATTATTATTATCATTATTAATATTATTATTTGCATGCATGCCATTATTATTATTATTCAAATTATTATTATTACTATTAATACCGTTATTATTTAAATCATTGTTATTATTTAAATCATTATTATTATTTATATTATTATTATTATTATTTAAATTATTATTATTTAAATTATTATTATTTTCAAAATCACAATCTTTTATAATATTACATGGAAATGAACAATTAAATAATGATGTCCATATTCTATTTAACTCAACTGTATAACAAGTATTTGGATAATAATTTTCTAATTCATTATTAAATTGAATAAGATAAATATCTTCTTCATTAAGTGCATTTATATGTTTCAAATGATTTATTAATCTTTTTCTTATATCTCTTCTAGATGTATAAAATAATATAGATCTTAAAAATCTAATAGTATTTTCACCTATCTGTTTTAACATATGAATTGATAATGATAATGAATTAGTATTTTGCATGCACATAAGTCTATATATTTCATGCAAAATTCTATTTCGAAATTTTATTAAATTTTTTTCATTATTATTAAATTTTAAATACCAATTTAATAATGTTGAATAATGACCTGATATTATCTGATCTCTAATATATATTAATTCATTAATATCTTTATTATAATCAACTTCTATATTATTAATATCTTTATTCTTAATTTTATTATTTTTATCAATATTTAAATATTTTCTAAATATTGATGAATAATAAGATAAATCTTTTAATATTTGATTATTTTTATTTAAATAAATATTTTCTTTTAATGAATTTTCACTATATTTCTTAATCTTTTCTAAACAAAATTTTAATAATAATTTTGATAATTCTTTTTTAAATTCATTTGATAAATATAAATTAAAATCTTCTAATAATATTTTAGATAATTTTATTATTTCAAGATTTAAAGAAAATTTATTGTTTAATGAATTTTCTATTAATTCTATTTCTTCATTTTTAAAACCAGTATCTAATTGTATAATAGGTATTATACAAGGATTAATTTTATTTAAATTACATATATTTTCTATATTATCAAAATCTTGATATTTTATTGTTGTTTTAATTAATTTTAATAAATTTATTTTATTAGAAAATATTCCCATATAAATATTATTTATATCTTCTTTAATAAAATAATTCCATGTTATATTATTTGAAAATTTTAATATAAATATAGAATATTCATATTCAAAATTTAATTTATTTAATTTATTAAAATTATCTAATTCATCTTTTAAATTTTTATTTATTTCAATATAAAAACTTAAATGTTTATTTATTAAATTAATATTTGAAATTTGTATTATTATAGTTGAAGATGAAATTATAAAATCAATAAATCCAAAATTTATTTTATTTTTAATATTTTCTAAATTAAAATCTTCTTTATTTAATAAATAAAATAATTCTTTTATATTTTTATTTTTAAATTTATTTTCTAATTCATTATTAATAATATTATATAAATAATTATAATTTTCTGATGATATTATATTATTATGATAAATTTGTGTAATTAAATAATTAGGAGAATCAGAATATATATTATTTTTAATATTTTCTAATAAATTATTTAAATATAAAATATTAATTAATTCATCATTAATATCTTTAAAATATAAATGATTATATTTAATAATATTTTTTAATGTATTAATAATAATATATTTAATAAATATATTATTAAAATATTCTTCTTTAAACCAATTATTTTTTAAAAATGTATACCAACCAAGATCTTCATTTAAATTATTATTATTATTATTATTATTGATTTTAATAATATTTAATATTTTTAGATATTCAGATGAACTACCTGATAATAATGACATGATTATTTTTATTTTAATATAAAATTCATTATTATTAAATGCATTAGGATATATTGTTAAATATTTATATTCATCTTGTAATTGTACAATAGGTATACTACCAGAACTTATTAATAAATTTTCTTTAAATTTTTCACCAGGATCAAATATAAAATTATTATTAACTTGATTAGTTTCTAATATTAATTTTAAAATATAAAAAGAACATAATAATTGACTAAATAAACCATTTAAATCAATTATTATTATTTTTATATTATTATTTATATTTATATTAAAATTATTTAATTCATCAAATATTAATATTAATTTGGATAAATTATTTATAAATGATATTTTTATAGGTGTATCATTTTTATAATGATATTTATTTAAATAATTTTTTAGATCAAATTTTTGAAATGCTATTCCTTCATTATAATTCCATAATAATAATTTACATGAATCTAAACTTATACATGCTAACCAATTATTAAATACTGTAGCACCAGAAAATCTAATTTTAGGTGAATTTTCATCTTGTAATAAAAATCTTCTATTTAAATATAATAAATTACTATCAATAAAATTTAAATTTAAGAAAATAATATTTGACATTAATAATATAAATCCAGAATCTTTAATATCATCAGTATATATTTGTATATTATTAATTGAAAAACAATCAGGACAAAATTCATGATTTATAAGATTATTATTATATTTATTAAAAAATGTTTTAAATATTATTTCAATATCAATTTTACAATATTTAATACATGAATGATTATTAATATTATTAGATGAATTAAATTGAATAGAAATATTTTCATTAAAAGAATTTTGATGATTAAGATTATAATTAGGATATAATTGAATAATTTGATATTGATCAATATTTATATTTTCTATATTAAAAAATTGTATTATTGTTAAATATTTGTTTCCAGAATATTTATAACAATGTAAACAATTTTTTGATTTTTCATAATAATCTGATTGACGTTCTAATAATATTAAAGTTGGTATAATTTCAATATTTCGAATAGAATCTTTTTTAATTACAGATTTGCACCAGATAGCATCAGATATTATAGTATGATCATAATTAAATATTTTATCTATTTCAATTTTTTTTAATTTTTGAGAATTTGAATTAAAAAAATGATAATCAGAATCGTTATTAGTTTGATTTATCCATATATGAATTTTTCCATCTGTAGTTAAATTTGCAAATAATTTAGGATTGTTAGATACAATTAGTTTTCCATTACAAAATGATTGAGATTGATTACGTGGGAATGATTTTAAAAGAATAGTTGAAGAATCATTTTCAATAAATGAATTAATTAGATTATTTAGATAAGAATTACTATTATTATCTTTATAATTATTCATATTATATTCATTTTAAATTTGATATAATTTTTTTGTTAATTTAACATGTTATTATATAAATTATGGTTTTTAAGGCGCTAAATAAAAGAATATTGTCAATTAAATATAAAATAATTTAAAAAAAAAAAAAAAAATGAAATATATAATAAATTAAAAAAGAATGATCATAAAAATGATTTTTTTTAAAGATAAATAAAATATTTAATATTATTAAAAAGAATTTATTAAAGATTATATAATTTACAGATTAAAAATTATTGTTATCATTATAAATAATAGAATTTTTAATGAGATACAATTAAATATATTATTAAAAATTTAAATATTGAAACTTATATATAAATTATATAATAAAATGTAATATATAATGTTTAGATATTAATTAATAATATAGATATAACTTTAGTTAAAAAAAAAAAAAAAAGAAATATATATATATATATATATATATATATATTGATAATAAATTTACTGAAAGATTTGTTCAAATATCAATTATAAGGCGCTAATAATAGAGATGAGTTACCGCATTTAGATTGAACAAACAAATAAATAGTAAAAGTGGACCTTAAGTAAATTAAAATAGAAAAAAAAAAATTTTTTTTTTTTTTTTTTTTTAAAATATATTTGAAATCATATATCAATATAATTTGATATTTATATTTGAGAGACATATAATTCGATAAGAAATGGATTTTAGAGATGATGATTTTTATATTTCAGATGAGGAAGATGAAATAAATCGTATAGGTAATGTTCCTTTACATTGGTATGACGAGTTTGATCATCAAGGTTATACAATTGATGGAGAAAGACTAAAAAAATTATTAAATAAGTCAGGTAAGTTTATAGAAGTAAGATTTGATAATAATGATTTATTAAAAATTTTTTTGTAGATTCTGAATTACAAGCATTGTTAAATTCAACAGATCCAGATGCTTGGAGAACAATATATGATCAAAAAAATCAAATTTCAATAAAATTAACTAATGATGATTTGGATATAATTAGAAGAATTTCATCACAGAAGTATGCAAATCCTAATTTTGATGCAGAAGGATTTCATTATGAGAATGATAATTTAGAAGATAAAATTTTTCCAATATCAAATAGACCTGTACCTAAACGTTGGTTTACTCCATCTAAATCAGAAGCAAAAAAAATAACACATTTAATTAAATTAATTAGATTAAAAATATTACATCCAATAAAAAAGAAAGAACCAGATGTATTTGATCTTTGGGAAGATGCTATTTTTGATCCAATAATAGAAGGTATTAATTCTAAAGGACCTCCACATATACCAGCTCCTAGAATGGAACTTCCTGCACATGAGCATAGTTATAATCCACCTGAAGAATATTTATTTGATGAAGATGAAATTTCAAAAATGAAAGAAGAATCTAGTTTAGATAATAAATTTATACCATTAAAATATGATTGTTTAAGAAAAGTTCCTGGTTATAATAAATTAATTTCTGAGAGATTTGAGAGATGTTTAGATTTATATTTATGTCCAAGAGCTATTAAAATGAGAATGAATGTTGATCCAGATAGTATTTTACCACCACCAATAGATACAGATAATTTAAAACCATATCCTAGTTCAATAAGAATAAGATATGATATAGATGATAATAATTTAGATTCAAATATACAAATATCATGTTCATTAAATGGTTTTTGGCTTGCTGTTGGAAATAATAATATTTTAAGAATATTTGAAGTTTCTACATCAAGAGTTATATTTAAGTGGGATATAAAAGAAATAATAAATAAATATTTAATTGAAAATAAAATAATAAAAGATATGAATGAGATTGGTAAATTAACAGCATTATCTTTTCATCCAAATTTACCATTATTAGCATGTGGTATTGAAGAATATTTATTTATTTTTGTAATAAAATTACCAAGTATTTGTTTTGCAAATCAAGATTATTCAACTCAAGATGAAGAATCAGAATCTTTAGAAGAAGATTCTTTTGAAGATCCATTAAAAGCTTTTAATCGTGCTTTGGAATTATTAGATAATATTCCAATTTTAAATACTGATTTAAAAAGTATAGATTTATTATCATGGAAAAAATTTGATAATAGTGAATTAGATAAAGATATTTTTAAAGGTATTAATAATATTGTATTAATAAAACATCAATCTACAATAAAAGAGTTATCTTGGCATAATAAAGGAGGTTATTTATCAGTTGTATCTCCAAGATCAATATCACCTTCTCATAGAATAGTTATACATTCAATTAATAGATGCAATTCTATAAAAGCATTTAAAAAACTTAATAGTATCGTTAAATCTGTAAAATTTCATCATATAAATCCATGGCTTATTGTAGCAACACAGAAATGTGTGAGAATTATCGATTTAACAAGT
Organism: Cryptosporidium baileyi; assembly: GCA_001593455.1. Classification (NCBI taxonomy): domain Eukaryota; phylum Apicomplexa; class Conoidasida; order Eucoccidiorida; family Cryptosporidiidae; genus Cryptosporidium; species Cryptosporidium baileyi. The sequence goes on from JIBL01000138.1 coordinate 66,125, forward strand.
AGTAAGACAGGTAATAATAAACTTGGAGATCAGAATACTAATAAATCATTAATAAAAAAACTTATTGGAGTTGAAGACCCTACATGCTTAACAATTGATTCTACAGGAAAACATATTTTTGTTGGACAATCAAATTCAAGGGTTGCTTGGTACGATTTAGATCTTGGTAATACTCCATATCGTATATTGAGATATAGTAAATCATTAATTAAGCAGGTTCATTTTCATAATAAAAGATCTATGATATTTTCAGCAAGTAAGGATGGTGATATAAATGTATTTTATTGTAGAATGCCGAGTGATATTATGAGTGATCCTGTATTTATTCCATTAAAGTTAATTAGAGGAGAATTATATACGATTACATCTGCAATATGGCATCCAAAACAACCTTGGATCTTTTCTGCAGGATTAAATAAAGATAGTAAACCTTCCCTATTTTTATGGGCATAGTATTTAGCTTAGATTATTATTCTTGATAAATTATTTATATCTCTATTTTTCTATTTTTAAATGTTTCTAATATTTATATTGCATGCATGCGTAATTTAATAATATATTTGAGCGCTAAGAAGCTACCACACCTAATAAATTAAAATCAATAATCTTAATTTTTAACTTGATGAAACAATTTTATTAAAAATAATTTATATTTAAATACTAATGTAAATATTTTATATAGATTATTATTTAATGAAGAATACAGATGAATATTTAGATTGGTTTTCTCTAGAAAATATAGATAGCAAAGATATAAATTTTAATGATGTAGATGAAAAAGAGTGGTTTGATAGTAATAATATTGATTTTCTTGAGGATAAATATTTTGAAAAAGACAATGTTTTAGATTCAATTACTTGGAATTTATCTATTCGATTTAAATCGATAACTTTGCAAAATCCTGCAACGATTATATTTAAATCTTCTAATTGGTACAAGATAATAAAAGGTCCTAATGATACTCCTACTTCAAAATGTCCAAAAACTAATCCACCTATTCCTTGTAAAAGATCAACAACTTTATTTAATAATTTTGATATTGAAATGTCTACTAAATTTGTTTGTACATGGAAGGAAATTTTTGATAGATTAAGTTTGGAACCACTAAAAATAGAAAGTTATAAAATTAGTCCTTTTGGTGATCAAGAATTGCATTCAGAAGGATATATTAATTTAAAACATATTTTGATACAACCAGAAAAAAAGAATCCTACTATTTCAAATTCTTCTATTTATGGAGCTAACACATACCGAATATGGCCTACGAGAGTTTTATTATATCCTGTTGGAAATTCTAACATTAACACTAGTTCAGATGAAGTTTTTAAAAATAAAGATAAATTATTATTAAATGATCAAAATGATAAGAAAGAATTTAATTATATGAATAGTCATAAAAATACCCCTTTAGGTTTATTAGAAGTTGATGTAATTATACAAGATTGCCAAAGACAATCTATATCTGATAATTCTCCTATCATAAAAAAAAAGGTTATAAAGCTAATGATCACAATTTATCTTCTAAATCTAATTCAAAAATACTTAATTCACCTGTAAAAGATAAAATAAATTCAAATAAAAATAAATTAAAAAGTTTATCACCTAAAAAAAATTTCAAAAATCTTGAGAATAATGATTATGATATTGAAAAATTTCTAAATAATAATAATAATAATAATGATGATAATAATGTAATATCTTTACAAAATTTATTTAATAATATTGAAAATGACTATGAGGATAATAATTCAAATTTTGACTATTTAAACCAAATAAACGAAAGTAATTACAAGTTCGATTATTTTACTGTTAAAGATGAAATCAATGCAAAACATTTTGTAGATAATGTGGTGAATGAAATAGATTTTAACAAGGATTATCAAGAAATAGATGAACTGAGAAAAGCTGAAGAATATGTAAATTCGTTTGATATTCAAATGTGGAAGAAAACAGAAAAAGAAAAATTTATTAAACATATATATCAACTTGAAGAAGAATTTAGAAAAATAACTCTTATTAGACAAGAAACAATTATGAAAGAATTTATTAATGATATTAATCGAAAAAATCAAAAACTTGCAAAACTTGAAAATCTGATTACCAATAAAATATTTAAATTAAAAAACAAAGAAAATCAAGTTGAAAATATTAATCACGAAAATAATCGTAAAATTCAGATTATTAAATATGAATATCAAAAATTATTGGAAACACAGAAAAATGAGTATTTGGCCAAATTAGAACTTGAAAAAAAAAAAATTCATATGGTTGAATTAGAAAAAAATAAATGGTTAAAAAAATTTAATAATGAAGAGGAGGCAAATAATAAATTAATTAATGAATTAAAAAATATAAGAGCAAATAGAAAATCAGATGAATATTATAAAAATGAACTTGCACGTAAGGAAGAAATTATTCAATCATACCAAATGCAAGTAACTCAATTAAAAGAGAATATTGAATTATTAAAAGCTTCTAGAGATCATATTAAAACTCAACTTGACTGTTTAGTAGCTTCTATTAATTTACCAAATAATTCTAGTATATCGAATAATATAAATGAAGCTGAATATTCTTATAATCATGATATCAATGCTTTATTAAAATCAGGACTTTATAATGAAGATGACAAATTTATTCAGCATTTAAAACCTAGTACTTGATTTAATTAAAATTATTTAATTTATTATTATTTTCATAATTTTTAATTAATAATTTCTTACTATTCATATTATATCATATTGTTTCTATTATTCGAGTATAAAATTGCATGCATGCAAATATTATTTTTGATATTTTAGTTATTTTTAATTTATGAGTATTATAAATGTCAAACCAAAACTGGTTTGAAGTATTTTTTAATGAGAAATTAGAAATTGGCCTATTTTTTTTTTTTTTTTTTTTTTTTTTTTAAAATAATTTTATCAAATATCTAATGAAAATCCAAATTATATTATTTTTAAAACTCATAGTTTTTAATATTATGATTAATTGTCAAAATCTAGTTAGAATAGAAAATGGTAATGGGTTTATAAATAAAGGAGATTTAAGCATCAGAAATAAAATTGTTGATTTAATAAATAAAGTAAGTGAATTTTAAAGTCTACAAGAAATATTTAATTAACAAAAAATGTAGATAAAAGAATCTAGTAATTTGGAAAAAAATGGATTAAATAGAGTTGTAATTGTATATTTAAATGATAGAGATAAAGAAAATGATTTATTAATGAAATTAAAGATAAGATTTAGAAGTTTTGTAGAAAGAATATTTATTATTTTGAATGTAAGTTATAATCTACAATATAAATATTTATATTGAAATTTCATTGTAAACTTTTTTTAGTTTGAAAATGTAAAAACCAAATATTTAAAACGTCTAAATATGGAAGTAATTGAAACAGGTAACAAAAGTCAATTAGTAAAGTTCTTGAAAATAATAAACAAACAAATAATTCAATTTGAAGATGTTTTACAAGTAAGTAGTTTCAAATTTTAAATTTCTTGATTAATTTTAAAATATATAAAAATTCAGAATATTTTTCTTGACGAGTACATTGGATTTGAAGATAACAACTTTAGAAGTTCTTTTGAAGTTAATAGAATTAATGCAAATAAAAACCCCAATAAATCTAATAATGACTTTTATAAAACATTGTATAATAGACAATGGTTTCATAGTGATTCTCATTTTGGAATAAAATCTGCAAAAATGTGGAAAAAAATATCAGAATTAAGAGATCAGGGGATTGGAAATGTAGTTATTGCAGTTTTAGATTCTGGAATAGATTTTGAACATCCTGATTTAAGAGGAAAAATATGGAGAAATTTCGGTGAATATGATTGTAATGATGGTATTGATGACGATATGAATGGTTACATTGATGATTGTTATGGTTGGGTAAGTAATTTTTATTTAAGTTAAAAAATATATTTAATTTTTTTTTTTTTTTAAATAGAATTTTGTTGAGGATAATAAGATACCTGTAGATAATAATGGTCATGGAACTCATATATCAGGAATTATTTCAGCAATTCCAAATAATATCATAGGCATATCAGGAATATGTTGGTTTTGTCAAATAATGAGTTTAAAAGTTCTAGATTCAAAAATAAGAGGTTTTTTATCAAGTTTTGTTCAAGCTATAGATTATGCATTAGATAAAGGAGTAAAAATTTCTAATCATAGTTATGGAAGTAGAAGGTAAATTTTATATAACTTTTAAATGTTATTTTAATTAAAAACAAATTTTAGCAAAAGTATTGAATTATTAAGATTAGCAATACAAAGAAGTGAAGAGCAAGGAATGTTGGTTATCGTAGCATCAGGTAATTATGAAAGTGATAGAAATAATGACCAAGTACCAACTTATCCCTCATCATTTAAGTAAGTTAAATTTTTTGTTTTTTTTTTTTTTTAACTATTTAAAATTTTCAAATATTAGATCAACAAATATTATTTCAGTTACTGCTATTATGAGGTAAGTTAAATTTATTCTTTACAATAATATTTTAATAATTTATTTTTAGTAATGGAGAGTTGATGGAAAGGGCAACTTATGGAAAAAAATCAGTTCATGTTGCAGCACCAGGAGTAAATATATGTTCAACATACTTAGAAGGTGGTAAGTAAATATAAATATGTAGATCTGAACTAAAACTAAATAAAAAAATAGGATATCGTTGTATGGATGGTAGTTCATTTTCTGCTCCAATAGTAACAGGAATTGCTGGTGTATTACTTTCTATATTTCCTAATATGCCTATTTATACATTGAAAGAATGTTTATTGAAAGGAGTAACAAAAATTAGAGGACTACCAGGTATGTTTAATATAAATTAAATAGTCTTGCTGTATTTAATTCAAAAAATCTAGTTATTACTGAAGGTACAATTAATGCAAGCAATTCACTTGAAATTTGTCAACATTTCTTTGGCAATAATATTAAAAGATTATCATCAAAGTAATTTCCCGCCTGATATGTGTAATCATCCTAAATCTGTTGAAAAATAAATTAAATAAATATTAGATTAATATTTGATAATTGAAACTGACCAATTAAAGACTTAGTGATGATTTTTTTGCGAGAATTTTTCAGAAATATTTATAATGAGAGATTATATAAGAGAAAGACTTATTTTGAAGTTGGGTATTACGAAAAATGGAAGTCGAACAGTTCATTTACCTTGTAATAACTTTCAAAATCAATCAGAGTCATCAAAAAACAAAAACAATTCAAAATCAAATGATTCTACTGATAGCTTTTCTTTTAAATTACTAGATTTATCTCAAAGTGATTCTTCTAGATTGAAGTACTTGAGAAGACTTAGTTATTTAAAAGTATGGGTACCATCTATACATAGGGCACCTAAACACCAAACAGCTATTATATTTGATTGGGATGACACTTTACTTTGTACTAGTTATTTGAACTCTATGTCTATTTCGAATAATTCAAATTATGAAAAAAATAAGGATTTGATAAATTCCTCTGCAAGAGGTCTTTTAGAAAAAAATTTGATGGATGATAAAAATAACGTTGGGACCAAAGAATTTAAAGTAAAGAAGAATGTATGTGATGATAGTGAAGTAAGTAGTACAAAACAATCATTATTTTCTGAAGAACTTCAAACATCATTAAATTTAATTCAAAAATGTGTCTTAGAATTATTAGAAAAATCATTAGAACTGGGACATGTATTTCTTATTACTAATGCTTCAGAGGATTGGGTTAATTATTCAGCAAATTTGTATTTACCAGAAGTAATTCATGTTCTTTCTAAATTAACGGTAATATCGGCCAGATCTAAATATGAACAAAAATTTCCTGGTGCTTATCATAAATGGAAGTTTCATGCATTTTTAGAAATTCAAAAAAAATTGAATTCCGAAACTATTACAAATCTCATATCAATTGGTGATTCTATAATTGAGATGGAGGCAGTACATATATTAGGCAGAGAATTTTCGGAATCATTAGTAAAAACTATTAAGATGAAGGAATCTCCATCTCCTGATGAATTATATAAGCAACTTACATTAATAAATAGTAAATTCGAGAACATATGTTTGAATGCTCGTAACCTAAAGATAGTTTTAGAAAAAAGAGTATTTTGAAACTATAAATATTTATAGGTAATTGTTTCAATAGATTTTTTTTTTTGTTTATTTTTGTTTATTTTACTTTTATTTATTAAATATTTCGTATAATTATTTATAAAATACGAAAATTTGATCAAGATTTAAATTTCAAAACAATAAAATTCTAAAATACCTATTTATAAAAAGCAATTGGAATTACAAAACGATGAAATTAAATTTATTTATAATTAAATTTCTATATATATATATATATATTATATATTAATTCCAAAAAATATATATATAGTATTTATTTGGAATTAAAATGAGGATAAAAACTCGTTAATTCAGGTTCATTATCAGATTCACCAGAAGAAGATGTAGATGCCCATTGTTGTGATATTTGCAAATTCCCACATGAAGATATATCATCTTCATCTTCACTAGCCGATGATGGAGAACTAAAAGCTCTTCCAGAAGAGAAGAATTGTTTCGCAGACAACTGTGTTTTTTTTTTATGAGAAGGTATATTACTAGGATATTTAGATTGACGACTTTTTTTTCCAGAAACTTTTGAAAGAATTGAATCTTTTGAATTGATTTCTTCCAATATAGGAATATTTAATTTAATTTTACACCAGCGAGTCATTTCACGAAAAACATTCGGTGGAGTTTGTTGATCATCTAATTCAACTTCACCAGAATTTACTTCTTTCCAATAAGCAGTAGAAAGAAATGAGTTGAACAATTCAACATGGTCATTTTGCGAAAGTTGACTAAGTAATGATTGAAATTCACGTCTCTCCGACTCAGTTATAATCTTACTTCCTGACAAAGATAAAGATTGATTATTATTTTTTTTAGAATTCTTACTTCTAGAATTAATATTTTGCTGAACCGTTTGACCTGTATTCTTTCTATTTCTATTAGAAATCGTAGAGTTTAAATCTTTGTTATTTTCCTCTACAAATGTTGATATTCCTTTACCCATATTTTGTAGTTTTTTAGGAGGCTCAGAAGTAGATATATCACCTGTTCGACTTCCTTTACTGTTCACTTTAGAACCAGGAAATGTTAATGAAAAGTCATCTTGCAAAGGTTCATTTAAAAGCTTTAAATTAAAGTTTAAAGAAGCGTCCATTGCTTTAGTCCACAATAATCCTCCAGGTTCTTGAGAACGAAATGCGCAAATCCAAATAGAATAAATATCACTAAAAACACTTGCTGATGATGAATATTCATTGTTTTCCAATTTTTTTATAATAGAATTTAATGATATTGGCTTTATTGGACCACAATCATCTAAGTATTTTAAGTATAACTTTGTATTATTAAATAATTCATTTATCTCTTTTTGTTTATTCTCCAAATAATTATCATCAAATTCTAATTTATTTGATTCTCCTAATTCATTTCCAGTTTTATTATCTAGTCCTAATCCTTGAATATATAAATGAAAATTTTTTATATTTACACAAGAAACAAAAGGAGCAAATAATTCTTGTTGAGAAACTATTTTAAGTATTCTATGAAATCTTTTTACCCAATCAGGTAACCTCTTCTGAAAATCATCATTAACAACCCTTGATCCTATAGAAGATTGATTATTTACTCCTTTCATTTCAGATCTAGGTTCTAATATATTTAATCCATCTTCTAATAATGCTTTTAATTCTCTTGAATATGATGGACGAGAACTTCTTGACTTTCTTTTTTCACCTAATTGAGTATTTAAATTATTATTATTATTATTCAATGATTTTTTTTTTAAATTCTTTTTATTTAAATCACCTTTTGGTTCTGGAGATAATTCAAATCCATAGTTACCTGATTTCTCCTGTAAATATCTTTGAATTTTTCCAACCTCCTCCAAACTCAACATTAACTCTCCTCTAAATCCTGTACAACCATTATCCTTCTCTGAAAGTTCAAATTCTAAACCCATAAACAAAAATCTATATTATTTAATATAAATTTCAACTAATATCCACAATTTTATTTAAATTCAAACAAAAAAAAAATTTTAATTTCTTTTGGCGCCAATTAAAATATTACAAAATATTATTTGTTAGTCAAAATAAGCATTTAAAATAATAATTTCAAATTAATTTCGCTGATTTGTTTGTTTAAAAAAAAAAAAAAAGAATCAAAGATATTATTCAAAAATTTAATAGAATTTCAATTTAACAACTATCTTTATTGTCAATCAATTTTTCATATTTTAAAACAAAATTAATTATTTAACTATTCTAATTTAAATAAATATTTTAAAATATCAACGAACTCCCCACACTATCAATTATAAATATTATGCATGCAATATTAAATATCGAGTTATCTCAAATATTAAAATATAGATAAGAAAAATCCGTTCAACAAAAAAAAAAAAAAAAAAAAAAAAATAATATTTTAAGTAAATAAATAAGTAAAATAACACCCTATTTAAACATTGAGAGCTTTATACTTACTTATATTTATTATTTAATAATATTGCAACTATTTAAATTAAGAATTAGTTACAACAGCATTATTTTTTAATATCAAAGATTTTCTGGAATTCTGATTTCTATTTTTTGTTATTCTAAAAGTTCTCCCTCTTCTACTTCTATTATTAATTGAATTAAGTTCTTGGTTATCCCTATTTTTATATTCAAAATTATTTTTAGAATGATTTTTAATATTTTGTTTAGAATTCATATCATATCCAAGACCCGTTGAATCGTTAATTATAGGATATTCACTACTATTAATAGAATAATTATGAGATGATCCTTCTTCAATATTAGATATATTAGAATTTATTTCTTTCTTATATAATCTATTTTTTGAAATAAAATTATTATTTTTATTATGATTAACTTTAATCCATATAGATTTAATTTGTCTAGAATCACTATGTGTATGATTATTTTGTACAATACCTTGATCATTATTAAAATCATCTTTCTTATCATTTATATATTTACCATTATCTGTTAACCATTGTATTGCTTCAGATTGACGCTTTTTCATCCAATCCAAAATATCTTTTATAATAAAAGATTCTACATTTTTTATATTAATTATAGCATTTTCTTTAATAGAAGAATTATCCATATCATTATTTTGAGAAATTGAACTAGAATCATTATTATCATTAGAAGAAATTAATTTATTTGTATCTTCCTCATTACAATTATTATCTTTTTTATTTATATAATTAATATTATTATTATTATTATTATTGTTATTATTATTATTATTATTATTATTATTATTATTATTCAAATTATTATTATTCAAATTATTATTATTCAAATTATTATTGTTATTATCAATTTGATCAAATTCTTTTTTTCTTCTATTTCTAAAAGAATATTGATAATTTTTTTTTACATTATTATAATTATTTAATTTAACATCATAATTACATTTATTATTAGAATAATTATCTGTATTATCTATATTACTCAAATTTTTGCTCTTACAACAATATTCACTTGTATCTGTACTAACTGTTCCAGATAAAACAGAAACGATCTCAACTTTTTTTTCTGAATGTGTATCTGATAAATTCTCTTTATTCTTCAATTCCAATTCTTTATTCAATTTTTTACTTTCAAATTTATCTTCTTTTTTATCATCTTTTTCTATTCTTGATAAACCTCTAATATTATTATCAATTTCAAATTGTAAATTATTTTCTTCTTTAGAATCAGTATTAATTTTTTCATTATTATTAATATTTAAAATATTATTATGATTATTATGATAATTATTATTGTGGATATTATTATTATTATTAATATTATAGGATCTTCCTCCTTTTATATTTATTCTTTTTTTAAATTTATGAACTTCCATTTTATTTAAGATTTTTTTTTTTTAAACAATTATATATAAATTATTATATATTAAAAATTCAGGATTGTCTATAATCACTAAATTTTAATTATTTTTATTAAATTTATACAATTCAATTTTTTCAATGCAACTTATGCGCTAATTTATTCTATTAAAATTGTTCTTACCCCATCATTAATTGTATTAAATGACCCCTCTTTTTTAATTTCGATACCATTTAGATCACTCCAATATTGTCGATACCACTTTTGGCGGCACTTTAATCTAAAAATAATTTTTAATAAATTCAGATATAATAAATAAAATATATAAAATATAATAATTAAATCAAGATAAAAAAAAATTTTTTTTTAAATTTTTTTTATCTTGATTTATTATTTTCAAATTAATTCTCTTTAATTTTTTTTTTTTTTTTTTTTTTTTTTTTTTTTTTTTTTTTTTTTTTTTTTTTTACTTGATCCTTTAATTAATTTATCTCGAACTCGATATTTATTGAAAAAAATATATTTTAAAACTAAATATTTTTATCTATATATTAATGATAATTTTAAAACAAATTTTTAATATTTTAGAAATTATTTTTATAATTATATATTTATAAAATTTATATAAAAAAAAGAAAAAAAAAAATGATCTTATGTAAATATTCTCTAAAATATAAAATAATAATATGAATAAAAGAAATAGAAAAAACTTTAAATATGACAAATCTAGAATCTTCAACAAATTTAATACATTTATTAAAACTTCCTAGTGAAATAATAATTGGTATATGTTATTTTCTTGAACCAAATGAAACTATACTTTTGAGCTTAACATGTAATTCTGCATATTTAATTATTCATAATAATCCAATTATATGGAGATTTTATTGTCATAAATTTGGATTTGTTCAATTTAAAAAAGATAAATTATGGTGTTCTGATTATTCTAATAATTTAAATTATGAAAATAAAATTGATAATAATAATGTTATTGATATATTAAATAATTCATCTAATCATAAAAATAAACTTAAAAAAAAATATACACTTGTACCAAAAGAAGAAGTTGAAGCTTATTCAATTGAATTTGGAAGTGATAATAATTTTTTAACTATATTAGAATATAATTGGTGGAATAAAAATATTAATATTTCAAATAAAAATAATATTATTAAAGGTAAAAAACCATTTAATAATTGGTCTAATATAAATATTGATAATATTAAATTAGATATATCATTAGCAACTGAATTAGTTAATTGGAGATTAGTATTTTATATGAATATTTTAAATAAAGATTCTAATAATACATTTTGGTTAAGAATTGGAAATCATATTGATTTAATGACACCTATAACTTCTGTAAAAATAGATCCTAAAATATATAAAAATGTTGATGAAAATATCTCAATAATTTCTAATTTAGCAAAAAAAATTAAATATTTATCAACACTTCATACATGTCGTCATTTTATTCGTCTTCCATGTCCAATGAGAATTAGAGAATTATTAATTGGAGAAAGAGTTGGAAGTATAATTACATCAGAACCTAATTCACAAGGTAGATATATATTAGAACTTCCAAAAGAATTAGTACATTTATTTGATGATGTTAAAGAAATACATTCTGAAGTTAATTATAAAAGTAATAAATTACAATTACCTATTAATATTTATAAAAAAAAATCATTTAATGAATGTCAAATAAAAATTTCTAATATATCACAAAATTATAATAATTTAGAAAATATAGAAACTGATCATGATAAAAATTTATATAAAGTTAATTCATCTTCAATTCAATTTGTTACAATTGCTAATGCATTCTTATCATATTCAACAAATCCTAATTGGAAAACTTCACTTACTCCTAGATCAATTCCTGCATTTAAAAAAATCAATTCATCTAATTCTATAAATAGTAAATTATTTATTGAAATTCTTGAAGAAATACATAAAAATCAAGTAAATAAAACAAAAAATATTGAATTTGATTATTATAAAGATTTATATTCAAATACATATAAAACTCATAGTCCAATAAATTGTACTACACCATGTTCAGCTATTAATAGAACTTTTAATTTAGAATTTCAAAATATAAAACAATATTTTCAAATGTTATGTTCAAATTCTATAATATTTAATATGTTTGCTACTAGTATTACATTACAAGATTCATATATTGATTCAGAAAATATTCATTCTTGTTGGTGTGAATATCCAAAAAGTTTATTAGGTTGTATATGGCATTATAGTCCTACAAAATCTAATATACAAGATATTAAAGAAATTAGTAAAATTATGTCATCATATATACAAGATTCTAATCAAAAATTTATTTTTAATAATTTTTTTGGTAGTAAAGAAACTATTGAAATAAATTTAAGAATAGATTATTTAATGGAATCAAAAAATTATCAAATTAATCAAAAATTTATTAATATTATTAAACATATTACATTTAAAAGAAATAATTCATGTTTAGGTGATTTATTAATTTCTATAATAGAAAATTTAAATGAAATATTTAAAGAAGAATTTTATCCTGTTATTATTTTAAGTGGATTAGGATGGAGATATATAAATGAATATAATGATCAAAATAATGATTTAATAAATAATGATCAAAATATTGAATATAATAATAATATATTAATTAAAAGAATATATGGTGATAAATATATTAAAAATGATGAATCAATAAATAAATTAAAATATTATATTTTTGATTTATTAGCAAATTTAATTGAAAATTTATCTTTTGTTAATGGTGAACTTATTTATATTTTAGTTAAAGATGTTGATATTGAGAATATAAATGAAGATATTAAAGAACAATTTCAAATAAATAAAGATTTTATAATACCTGTAAGTTGGTCTAATGATAATCAATCTATATCACATTTAGGATTTTTACCATATAAAGAATATAATTATAATATTGATAATAAACAACAAATTTATATTCAAAATAATTTATCATTAAAAATGAGATTTTCAAAATGTAAATTAATTATTATTTCTAGAGAAAAAAATAGATTTGATATTCAACAAGAATTAACAAGATTAAATAAAGATATACAAAAATTAAATATTAATAATATAATTAATAATACTAATGATTTTTATAAAGATTTTGTAAATGAAAGAGTAATTAGTAATTATAAATTTAAGAATTTAAATTCAATTTCAACTTTTAATACAATAAGTTTTCAAGAAAAAAAATCTATTATAGAATTAGAATCAAAAAATAGAATATTTAATGATAATAATAAAGAGATTAAAGTTACAATATTAAATAGTACGGAAGATACAAGACAATTTGAATTTCATAATGATAGATCTGATTTAATTTTAATTGGAACATCTTTTGGAAAAGTAAAAATAATAGATCGTTATCGTGATTTAGTTTTAGGTGAAGAAGGTAAGTTTTTAATAAATTTGAATTTAAAGTTTATTTAATTATATATATATATTGTATTTTAGGAATATCAATAAGTCCAATTATAGGTTTATGTTGGTTTAATCAACATCCAGAATTATTTGTTTCTGGTAGTTGTTTAATAGGATCAATATCAATATTAAGTATTAAAGAGAATCCATTTTTTATATTTGATTTAGAAAATGATATAGAAGAAAATAATAATAAAGAAAAAATATTACAAAATTCATTACCTTTTAATATAAATATAGAAAATCAAAGTAAATCATTTCCACAATTAAGTTCTGTATCTGTTAATCCAACTGATGATTTTTTTTTAACAAGTGGTTTTGGAAAATCGGTTGCTTTATATAGTACTTATACAGGATCTCAAATAAAAATTATGCCTAGTATGCATATGTCACATATAAATATTGTAAGATTTTCAAATTTTCATCCTCATATATTTTCAACAGTTTCATTTGATTCAAGTTGTAAATTATGGGATTTAAGACAAAAAATAGGTGGTAATGATCATATTTATAAATTTGAATTACCTTGTATGGCAATTATGTCATCTTTTTCACCACAAGATGATCAAAAAATTTTAATAAGTGGAGTTGATAATTATGTTAAAGAAGTTGATTTAAGATATAAAGAATCTTGTAAAAAAAATTTGGATATACCACGTTTAAATGATGATCATAGTTTTAGAAGATCAGTTTATAATTCTAATGGAAGATATATATTTACTATTAATACTAGAGATAAATATATTAAAGTTTTTGATTCTATTAATTATTGTTTAAAATATAATTTTAATTTTAATAAATTAACAAATAATTTAATATCAAATAATAATTTAGATTTTAATAATGAATTTAAAATTCATACATTTAAAAATGATGTTTTAAATGAATCATATTTAAATATTAATAATGAATTATTTAATGAAGAAATAAATACACAAGAATTTACAATAAGAAATAAAGATTATTATTTACAATCAGTTAGAGGTCATCCAATATTTACTGATATAGCAGGTACATTATTATTAACAAATGGTTGTAATAAATCAAAAGTATCATTAATTAAATTTTAAAAGATTTAATTTTTTGAATGATGATCTTGTATAATAATAGTTTTTAATGATGTATTAAAATTAATATATGGATTATAATGATAATGATGATGATTATTATTAATTATTTCTGATATTTTACTAAGATTAATAAGTATATTTTCAATAAAATTTGAAAAAAGAGAATTTGAAGTAATATCTAATATATATTCATGAATAAATGATTTACAAATTAAAAAAAGTTCTTGTTTAGAAATAATTTCAATATTTAATATATTAAATTTATTATCTTTATTATAAATAAATTCAAGAGAATTAAAAGCTTTATTAATAATAAATTCTGGTATTTCAAATAAATCATAATTTTTATTTAATTTTAATTTAGAATTAGAAATATTTTCTTTACTTATTTCATTTTTCATTTTATATATAAATTCAAAACATTCTGATTCATTTCTAATTATACAATGAATAATATCCATTATTATATTTTTTAATATATTAAAATGATTAAATTTTAAATATGAATTAAGTGGTGTTAAAATATTAATATTAATATTATTTGGAGATAAATTTAAAGGATCAAATGGAAAATATTTAATTCCAGTATTAAATAATTGAATAAGAAGATTTTTAATAATAGGAATATGTAATTGAGAATATTTAATGTGATTATTTGTATTAATTAAATTAATATAATGTTGAAGATATTTATGTATAATATGTAATGAATTTTCCAATATATTTGGTTCAGGAAAATTTAAGAATTCTATAATAACATTTAAACATGTTTTAATAAGTATTTCATTTTTAAAAAAAATATTAGATAAAATATAATTTCTAGATTGAATTTTAGATTTTATTTGATTTTGATCTTTTTCATAATTTATTAAATCTTCATTATATAATTTTTGTAAATTTTTAGATTTAAATGTATTTTTATTTCCAAAAATAAATTGATTAATAATTTTTAATGTTAAAAAAGAAATTTCTGATAAATCAGTATATTGAGATATATATATTATATTATATAAAGATTGATCTTGAAGTTCAACAGGAAAATTTTTAAATTCTAATTCAATATTAAAAAATAATTTAAATGGATCTTGTGGAAGAATTTTAGGATCACCAAGAAAAATTTCTTCCATAGAATTTTTAAGAATAAATGCTTGAGATATCATTAAATTATTCCATTCTTTATTTAATCTATTTATTAAAATAGGAATAAATTGTTTAGTAAAAATTTCTTCAATAAAAGATATAATTAAATTTTCATTATAATTTCTTGGAATAATATTTGGTGAAAATATTTTAATTAATCCATTTTTTAATATAGAATATATTATATGAATTGGACAAGTTTCTATAGGATATATTAATGTTTTAATTAATAAATCAACTGAATCTTTATCAAAATAAAGACCTTTTGGTGTAATAATAAAATTATTATTATTAATACCGTTATTTACATGCAAATTATTATTATTATTATTATTATTATTATTATTATTATTATTATCATTAGATAATTTTATTATTTGTATTTCTTTATCTGTACCCAAAGAAAATAAAGAAGTAATTAATTTAATCATAATACATCTAATAGAAAATGTTAATCTTCTAATTGGAATAACATTATTTTTAAAAATAAGTTTAAATGAAGTTAATTGGGAAAGTTTAAATATTTCATTTTCTGTTATATTTTTAACGCCACTTCTAATAATCCATTCTTGATCTGAAATAGAATTAAATATAGATATTAAATTTAAATATTCATCTTTTGTTTTTTCATTAAAAATACATATTTCAAAAAATATACATAAAAAAAAAGATAATTTTTTAAATAATTCTTTAGAAATTGATTCATATGGATGTTTAAATATTAATTCAGAATTTTCATAAATAAGAAATCCACCTTTTTCAGCAGATTTAAATTGAGTTGGTATATTAATATGATTAATAATAGAATTTAATAAAGATATTGAATTTTTTAATATAATTAAATTTGACCAATTATTATCATTAATATCTGTATTCTTACATATTGATTTTACAAGAGATCCAAAAAAATAATCTAAAATATTTTCTTTTAAATTACATGAATTTTGAAAATTATTTGAAAAAAAATCAAGTACAGGTTTTGATGAAATAATTGATAATTCTGAAATTTTTGAAAATTCTTCTGTAGCATTAGTTGCTGCAATTAAACTTGTTATTAAAATATTTCTTTCTTCAAATGAAAGTTTAAAATCATTTAAAAGTTGATTAATAATATTAATAATATCAATAAGATAAGATGAAAATATTTTTGGATTAATTAAAAGCATTTTTGATAAAAAATATGATGATATTTTAAATAAATCATTATTTTTATTATTTTTATTTATTATATAAGAAAAAAATATATTTAAATAATTATTTGGTGTAATAATATTATTATCTTTTATATATAAATCTTGATACCATTCTATACAAATTGATGAATGATATATAAAATTTAATCTTCTAGATTCTAAATGATTATTACATAATTCTTTTAAAGAAAATTGTAAAATACCATTTAAAAATTTATAAAGAGAAATAATCCAATTTTTTTTTTTCACGAAATTGAATATTATCAATAAGTAAATCTAAATATGAAGAATATAAATCAATATTTTTTATTATATCAATATTCAATTCATTTTGATCTTGATTTTTTATATTATAAGATATTCTATTAATAATTGTTTCATAAATTAAAAAAATTCCATCAATAAATATAAATTTTTGACATAAATTATTATTATTATTATTATTTATTGATTCATAAGATGATTGATTTCCAATATTTTGAAATTTTTGATTTATATAAATATGTTGATTACATTTTTTATTAAAAGATTGAGAACTTAATATAAAAGTTGAAATATTTAAAATTCTTTCAAAAATTTCATTTAATATAATTCCTTCTGCTAAATCAACAATAGAATTAAGAAGATTAACTATACGATTTTTAAGACAACTATAAGAATTATTAAAAGATAATATTATATCATTACGTGAATATTCATAATCATTATAATAATCTTTATTATTACCAACAATATTATATTCATCAATAAATTTAAAATAATTTGAAGATATATTTGGATAATTTAATAATTGATTATAAAAAAATATATTTTTCTGAAAATTATTAATAACAAATTTATTAATATAATCATTAATTATATTAAATAATAAATTATTCCAAGAATTCCATTCATTATTTAAATAATTTATTGTTGGATCTCCTATACGTAATGATCTAACATATAATATAAGTATTAATATTTCAAATTGAAAATTTTTAAGATTATATTTACAATTTAAATCAATATAATAAGAAATTTTTTTTGGTAAATTTTTAATAATAAAATTCATTGATAAAATTGACATATCACATATTGGAATATAAGGATGAATACAAAGTAATAAACATGTATTCCATATATATATAATTGTATCAAATTTATCTTTTGAATTTTCAAATAATATATTATCAGGAAATTTAATAATAGATAAAAAACAACCTTCAACAATATCTTTAAATAATTTAATCCAATTTAAATGTTTTAAATAAATATCATATTCAATATCATTTAAATTATTTTGTGAATCAAACATAATATTTCTAACAATATTAGAAATTTCAATAACAAATCTATTTAAATCTTCATAATTTACTGAAATAATAAGATTTTTTTTTTGTTTAGTAATATTATTTAATAATGATGATAATAAATCTAATATTTCTTCTTCAATGTCCATTAATTTATTGTTATATAATTGAATTAATAATTCATCTAATTTAAGATTAAGTAATTTTCCAGAATCAATAATATTTGTTAAATATTTTAAAGAATCAAGAGATAATTTAATTATTGAATTATCAATATTATTTAATAATTTTGATTCTAATATCATTGATTTTTGAAGTTCTTCACTAATTAAATATAATACAGGTTCTATTTCATTACATATTCCATTTTTAACTAATACTCTAGTTTTTGTATTTATTTCATTATCAATATTATTTAATATATTATAAGAAATTTCATTTGTTATTCCTAATATAATTTTTGTTAATCTTTTTAAAGATTTTTTAATTATATTTTCATTATATGTATTATTATTTATATAATGAATTATTTTATTTCTATAATCAAATATTTTATCCATAAAAAATTTCCAAGAATTAAAATCATCATAAATTATAATTTTAGTAAAAATACAAGATAATTTTCTAATAGAAGAAGATGAATTAACAATTATATGATCATCATAAAAATTATCACTTCCTTCAATTGATATTTCTAATAATTTATTTCTTATTTTATTTTTATTTGTATCAGATAAATAAATCCATTTTTTATATACAAATTTATCTAATATAGATAAACTAACAAATTCAATAATTTCAAGAATATCTTCATTAAAAATTAAATTTTTGTGTCTATATTTTGCTATTTTTAATATTTTAAATATTAATTCTTCTATATTAATATTTATATTATCACTTAAATTTTCCAGAAATTTTTCATTTTCAATTCTATTTTGATCTATATAATTAGTATTTAGATTTGCAGTAGAAATAATTGATTGAATAATCTAAAATATCAATTAATTAATTATTAAATTTCAATTATTACACACAACAAATTAATAATTTTATATATTAAAAAATTATGCTTACCTTTTCAATAAATTCTTCTTCCATTTAAAAAATAAATTTTATTAAATATTTGTATTTAGAAATAATTTTATCAGATTTTAATGGAAAATGTTTTAAATTTATAATAAAAGAAAAAAAAAAAAAAGAAGAAAAAATTAATTTTATTTAGTAAAACAAATTATATATATATATATATATATATATATATATATATATAATGTATAATATATATATATTAGCGCCAATATTTTGCAATGAAAGTAATATAATAAATGATTACATGTAAATAAAAATAATTTGATCCAAAAATATTAAAATATTTGTATTTAATAAATTTAATTATAATTTATACATTGTTTTTCATAATAAATTTATATATTAAAATAATTTTTATAAAAATAAATTTAAATAAAATATTTAAATAATTTTTTAATTTAAAATATATAACCTAATAATTTTTATATATTTAAATAAGAATAAATTTAATATTTATTTTTTTTTAATTAACGAATTAAAGAAAAATAATAATAAAGTCCCGCCTTTTGACCACATGTTAACACTCTTAAAAAATGAAGGACAAAGAAAATAAAATAAATAAATAATATATATAATTAAAGTTGAATAAATTAAATGGAATAAATTTGATTAAAGTCACAAATTGAATTTTTTTTAAAAAAATTAAATCTTATTTTATTAAGTTTTATAATTTTTAATTTTAATGTATATTTTAATTTTATAATAAAGAATATAAAAGTTTAAAGATCATAAATTCATTTTTTTTTTTTTTTTTTTTCGTTTTAAAAGAGAAAAGAAATTTTTTTTGCGTTTTTTAATACAATAAAATATATTGCAAATGTAATTTTGATTAATGTTTCGAAATGGTTTTGGGATCTTCAATAATAAAATCTTTAATAAGTAATTTATTAGATAAATTGGGATCTGGGATATTAGGTAATTGGAATTTATCAGAAAATATAGAAATTAATAGTTTTTCTCCGTTAGATATAGAACTTAGAAATGTACCTATACCTCAAATATTATTTGAAATAGCAGATCTACCTTTTATAATAATATATAGTAATATACGTAAAATAAAAATATGTTTAAATACAGAACATATACCTAGTGAAGATAATCCTTTAAATATTGAAGCATGGGATGTTGATTTACAATTTAGATTAGCAAATTTAGATGAATGGGATCCAAAAAAATGGTGTAAAAGATTACTTAAATCAAAAATTAAGAAATTAAAAAGATGGTATAAATATGTTTCACCATGGTCTAATAAAACTGTATTAAATGTAATATCACAATCAATAGAAACATCATTAATAAATTCTTTAAATATTAAAATTTATAATATTCATATGTTTTTAATTGATGATAATTTAGGTCCTGATCCTTTTGCAATAGAAATATTAAGTGATTCATTTCATATTAATTCACCTAATGATAAACAAAATTTAACAAAAGAAGAACTTAAAGGTAAAAGTAATAATTTACTTCAATTTATGTGGTTAAGATTTTATGGTTTAAGAGTAATTTATCGTAGATTTAATCATATGTTATTAAGTTCAGTTCCTAAAAATATTTTAATAAATTTGGATATTAATACAGATAATACAAAAAATATGGAAGATGATGAAAATAATAATGACTATAATTTTAATAGAAATAATGATAATAGTAATAATAATAATAATGATAATAATAATAATAATAACAATTATATATATAAATCAATAAAAAATTTATTTCCATTTTTATTTTCTAATAATTCAAATAATGAAAAATTAAATATTTTAAATAATTTAATATGTAGTAATAAAAATAATAATGATTCAAAAATTGAATATTTAAGAGAATTGACAGAATTATCTATAAATTCAAAAGAATTCAATAATTATGATTTACCTAAACATACACAAAATGGAAATAGTAAATTTATTAAAATACCAGAAGATCCTTCTAATACTGTTCAATTAACAAGAGATGAAGGAATAGAATTACATATTTTTTTTAAAAGATGGGATATTAGAGCATTGAATGCACCAATTTCTATGTTTGATTCTTTATTTGAAAATGATGATGATGTTTCAAATTATATTTCTTCTAAAGAATGGAAAGTTAGTAAATTATTATTTTTACCAAGTTCTGATAAATATTTAATAAATCCACCATGTTTTAATGATAATGTAAATGAACCATTTGAATTAATTTGTACTGAAGATATATTTTCCGTATTATTTAATTTTATAAATTATTTAAATCAATGGTCATCTTTTCTTAAAGCTTCACAATATATTTATAATAATCGTAAAACAATTAAACAACTTGAAAAATATTTATCAAATATTATATTATATAATCAAAACAATTCTAATCATATTGGATTATCTAAGATGCCTAGACAATTTATATCTGAATTAGAAAATGATGTATCTTTAAGGGATAATATAGCATTACATATGTCAGCTAATGAATTTTTAAAAGAAAATTCTTCAATTGTTAAAGGTTTTTGTGGAATTTTTAATAAGTCTAATTCTTTTGATTCTAATATTATTCATCAATTTATATTAAATAAAGTATTAAATTCAAATATTGATTATATTAAAAATGATATTAAAATTCAGGATATGATTTCTAATTCTAATATTATTGATTCTAGTAAATTTAATACTTTTAATAAATGGTTTTCAAATGAAAGTAAATTAGAAATATGTATACCATATATGAGAATATGTATATTAATGACTGAAATGAAATCATTATCATTAAATAAAATTTCTATACCTGATTGGATGAAACCATTATTAATATCTAAAACAATAAATGAAAATAATGATAATATTATTGGTAAGATTCCTGGTATAATATTTGAATTTGATTTTAATTTAATAACTGATAAAATTTCATTTTATCATAGAATATTAAAATTTAATATTAATTATTTAAATATTTTTGAGAATGAAATTGCATTAATTTTTGGTTATATTAGAAAAAATCATTTAAATCAATATGAAGATAAAATTATACAAAAAATACCAAATTATTCTATAAAATTTATTATTTTAAATTTTTTACCAAGTTTCAAAATTATTGAATTAGGTATTCAAAAAGATATTTCAAAAATTAATTTAAAATATGATACATTTAATGATATGGATAATAATTTAAATAATAATAATAAATTAAAAGTTATTGATATTAATAATAATATAATTAATAATGATAATAATTGTATATATAAAAAAATGAATAATTTAAATATTGGAATAGAGTTTAAAATACATCAATTATTTGCATGTATGGATCTTACTAATGATTTAAATCGTTATGATAAAAATATACCTGGTTTTACTTGTAATAATGATTATTATTTAATATATGATGAATATTTACCACATTTTAATAGTACTTGTTTAGAAATTTCTAATTTAAAAATATTTGAATTTAAATCATTATGGAAAATTGTTAATTTAATACCAAATCTTACATCTAATATAAATTCAATTATTTCAAGATCTTATAAAGAAGAAGAAATAAAAATTATAAGATCACTTAATAAAATGATTAATATTGCAACTAAGAATAATCCAATTTATTCTTTAAAAATTTCAAATTTAAATATTATTTCAAAATTTCCAAATTATAATAATATAAGTTCTAAATATACAACAAATCATTTATATTTTGATAAACATTTACATTCTAAATGTAATTCATTAAATTGTTTAAGTTGTTTTATTAATCCTAAAAATAATATTGATTTAAATATTAATTTATTTAAAATTATTAATAATAATGAAATAATAGAAAATTCTGATAATTTAAATTATTCTTATAAAAAAAAATATTCTATTCAATCAAATTATGAAGAAAAAATTGAAAAAAAAATTACGAGAATTATTTCTGAAATATTATTATCTCCTCAAGATTTTCTTCATTCATCAAAAACTTATCGTGTTATTGAAAGTAGTCAATCATTATTTAAAGGATTTAATGAATTTACATTAAATAGTAGTATTGATAATATTAATAGTTTTGATTTTGAAAATGAGAAATATAATAGTCAAATAAATGAAAGTTTATTATATAATGAAATTTTAAGATATCTTATACAAAATGGATATTTTATAGAAGAAAATTTATCTTTTTGTGGTATTGAAATTCAAATTAATAATTTATATTTAGAAATTGCAACATTTAAAGAAATTGCTTTTTTAAATATTGAATATTTTAATATATCTATGTTAACATTAAATCAATCATTATATCAATATATAAAATTTTTATCTTTTAATAAAATATCATTTATATTTTCTAATAATAATAAGATTAAATTTAAAATTGAAGAAATATTTTTAAATATATTTCCATCTATTATGACTATATTAAATGGATATGAATTATTAATTTTTCCTAAAAAAGATTTTATTGATTTTAATCGTATTTTTAATAATTTATTTTCATTTAGTAATAGTAATAATAACGGTATTAAAAATAATATTAATGTGGATAATGAAAACGGTATTAATGATAATGCAAATGTGGGTAATAAAAATAATAATTATTTTAAATTAATTAAAAAATTTGAATTATTTGATATAAAGTTACAAGAAATAAAAATTCATATTTATAATTCCGAATATTTAATTTATCAAATATTATTATTTCAATTATTAATAAATTATAAATTTAATGAGAAAAATAAAAATCGTATTTCATTAATTACAACATTAAATGAAATATATATACAATCTATAAATAATGTTAAGTTAAAAGATCAAATAAATGAATATCAACAAATAAGAAAAGAATTTCAAGGTAAAGTTTTTTATACATGTAATGTTATATTTTCAAAATATTCTGGTCATTTAATACCATCTGATAAATTAAATTATAGAAAAAAAAATTATAAAGAAACATTTCCTTATAAATTAATTTATTCTGATATTCAATATGATGAAATAAATGAGATAAAAGTATTTAATGATCCAATTTTTTATTTTGATTTAAAAATAAAAATTAAAGATTGTAATAATTTAAAGGATGATATATTTGAAGATATTAATATTATTGAAGATTCATTATATAATGAAATAAATTTTAATAAAAATATAATTATTATGAATTCTAAAGTAAAAGGTGGTCATTTATTTTATTCTGAAAATAATATTAATCAATTTAAATCAATATTAAGTTTATATAATGATTTATTTAATAAATTTAAGTCAGAAAAAAATATCATGTGGAGTTCTGATTATATATTGGAAAGAGAATCTCCTTTTGAATTTTTTAAAAAAATAAAACAAACTAATAATAATAATAATAATAATAATAATAATAATAATAATACACAAAGTAATATACAAAATAATATAAATAATAATATAAATATTAATAATAACAATGTTTTAAATAATAATAATAATAATAATATTAATACATTGAATGATAATAATAATAATAATAATATTAATATAGAAAATAATAATAATGATTTAAATAAATTTAATTCTTGTGAAATTTGTGGTGGTTATAAAAAAGAATTTATATCAGAAAATGACAATAAAGATGAATATTTTATTGATTTTAATTTATCTTTTGAAAATTTTTATATTCATTTATTAGTTGATAATAATAAATTATATAAAAATAAATTAATAGAAAATAAATTATTAGATATACATAAAGATACAATTGAATATTCTAATGAAAGTCTTACAATTATAAGACCATTATATTGTTTTAATCAAGACATTTTTGATAAAAAAAATTATAACATTAGAACAGCTATATTAACAGCTGAATCTATTGGTGCTAGATTTAATTTTTTATTAAATATATCATTGTATAATGGTATTCAAAATGATGATTATGATAAAGAAGATATTCAACAAGATATTAAAATTAGAAATTGTAATGTTAAAATGGGATTTAAAGAAATAAATATAATGATTTTAAGAAATGGTACATGGGGTATGTTAGATTTTTCAATCAAAAAATTAAATTTAAAATTATTTATTAATATTAATAATAATTTTGAATATTACAATAATAGTGATAATGATGAATATATTCAATTATTTAAAAGAATATTTATATATATAAAACAATTATTTATAATAAATAATAAAAAAAGTTTTAAATTAAAATTTAAAATTAAAGATATTTGTATTTGGTCTATATTATATGAAAGAGTAAATTATTCTAATAATTCAAAATATTTTAATACTGTTGATATGTATTATACAACAACATCTTCTAGCACAGAATATATATGTATGTCCCCTTTGAAAAATTCATTATCAGAATTTTCAACATCATTATTACCGGAATTTATAACAATCGATAGAAAAAATAAAATTTTAAATAAGAATAATTTAAATGAAGAATTATTTCCAAGTTGGGAATATGGTTTAAATTTACCATTACCAGTACCATTTAATGATCAGGGTATATTATTAAAATGTAAACCAAAAATATTTCCAGTATTTGGTAAAAGACCAATTTCTAAAGATGAATTAATAATAGATGAAGAAAGTATAGAATGTGATAAAACAAATGGTGATATATATATAATACCAATAATCAATTTAAAAAGTAATGAAATTAATTTAGAAAATATTATAAGTCCAATTATAATTAATATAACTATATCACCAACATTTTTTTCAATTATACCACTTATTTTTAGACAATTTATTGATATATTTTATATGTATGATAGATTTAAAAGTTTAAATTTAAATAATTCTAATATAAAAATACAATCAAAATTAAATTATATTGAAGATATAAAACATATTGGAATGGAAAATAATGATTCAATATCAAGTATTTTATCATTTTTTAAAAATAAATATTTTAATTCTTTAGAAATTAATACAAAATTTAATACTATGGTAATTTTATTTCCAGAATTTAATGATTTGATAAAAACAGATAATATTTCTTCAAAATATTTTGAGATAAATTCAAAGAATATTCAAGTATTACAAAAAGAAAATATATTGGAAAAAACAAATGATAATAATAATAATAATAATAATAATAATAATAATAATAATAATAATAATAATAGTAATAATAATATACAAAATAATAATAAAGATTATTATTATATTTCATTATTTTCTAATTCATATCATCCTGCATTAGCAATAAGTTACAATTTTAAATTTTTAATAAATATAATAAATAATAAAAATTATGATGAAATAATAAATTATATTTATATAAATAATGAAATAGATAAAGATGATATATTTGGAGAATCAATAAAAATAAACTTAGAAATATCCCAATTAAGATTACAGTTACCTTTCATAAAAAATATTGGTGGTAATTATACTTTAGATAATTTAAAAAAATTAGATACTAATAAAGGTTATATAGATATAAATTTAATGGAAAATGATTTAGAAGATAAAGATCCAATATTAGATGTTTTCATTCCTTCAGTAAATTCTTATTTTATATTAACTAAAAATGTAATATTAATAGATAAATTATTTAATAATAGTAATTTTAGTAATTTAAATAATAATAATAATATAAATGGTACATTATTTGGAATGATAAATATTCCAGTTGTATTTGCTATTGATGGAGCAAAAATACCGATTATAGATGATACATATGTACTTAGAGAATATGCTTTAAAAAGTAATAAAAAGAAAGATGGATTTCAAGATGATAATAACATTAATGAAGATATTTATAATATAAATAATTTTAATAATAATGATAATAATAATAGTTTGTATATAAATAATAATATCAATAATAATAATGTTGATTGTTTTAATAATTTTATGATTAATAGATCAGAAATGTTAAATATTATATTAAATATTACTGGTGATAATTCATTGCAAGTTCAAATGAATTTAAATAATTTTAGATTTATTTTTAGTTTAACAACATTTTCTATTTCATCTTTATATATTAAAAAAATATATAGTTGGTGGAATGATATATGGTTAATAAGAATGAGATATCCAAGATGTGAAAAATCAACAATGAGATATTTTATAGTAGATGCAAAAAATGATCAATTCAATATTTCAAGTTTTGGTTTAATATTAAAATCTAATGATTATTTAAATTATGATGATAATAATATTTTTAATATTAATAAACAAAAACAAAAAGGAACAAATGAAATTTATACAATAAATAGATTTGATTATTTAAATCAAGAATTAACAAGTGCAATATATTATCCATTGGATGAAAGTATACCAATAGTAGCAGCATATCCAATAACTTCAATATTATATAATGAAGTAAAGCCATGGAATTTATTACAATATGAATTTGATGATTCAATAATAATATTTAATAATGAATTAAAAAATCATAATTTAAATATATTAATGGAATTTAGAAAATTATCTAATACAAATGAATTAATAAATAATGATTCAATTAAAATAAATTCAAATAAAATTAATTTATCCAAGTTAATTTCAAATTCACTTTTAGTATGTAATTGTTATGAAGATAAATTTTATAAAGTAAATAATAATAATAATAATAACAATATTGATAATGATAATAATAATAGTAATATAAATATAAACAAAAATATAAATAATAATAATTTTATAAATAATTCAATAAATTCAGAATTAAATTCATTAAATGAGTTTAATCCTGATGAAGATAATCATATAAGATATAATGACGATAAATCATTAATTAATTTAGATGAAAATATTTTTCAAGATATATCAAATAAAGATAATTTAGAATTATCAGAATCTTTTATATTAAATAAAACAAAAAAAATTAAAAAACCTTTATTTAGTACTTGGAATACTTTTAAACATAGATTATCATCAAATTCTTGTAATATTAATTTAAATGAATTGATGGATTTATCAAATACAAAAAAGTTTAATATAGAAATTGATGATTTAAATAAACAAAGATCATCTATAATAGAAGATTCAAACAAAAGAAGAAAAAGTTTTAATATATTTAGAAAAAGATCTTCAAAAGATGTTGTTTCAAATATTTTATCACCAATTAGAGAAAGTGAATATATAGATGATATTTTTAATAATGATTTAAATAATGATAATAATAATAATTTAAATAATAATAATTTAAATAATAATTTCAATAATAATAATAATAATAATAATAATAATAATAATACACAAAATAATAATATTAATAATAATATACAAAATAACAATATAAATAATGATCAAAAATTAATTAAAATACAGTTATCATTAAATAATTTGGAAATATGGTTTCATAGAGATACAATAAAAGATAATGATAATTTATATAATAATATATATAATAATTTAAATAGTAAAAATGATTTAATTAATAATAATAATGATTTCAATATTTTGAATAATAAAAATAATCGTTATCATAATTATAATAATCTTAACAATAATTATCAAAATAATCAAAATAATAATAATATAAAAAATAATATAAATGATGATGAAATAAAACAATTAACTTTAGAAGAAGTATCAGTTGATTGGATGTCAAAAGCTGTTTATTGTGTTCCATTAAATAAAAATAAAAATAAAAATAAAAACAAAAATAAAAATAAAAATAAAAATAATAAAAATAATAAAAATAATAATAAAATGATTCAAAAAGAAGAAATATATAAAATTCAAATCTCAAATAATTTAAATAAAAATGAAGACACAAGTGATGAAGATTATATTGAATATGATGATCATAATGATAATAATCATGATCATTTTTATGATTCTAATGAAAATGAATTAGATTTAATAATTGAAGATAAAGATTATGCAAATAATATATCTAATAAATTATTTATGAATTCTTATGAAATATTTTCTTTTAGAAAAAATTTATCTAAATATGATCAAGCTGATTATGATTATATAATAAAATCAAATAGATATGGAAAACGTCAAAGTTTAGCAGTACATCGTTATTTAAAAGCTTCTAATTTAAATTATTATATTCCTATGAATCATGAAAATTTATCAATTAAAAATGATGTTTATTATAAAATTAATAAAGAATATAAAAATTCAAATTTTAAAAATTATAAAAATTTAAAATTAAAAGAAGATTTATTTTTAAATGGAACAGCATTTTCATTATTATTAAATTTAGAATTTAACGCTACAATAATGAATGAAACATTTCAAATTTCTATTGAATCAAATGAAATAAGAATATTACCTGGTTTTCCTATTAAAATAAAAGAAGAACAATTAATTAAAGAAAAAATAATAATTGTAAATAAAGATAATATTAAAAAAAATTGTAATTGTAATTATTGTTATATATCATTACTAAGAAGATATATGTATTTATCAACATTAAATGGAAGAAATATTTATGTAACATTTGAAATTTTATCAGAACAAATAAAAAAAGATTTTTTAATTTTTTTAGATAATATTAAAATATTTATTATACCAACTAGTGTAAAAAAATCACAAATATTAGATGAATGGACAAATTATCAATTAGATATAGAAACAACAATTAAAGAAGTAACAATATCTTTATCAATGGATATATTGCAAGAAATAAAATTGTTTAATAATTATTATAATGAAATTAAAGAATCAATTAATTATTATCCTATATGGAATAAAAAAAATCAAAAATCATATTTAATAAATGAATCAATATTAAATCCTTATATTAAAAATGAATTATATAATAAAAATATACAAGATCTAGAATTTTATAACAATCAAAAATTAATTAATAATATAAATCGTAAATCAATACTTAGACAAGTTATGCCAACAATTGTTATAAATGATATAGAAGAAAATAATGATGATGAGTTAATTATTACAGAAGATATATTAGATGAAAATTTTAATAATATTATAGATGAAAATCAATCAGATATTTCATCATATAATTCTTTTGATTCATTACAAGAAAATCAAGTAATTTTTTTATATTATTCAGGTTTTCCATTACCAAATATTAATTTAAATTATATACCAGAATCTGTTAAAAGGCATTTAAAACAAGAACAATTAGGATATTTAAATAGATATAGAAGATTTGGAATATTTCCAACAAAATTTATTTCTAATAATAATGTTAGAAGTGATGATAATGAATCTATAAATTCAATAATAAATTTAAATGATTTTAATAATAAAAATAATGAAAAATCAGATTTTTTATCAGAAAATTCTTTATATTCATTAATATCAAATATAATAAATTATACAAGTATTCCATTAAATTGGATATTTGAAGGTTTAAAAAGTAAGACAATTAATAATTCAAATATTTTAAAAGAATATAAATTATTAAAATTATTATCTTTGCCTAAAATACATTTAAAAAGAAATAAACAAATTAAAATTGAATATAAACTTTCATCTTTTAATATAGTAATACATAATGATTATATTGATATATTAAAATTAACAATAGATAAAACTTTATGTATTACAGAATTTCCTAATAATTTAAATTGTAAATTAATGGGTATTATTAGTGCAATAACACATGATCCTATAATGGATTGTATGATAACTATAATTAGACCATTTCCATTTAATTTGGATTTATTTTTAAATCAAAATAAATATTCACAAGATTTATTCAATTTTTTTATTACAAATGATTATGAATTTACAGCAAATGAAAATAATATTTATATTGATCATATTATTAATAGTAGTCCTTTATTAATATTAGATTTTTGTACTGAATCTATTTCATTGGAAATAACATCTGGTTTTCTTCAAAATATAAAATTAATATTAACAGATTATAAAAATTCTCATTTATTGGGATTAGTTTATGCATATGAAAGAAGAATAAATACAGTAAAAATAATAAATGATATTGGACAATCATCATTAATAGTTCAACCAATATCTATATCATCATATAAAAATACATCTAAATTAATAGATATAAATAATAATAATAATAATAATAATAATAATAATAATAATAATAATAATAATAATAATAATAATAATATAAATGAATTAAATGATAAAAATAAAATAATAAAAGATATTTATGGATTAAAGAATTATTTATTAGAATCAGGTGAATATTGCAATGTATATATAAATTTACCTGTATATATGGCAATTCAAAAATTTACTCATAGAAAAGGTCAAAAAATAGCTGCTAGACTTCAAGCCAATAAAAATAGTGATTATTGGAGAAATCGAAATTTTATAAATTATAAAAATATAAATGATGATATTGAATATCAATTTAATGGATTTTTAAATATAACATCTTCTAATATTGACAAAAACTCTAAAAATAATAATATATTAATAAAAAAACAAGATTTAAAAGAAGATACAATTATTCAAATAGAAGATCAATATAATAATAATGATAATATTAATAATAATAATACTTTAAATAATAATAATTTGAATAATAATAATAATTTACAAGATAATAATAATGAAATACAAAATTATGGAAATAAATTAAAAAATAATTCAAACATTATTTTAAATGATATTATTAATGAATTATGTACATTAGGAATTTCAAAAAGAAAAAAATATTTAAATATTAAACATTTATGGTTAGAAGATAAGAAATCAGATTTATTATATGGTTCTACTGGAATTGCTGAATCAGAGTTAAAACAACTTGCAGAACAATTAGAATTATCAACTCCTGTATTAGGAGTAAATACTGAAGGAATAGATATGATGATACATAGATTTCTTATTTCTCATTCTACTTGGTCATCTATAGGAAAATTAAAAGATGATACACTTTATAGAAGAGCATATCGTATAGGAATGTTAGGTTTTCTTGTTGTTTTAGAACCAGAATCAGGAATATATCCTAATGAGTGGATCTGGACATTAGGTACATGTATTCAAATAGAAAATGCAACTAATGTTGTTTTTAGAGTTACAGCAAATTGGCGTCATGGAATACGTCATTTATGTGGTGCAATATTTACGGAACCATCTAAAAGAAATAAAATGAATGATAAAATTCGAAATGAAATAAATTTAAATAATTCTTCAAAATTAAAAAAAAAAGAATTAAATAATTCAACAAATCATCATTTTCCTTGTATTGATATTCTTCCTTATTCTAGAAGATCAATACCTTTATCTTGGTTTTTATTAAATGATATGGAACCAACAATTATACCATTATTAAATTATAATGATATTTATGAAGAAAAAGATGAAGAAGATGATGATGATTATGATTATGATGATGAAGATGATGAAGATGATGATGATAATGATGATGATGATGATGATGATAATGATGATAATAATAATGATAATGATAATGATGATTATAATGATGATTATGATCATCATTATAATAATAATATTAATAATGATCAAGAAATTAATAATAATAATAATAATAATAATAATAAAAATGAAATTAAGAATTATATGAATTTAAATAATAATATTAATAAAAATGAAAATGAATATATAAAAAATATAGAAACAGAAGAAGATGATATTAAACATAAGAAACATCATAATAAATATAGATATTTAATTAGATTAAAAAATTTAAATGAAAATAATTTAAAATATAATTTAAATAATAAAAAAAATAAAAAAAATAATGAAAAAATAAGAATAAATAAAAAATTAATAAATAGAATACAATCAAGATTACATTCTATTCCATTTACTATATTAAAAATGCTTATATATGAAATAATTTCAACACAGCCAAGTAATGTCACAAAAGCAAAATTAACAAATGAAATAACAACTTTAGTATTTGAATCATTAATGGCATTTAATTGTCAAGTAGAATGTATGGATATACCAACATCGGATAAATATGTAACTAGTTATTCTTATTCAATAAAATTAACACCATTATTAAAATTAACAAATTCACTTCCTTTTCCAATGCAAATAAGATTAAAAATGTCTGGTGGTATAAAAATACCTATAAAAAATACAGAAATAAATAATTTAGAAATTCCAAATATTATTAATTTAACAGAAAATCGTTTAAAATCATTAGCTTTATTAGAAAATTCTGTAACTAATAAAGATTTTATTAAAAATATAAATAATAATAGAAAGAACAAAAAATGGAATAAACAAAAAATTAAAAAAAATAAAAATTCTAATTATAATCTTCTTAAAAATGTATATAATCAAGAATTTGCAGCTTTAATTCATTTTTTAAATGGTAAACCAATTGATTATATAATACAATCTCAACAAGAACTTGAATTACCTATATGTAGACAAAAAATAGATTTAATAGTTTATGTTAATGGTTGTCCATTAGAATATTGTTGTTATCCATTATATACAAATACAACAGATTCAACTGATTATATACAATCAAAAAATGCATCAATTAATGAATTCATATATAAATCTTCTAATATATCAATATCTTTTCCATTTGGTAGTACTATAATACAAAATATTAATTTAAAAAGAATTTCAGGAAATCCATTTAATGCATGGAATCCTTTTTATAGTCAACTTTTACAAAAATTTTTTAATAAAATGGGAAATATTGATAAATTAATTGAAGCATTAAGTATATTTACAATAAGTATTTCTACATCTTCAAAAAGAATACTTTTTTCAATTCTTTCAAGAATTGAAAATACTAGTGATTCAATAATATGTTTATTTTTTAATGATATTACAAATACAAATCATTGTAAAATAGATTCAGATAAAGCAAAGAAAAAAATGAAGTTATTGAAATATAATAATAATAATATAAATAATGATTCCAATAATAATGATTTAAATAATAATAATAATGTGGATAATAATAATAATATGCATGTAAATAACGGTATTGATAATAATAATAATAATAATAATAATATTAATAATAATAATAATATTAATAATAATAATAATATTAATAATTATATGAATTTATTAAATTTATCTATATTAAATAATTTAATAATACCTTTACCACCAATGTATCGTTATTTTACTACAATGGAAAATTTAAAAAATATTAGAATTAGTTCATTAACAATTGATTTTATTAATAAAAATATTAATATATCAAGTAAAATTAATAATGGAATAAATTTAAATGAAATAAATAAAATAATATCAAGTAATATATTAATAAATTATGTTTCAAAAATTTCATCTAAATATGATCTATCATCTATTGGAAATAATTTTTCTATTAAATTACCTTTAAATTCAATAGATGAAA
Organism: Cryptosporidium baileyi; assembly: GCA_001593455.1. Lineage (NCBI taxonomy): Eukaryota > Apicomplexa > Conoidasida > Eucoccidiorida > Cryptosporidiidae > Cryptosporidium > Cryptosporidium baileyi. The sequence continues at coordinate 100,427 of JIBL01000138.1, forward strand.
ATAATTTAATAAAAGAACAAACATTAACAATTGGTGCAACAACACATAATAATGATTTACTTTCACAATTAAATTGTCCTTTTGTTTCATTTTATAATAAATATGAATTTATTTCACAACTTCCATTTCCAATAATGATTCATAAATTTATAAATTTAAAAGAAATGCATCAAACTATTAAACAAGAATTAACACATCCTATTGATCTTGAATTAGAATTTCGTGATTCAAGTATTATATATTTTAAAAATCATAGAAATATTGATTTAGAAATTAATAATAATAAAAATAATGATAAAGATAATAAAAATAAATTATCTAATTCTAAAAATAAAAATAATAAAGATTTGGATATTTCAATTAATACAATTGATTTAAAATTACCTCCAAAAACATCATTATCTTATGATGGTATATTATTAAAACCTAATGAAAGACGTCCTTATCATGATAATGATTTAAAAATATGGATATCTAAACCAATAATTGAAGGTATTAATGAATCTTTTCAAGTATCACGTGAATTTTCATTATTTTCTGGTCATAAACTTGAATATACACCACAATTAAGTAAATTTCAAGTAGCTTTATATCCTCAACAAAATGATCAAAATTTAAATGAAAATATTAGTAAAATAATATCACCACAATCAATTAATTCTTCAACAGATTCTGATTATAAAAAAACTATATTAATAACAATTCAAATAATACCAGCAATATTAGGTAGTACTGCTTCAGGATCAACAACATTAAGAGATTCATCATATTTTGTAATATTTTCTGTTGCAGAAGCACCATTTTTTGAAATTTATAATTTTTCTAATTATTATATTGCATATGATACACCAGAAATAAGTAAATCACATAATTATTATTATAGATCTAAAAAAGCTGTATTAGGTGCAGTTACAGGTGGTGTAAATCAAATTGAAGATTTATCAAGAAATAAAACAATTAATATAGAAAAAAGTAATATAAATAATTTAAATAAAAATAAATCATCTAAAAAATTAATTTATGTAAATCATTTATATGGTAATGCTTATAATTATCCTGATATATTTTCTGCAAAAAGTGCTGATATTAGTGTAATACCTCCACATACAAAAATACCATATATACCTAAAAATTGGGACTGTGAATTTATTGGTATAAGACCATTTAATGTAAGAAAATCTATTTGGACAACTCATTCAATAACTTCTATTAAAGATCAAATAAGTGTTATAACATTTACAAAACTTAATGAAAAAAATAATGTAAATTATTTAAATGATCAATCTTTAGATACTATGGATTCTTTAAATAAAAATAAATATAATGATGAAATAAAAAATTCTAATACAATAAATAATAATTATCATCAAATAAATGATCCAAAAATAATTAATCGTTTTCAAAATCCATTTACAACAATATCATCAATTAATTATAATTCATTACAAAGTAAAATTAAAACAGGAAAACTTTATGTATTTTTAATGGTTAATTCTAAAGGAACTCGTATATTAACTATAATGGATAATAGAAAATATGCAGAAAAACTTTTAAGTGGAAATATATTAAGTTTATCTAATAATTTAATATTTAAATCTAATAATATAGATAATAATGAAAATAATGAATTAAGAAATAATAATGTGGATAATAATAATAATATGCATGTAAATAACGGTATTGATAATAATAATAATAATAATAATAATAATAATAATAATAATAATAATAATAATAATAATAATAATAATAATAATAATAATATAATTACAAGAGAAAATGATAATAAATTAATTAATAAAACAAAAAAAATATCTTGGATTGGACTTAAAATGTCTTTTTTTATACCAAGAACAAGTATATCATGGATACATCAAAATGAACTTGTATTAGTATCACATGGTTCACTTTTTCATATATCAATAAATATTCTTCCACAAAATATATATGCAATGTCTATTTTAAATTTAACTTGTGATTCATTAATGAGTATATGTTCCAAATTAATTGGTTTTACAGAAAATCAAATTTATGAAGAAAATGATAATATATTTAATCAAGAAATTTTAAAAAATAATCGAGATAATATTTCAAGTAGAAGAAAAATTAAAGCATTATTTACACAAGGAGTTAGTAATTTTTTTACTTACAATAGAAAAAAACATTTAAATGATAAAATTCAATTAAATCAATCAAATAATCAAATTAAATTAATAAATTCAAATAAAAAATCAAATGAAGATTTAAAAATTATAATTAAAAATAATTTTTCAACATATTTAAATAATAATTTATTTAATACAATAAATAATATAGATGATAGACAATATGAACTTTTAAGTGATTCAATTAAACAAATTTATCAATTTTTGAATCGAATATTAATTTCAATAGGTGGTTCTATTTCTCCTAAAGAAAATCCTACTTTAAATAATGCTTTAAAAATGCTTAGAAAAATTTATAAAGATTGTATTATTAATGAAAAACATTTTAAAAAAAGATTTATGAATAATATATATGAAGAAGATTCTTTTGATGATAATAATAATATGCATGTAAATAACGGTATTGATAATAATAATAATAATAATAATATGCATGTAAATAATAATAATAAAAAACTTAATAATAATAATGTTAATGATGATAATGATAATAATGATGATAATGATAATGAAATAAATGTTAATAGTGATAAATTTACAAATTCTGATTATATGATTAGAAGAAGAACAAGTGATAAAGATAATACTATAGATTTTGAAATTGATATAGGTAATAAATATTTTGAATTATATGATGGTATATTAGGATCTTTATTACAAGTAATTATATTATTATCAGATTTTATTGAACATACAATATTAATGAGTGGTAAAATTATATTAAAAATGGGACTTTCATCAATACATATAGATCATTTTTTACCAGGTGATATTCCTGTTATTTTAAAAACTTCAACAATTTCTTTAGATACAAATGAAAATGAAAATGAAAAAAAAAATTTAATAATTAATAATGTTAAAATTAACAATAAAAAATCATATAAAAATAATAATTCAATTGTAAATAAAGACAAATATAATATAAATATTGAAGATATTGATAAAATAAATTTAAATGATAGTGATAGTGATAGTGATAGTGATAATAGTAATAATAATAATAATAATTATAATTATAATAATAATAATAATAATAATAATAATAATAATAATAATAATTATAATAATAATTATAATAATAATTATAATAATAATAATTATAATGACGAATTAGATGAAATTAATCAAGATTATATAGCAAATCAATCAAGAAATAATATAAATATAAATAATAATGAAAATAATAAATTTATCTCATTAACAATAGCAAGATCTTTAATGAATCCAATGTATGCTCCTATTTTTGATGAAATATTAATAACAATTTCACAAATAAGTTGTAATTTAGAAAGACTTGTTGTACAAACATTATATTTTATGATATCAAAAGAATTTGAAAATATGAATAATATAACTTATTCTCGTCAAAAAACATTATGGATACATTCAACAAGACAAAAAATGATTAAGAAAAAAAATCATCGAGAAGATAATTATCTTGGATCATTAGTATGTTATGTTTCTGGAGGTTATAGTTTACCAATGTATATAACTAGAACTCCATGGGATCAATTAAAAATTGGAAAACCATTATATATAAGAACATTAGAAATAAGTGATATTGTTGTTACTATATCAATTAGAACATCTGATGATACAATAGATATTGATACATTAACACCAGAAGCATTATTATTTATGAATATACTTCCATTAGATACACCACATATGATTTTAAATGTTAATTCATTACATAAAGATGCATTAGTTGTAGATATTGCAGAATTTTTTCATTTTTTAATTTCATCATATTCAAGACAACTTAAAAGACGTGTTCTTCCATCATTAGGAGTTACTCATTTAATAGCTGTATATTCTGGATTAAAAAGAGGAATTAAAGCTGTATATATTGAAATTAAAAGAGGTATTTCTGATGATGATTTAACATATATTGAAGGATTTATACAAGGATTTAGAGTTGGTTTAATTCATTTTTTTAGATATTTTCTTGGAGGAACTTTTCAAACTGCTTCAGTAATATTTAATTTTGGTCATAAATTATTAGGTGGAAGAAGACCAAGACCTAAAAGTATATTAGATGCTATATGGAATGGAATAGTTGGATTGTTATTAGATACATTTATAACACCTTGGATATTATTAATTAGAGAACCTACAGAAAATTTCAGAAAAACTAATAAAAAAATTATGTTTATATTTACATTAATTATTGCTATTATAAGAATACTTGTATCTCCAATATTTGGTTTATTAAATTTATTTGCTAGTATAACAGAAAGTCTTGCAACAACATTAATTGGTGATTTTGAACAATTTGCACATGTTCAATCAAGATCAGAATTAATGACAGATATGGAAAAAGATCGTATTGCTCAGAATCGCGAAAAAGAAGAAAACATTCGAAATTAAATAAGTGATTTTTTTTTTTTTTTTACAATTTATTGTAGTGTTAGATAAATTTTATAAATAAATTCTATATATATATATAAATACATATAAATTACATATTATATATTATATATAATTGAATCATATATAGAATACTTAATTTATCAATAATAATATAGAAAAAAAAACTTTTTCTTATATTACCCATAATAATGTTTCAATATTGCACAAGCATGAACATTAATTGTCATTATGAGCTTTTACAATATTCAAATATTGTAATATTTAAAAAACTCGTACAATTAATGGATTAATTGTGCTTTTTTTTTATAAAATAATTATACAAAAAAGGGAAAAAAAAAAAAAAAAAAAAAAAACCAATTTAAGTAACTAAAGTAAAATTACTCTCTCAGACATCTAAGGAAGTCCATCATAGAGTCTTAAATGCGCATATTTAAGATCCCATATTTCGGTATAACACTGCGAATGTTGAGAAACGTTTTGTTTTGTCATCATTGAGAGTATAAACTATATTATTTTTATTTTAATAAATATTAGATATATTAATTAATATTTTCCACTTATTTCTTTCAAATTTTAAATTCCAACCATTAAAATTATAAAGCAATAATAATTACTCGATTCTTTCTTTTTTTAAATCATAAATTTTAAGGAATTAGAATCATATATTAAATGAAATAATATTTATTGGTACTCATATTTTATTGGTCTTATTTAAGAAAGAAAAAAAAAAAAAAACGAAATAATAGCTTTAATAGAACTGTTTAAATCTTATATGTTATATTTTAAATTAAAATAATATGGATATATATGTGTATATTTATTAATTCATTTATTTACTTATTAAATAATTTATTAAATAATAATCACAAGTTTAAATAAAATTTTATTTTTATGTCTACTTTTGATAAGATAATGTAGTATCGAATATACATAAGAGCGCCGGCGCTTGAAAATGCGCTGTTTCCATGTTTTAGCGCTCATTTTTTTAATTTATTTTTTATAACACAAAATTCACAACTATTTGCAGTTGCAATTAATTAATTTCAAAGAAATTATTCTTTTTTTTTTTTTTTTTTTTCTTATCAATGCCTTATATTTTGTAGTTAATAGTTTCATAATTTAGAATTAAATCACATTTATAGTGATAATTAATTGGTATTTATATTTAATAATTAATTCTAAAATAAGTAAATTGGTAAAATAAAAGGTTTTAGTATAAAAGATACTAAATAAATTATTTAATATTATTAATTGGAATTTATTCATCTTGAAGCAAATATATTAGAGGTGTTTCTTCTTAATACATTTTATTTAAGAAAGATCATTAATAAATATTTCCGAATCTATAAATTTGATATTGAACAAATTATACTAAATAATAAATGATCCAATTATTATTAGCTCGTACTGTTTCATCATTGTGTAATTGTGTAACTTTTTTTTCTGGAGGACCAAGATCAACAGGACCATCATTTCATTATAGAGGATTTAATAAAACTCGAAATGATCAAACAGAATATGAAATAGATTCATTATTAATGGAAGATGATCTAGTAGATGAATTAGTAGCAACACCATTATCTGCTGAAGAAATAGCAGCAAAACTATCTTCATCAAACTCTATGAAACATAATGTTTCTAATCATCAATTAATGATTGAGAATAATAATAATTCTGTTGATGGTTGGATTAATAATTCTAATTCTAATGCAAATATATTAAAGACAGATAAAGATGAAAATAAGATTAATAACAATTGGTGGTCAGATGGAGATGATGATGATGTAGATACACTAGGTGAAAGTATAATAAATACAACATTTTTTAGCAATAATTCTTCGTCAAATAGAGCTAATATTAATGATCTAGTATTTAATGAAAATAACAATATTAATCAAAATAAAAATTTATATTTTGATGACGATATAAATGAATTGAATATACAAACAAATATTTCGAATAATCAATTAAAGGATAACAATTGGGATAAAGAATTTTTGAATAATTATAAAGATCCGTTAAATTTAGTTCCTTCAATTAATATTGATGAACCTGAGGAAGTTTTATTTCAAGATAATTATAATTGGAATAATGAATCAAATATAAATCAATCAAATATTAATGAATCAAGTTCGAATGAATCAAATATGAATGAATTAAATATTTCATCAAAAAATCAAGATTTGAAATTAGATTCTAATTATGAAATTAATTTAACAAATGATGAATATATAAGTAATTACAATGATTTTGACAATAAATTGATTGAAACTAATGCTACTATAAATAACGAACTAATTGATAACTTCATTATAGATTCAAAAGACATCAATTTAAATGCAACTAAAATAGAAAATAATTCTGATTTACCGGATTCAAATTTACAAATAAATAATTTGGATATTGTGAATAATTCATTTGACAATAGTTATTCAAAAAATAATATCTTGACAATTGATCAATCTAATTCAAATGAAAATTTAATCTTTGATAATGTAAATACTAATTATCAATCTAATTCAATAGAAAATGATAATATTGATACAAACAATAAGTTATTAGATGACTTTGATGACATATTCAACAATACAACTTTCGTTTCCAGTGATAATAACAACAATAAATATAATCTAAATAATGATGATGAATTTAATATGTTTGATTTCATATCAGCTAAATCTCCAACTAATAATGCTAATAATAACTCAGTATTAAATGATAATTTAGTTCAATCATCAGTGTTATTTGAATAAATACTATTTTTTAGATTTTGACTTTTTTTCTTTTTTTTTAAAGCGCCATTCGTATTTAATTAACATATTAATATATATATTATATATATATATATATATATATATATATATATATATATATATAATGTATATATATGTTAATATACATATTTCTGAAAAAATTCAAGTTATAAATAAAAAAATGTCATGTTTAGAATTATTAAAATAAATTTTTACATCTTAATTTCTTATATAACGTATTTTAAATTTAAATTTTAAATATGAATATTAACAAAAAACCAATAATATCAGTTGCACCTATGCTTGATGTAACTAATACTCATTTTAGGACATTATGCAGAATAATATCTAAAAAAGTGGAGTTATGGACAGAAATGGTTGTAGATGACACAATAATACATTGTTATAAAGATGAATCTCGAAGAAAATTATTAGATAATGTGCATTTTTTAAATAATGAAATAGAAAGACCATTAATATTACAACTAGGTGGTAATGATCCAGATAAACTTGAAAAAGCTATAGAAATAGCCTCTAAATATGGATTTCAATATTTTAATTTAAATGTTGGTTGTCCATCAACAAAAGTTGCTTGTAAAGGTCATTTTGGTGCATCATTATTTAAAACACCTTCTTTAGTAGCAAGAATTGTTCATAAATGTAATTTAAAATTAAAAGATTTAAAATTGAACACTAGATTATCCATAAAAACAAGAATAGGCGTTGATCAATATGATACTTATCAACATTTATTTAATTTTATTTCAATAGTTTCTGGTAAAAATATCAATAATAAAAATAAATACGATTTTATATCAATTTTTTCGGAAGATAATAATGAAAATATTGATTTAATAGATTATAATAATTATTATGGAGCAAATTATTTTGTAATACATGCAAGAAAAGCTTTTTTAAATGGAATTGATCCTTCTAAAAATAGAACAATTCCTCAGTTAAATTATTTATTTGTATATAAATTAACTTTTGATTTCCCCGAATTAACTTTTGTTTTAAATGGTGGTGTTACTTCTATAAAACAAGCTGTTTCATTGTTAGATGGAAGTTGGTTTTTAAATGAATATTTTAATAACAATTGTGATTTAAATACATACGATAATATTAAAAGAATTAAAATAGAAGATAATAATAATAATAATAATAATAATAATAATAGTAATGTTTTGAGTGATAATAATAATAATGTGGATAACAATATGAATAATAATATTCATGTAAACAACGGTATTAATAATAATAATAATAATAATAGTGTGCATGTAAATAACGGTATTAATAATTTAAATAACAATCTTAATAATCTTAATGTGGAAGATAATGATACTTTAAATAATTATTATAAAAATAATATATATAATTCTATTAAAAATAAATCGTGGAATTCTATTTATGGAATAATGATTGGTAGAGAAGTTATGAATAATCCATTTATATTATCGAATGTTGATCAAATAATATATGGAATTGAACAGAGTTCATTAATTACAAGGAAAATTGTATTAAATGAATATTGTGATTATCTTAAAACATTAAAACCTAAATATTTAGATAAATCTGATAATTTTACTACGGGAGAATTAAATACTTGTTTAAATCCTATATTAGGAATATTTCATGGATATCCAGGTGCAAAATTATGGCGTAGATTAATTTCTGAAAATATTAGAAAAGTTAAAAAAGAAAATAATAATAAAAAACCATATGAAATATTGCAAGAATCTATAATTGAATTTGAAAAAGTTTATCCAGACATTTTAAATATTTATTCTACATAAATATAAATAAATTATGTATTTACAAGTTCTATATTAATATTATTAGTAATATAACGATTTGTAGTTTGTTTTTCTAAATTATACCAATTATATATAAATAATATAATACAAGTAATTAATGAAAATAATGCTAATAATAATAATAATGATGAAAATATATCTATATCTTTATTATTAAAACAATTATTAAATCCATTTTTCATCAATATATTTTTTTTTAAATCATCAAAAGTACCAATACTAAAATATTTAATTATATGATTATAAATAAAATTATTAATTGAAGATTTATTTGAATTATTATTATTTTTATCTAATATTAATAATATAACTAAACATGCATCATATAATCCATGTAATATACTTGCAGGTATTAAACATAATATAGTCATAAAATTCGAATTAAATTTATTATTTATTGTATATAAATTATTACTTTTAAAAATTTGTTTACTTAATAATATACATGAATAACCGGATGCTGATATATGAAATGGTATGGATAATAAACCTCTAGCAATACTAACGAATAATATTGAATATAAATCATCAATACAATTAACAAGATAAGCAATATTTTCAATAGTAGCGAATCCAATAGAACAAAAAATACCAGATAATACATATTCAATATTTGAATTTATATAATGAGAAAAGAAATGATCATATTGATTTAAGTTATGGATTTTTGTATTAATTGTTAATAAACCTATTAATTTTGATGATTCTTCAACTAATCCTACTGAAACTATATATTTAATAACTGTTATTAAAGAGCAATATATAAAACCTTTAGTGCAACCATAAATTATTTTAAATTTATCATTTATTAAACAATTATTTTTTTGATTTAAAAATATATTCAAAATAATACCTTCAATAAAAATTGTTAATAAAACAGAAAATGTTGCACCAATTGTGAAAAAGTCTAATAAGTTAGAAATATTGATTTCATTATTATTATTTTTTACTAATAAATAAGCAATAATTATAGAAGGAAATATTCCAGAAAATATTAGTAACAAACCTTTAAATCCATAATAATAACACAATACCACTACAATTAATATGAATAATCCAATAAAATATTTATTTAAATATTTATTTTTTATGAAGTAATTTCCTATATTGGTTCTTATTTGTAAATGATCATTATTAGTTTGTATGAATGATATATTTGACATGTTAGTTTATGATTGCAATTACTTATTTATGATATATTGACAATATTAATATCTATACATATTAATTTTAAGATATTTTATTTAGAAAAATATAAGAAACTTTAATTTTCATTAATTTATATCAATTCAAATTTTTTAAAGAATCAATAATAAAAATTCAAATTAAATATTTTTAAAGATATTATAAAATATCAAGTTTGGGACGGCGGTAATATTTTTTAATAATCTATTCTATAAAAATGAGACAATTATATATTATAAAGAAATATAAGGTAGTAAAAATTGTGTTAAAGATTTTAAAGAGTAATTTTAAAATAATATAAGATTAGAGTTTTATTAAAAATTCAATGTTTTAATATTGATAGTTTATATTAATATTTGAATATATTATAATATATATATATATATATATATATATATATATATATTATAATATATATATGTATATATATATGTAATGTTATATGTATTTATAAATAAATAATAATATAGGTATTTTATATATTATATAGATCAATATTTAAAATTTCATATAAGTTTAAAAAATAAGTACTTGTGGTCTTTTAATAAAGAATTAACAAAAAATAATTCAATTTTGAAGAATTATATATTAAGTAATAAATGTTTGGTTCAACAAATAATCAATCTGGTGGGTTGTTTGGTTCGACCAATACAGCAGGATCTACAAATTCATTATTTGGAAGTAGTTTTGGAAATAGCAATAACAATACTAGTGGTAGCAATACAGGACAAAATTCTACAAATAATTTGGGTTTATTTAATTCTTTATCAAATGTTAGTAGTAATACTTCTCCATTTGGAAATAGTGCAAATAGTAATTTAAATCAAGGATCTCTATTTGGAAGTAATAATAATTCATCTACATCATCATCATCAACATTACAAAATCAAAGTAGTGGATTGGGATTATTTGGTTCTCAATCTCAAAATAATTCAAGTTTATTTGGTAATAATTTAAGTAATAATCAGACAAACATTGGTTTTGGTAATAATAGTAATAATAATACAAATAATGCAAATTCTGGAATATTAAATAATCCAATAAATAGTATGAATCCTAATAATAATAGTACTTCATCAACGTTATTTGGATCATCTTCTGGATCTTTATTTGGGTCTACAACAGGAAATTCACTATTTGGAAATTCTATAAATAATACTGGAACAGGAACAGGAATAGGAATAGGAACAGGGATGGGAATAAATACTGGAACAAGTACTGGAACAAGTTTATTTGGAAATAATTCATCTACAAATTCCAGTTCACTATTTGGAGCATTAAATACAACATCAAATATAAGTAATACAGGGATAAATATTGCTTCTTCAACAAATTCATCCAATTCTTTATTTAATTTTGGTTCAACTACAGGATCATCTTTATTTGGAAATTCATCTAATAATCAATCATCAACTGGATTAACAACTAACAATTCATTATTAGGAAGTGGTAATAATAATAATAATAATAATTCAAGTTCACTGGGTTCTTTATTTGGAAATTCTAATTCTAATTCATCTACAACTGGATTTATGTTTGGTGCAAATACAAATAACAACTCATCTTTAAATTCTTCTACAACTCCATCATTATTTAGTGCTTCAACGAATCTATCAAATACATCTTTGTCAACTTCTACACCTTTAATAAATGTACCAACAACTTCAGCAACATTACCGACTAATACGTCAATAAATACATCAACAAGTGCATCAACAAATACATCAACTACAGGATCTTTATTATTTGGAAATATAGCAGGAAATTCAACTGGAAGTGTAGGTGGAATTGGAAGCGGAATTAAGTCATCTAATAATGAAGGTAATAGTACGAATCCTACAACTTCTACAACTTCAAGTTCTTTATTATTTGGAAATACAAGTACTAATCCAGGAGCTTCAAGTAATAATTTGAATTTAAGTTCTTCTATATTTGGAACTACATCTAATAATTCAGCAACTAATGTTACAAATAGTTCTTCATTATTTGGTAATTCTTCAGATCCGTCAAATACTGGATCAACAACATTATCAACAAATAATTTATTAGGAAATAAAACAACATCTGAAAATTCTATAGGATCATCTTTATTTAATAATACAACAAATGCATCTACAAATTTATCATCAACATCAACATCAACATCTAATAATTTGAGTTCGTCTTTATTTAATTTATCTAGTACATCTAGTGTTAGTTCAACAAATCCTACTATTACAGGTAGTGACTTGATTAATAAAAATACAAACAATACTCTTAATTCCACTTCGGATAATAAAAATGAGGAGAAAAATAGTATAGAAGCAAGTATATCTCACCAACATGAAAGAGTTGAAGATGTATTAAAATCGTGGGAAAATAGATTAGCACGTCAAGTTAAACTATTTAATAAAGCTTCTTCAGATGTTTTAGAAGTAGATAAAGCAATAATTACTTATACTACTAAGCTATATTCTATAAGATCAGATCAGCAGGACATAAAGTTAAGACAAGAAAATATGGATAATAGAATAGATCAAATAGCTCAACAACAAAATAGTTTATCTAATACATTAAGAATTATAGAAGAATCATTTTCTAAGAAACTTGAAAATACATTTAATGCTAATTTATCTAATAGTGAAAGTAATGAAATTAAAAATTCGAATGATGGTGTTAATAATATAAATATAAATAACAATTTGAAAAATAGTAATAGCAGTAATGATCAAATGAATAGAGATTCATTAAATAATAATTTTGGTATAAATTCGAAATCAAGTCAAAGTATGAGAATATCTGCAGCAAGAGCTAATGCATTAAGTTCGGAATTACAAAATATTGAATCTCAAGTTGAAACTTTGATGTCACAATTGAATAATTTACATGAAAGAATATACCCATCTCCATTAAATGAAATTGTAAAAATTTTGAATATGCACGAGTTAACCTTAGATTCTATAGAAAAAGAAGCTCAGAGATTAAGAGAAAAGATTAATATAGCAGAAGATTGTCTAGTAAGAAGATGAATATTAAATAATTTAAGAGAAACAAAAAAAAAAAAAATAATCATAAATTAATAAATTCTATAATTTTTTAATTGACTCTATTCATTCATTAAGATTCTTTTTTTTGTTTTTTTTTATTTTTCGTAATCTTTGTTTTAAATCTCTTATTTAAAGAATTAATAGAAGATTTGGAAGAATTTGAATCTAAGGAAATGGATGATGAAGATGATGAAAATGATGATAATGATGATGATGATGATGATGATGATGATGATGAAAGTGATAAAGAAGATGTAGATATTGATTTTTCTAATTGAGGATTTAACAAAGATACAGATGATACTGAAGAATTTTGATTAATTCCCAAACTTAAGCCACATGAATTAATTAAATTGTTATCTACTTTTAAATTAGATTTTATATTATTATTATGTTCTTGAATATCTTTATTTGAATTATTCAAACAAAATAAACAATGATAAGATTCATTATCATCCGGAATATCATCTTTATTTATACCAAGACAATGCCAATGATACCAATTATTACACAAATCACAGAATATCCAATCCAAATATATTTGTGACCAATCTCTTTTAAATAATTTGTCACAAGCTTTACAAACATGATTTTGACTATCAGTTAATAAATAATTTTCCTTGTAACTATTTGAATTAGAATTTGAGTATTTTGAGATTGTGTTAAAACTTTTATTTAAATTATTTTGATTCTTTCTTCGAGTGTAATTTTTTAAAATATTAAGAGATCTTTGTTTAGGAATTCCAATTCCATATATAAATCTGGAAATTATATCATAAACAAGTATTTGAATTAAATCTTCCCATTTATTAATATAAACTATATCTTGATCACAAGAATTAATTTTTTTGTTTATCTCTATATTTTGTGAAAATAATGGATTTCTTTTTTTATATGAAAAATTATTTACTTCTTTATTAAATTCATTAGATAATATAAAACCATAATAATTTAAAAGACTTATTTTTAATAAAGATTCATGATTTTGATTAATTGTATAGTTTATATTTATATTTCTATTTATATTAATTTCCTCCTTATTAATAATTTCATTATTAGATTGAATAATATTATTATATAATTCTCTTAATATCAATATATCTTGTGAATTGTTATTAGAATTAGAATTGATATTTGTATTTATATTACTATTATTATTTTGTATATTATTATTGCTATTATTATTATTTTGTATATTATTATTATTATTATTATTATTATTATTATTATTATTATTATTATTATTATTATTATTATTATTATTATTATTATATTGATTATGGTATATACACCAAGCTCTCCTATATTGATTATTACTATATTGATCATATTGTTTTGATTTAAACTTATTTGAATCAAACTTACAGCCTATTGATTTTCCACAAGAAACATGAAAATAAATATTACATGAATTAAAAGAACAATTAATTGTTGCACCATTATTAAATCCACAATATTGACAAGTATTATTAAAATATTTTTTTTCAATATAAATAATACTATTCAAATTATATTGTTGATTTTTAGTAAATGTAAACCATTCAATACAAATAGGATGTATCCAAATATCTTGAATTAATCTATATTTATCATCTAACAGTATACTCCCATCAACAAGTAAACTTTTTCTAGTTTTTATACCATTAAATTCAATCAAAGTATTTTTTCTCATTCTTAATAATAAGCCATCAAATCTTGAGCATAAACAACAACAACTTTCAATAATTACATTATTAAATTGAATTTGTCTAAAAAATGAACATCTTTCGCAAATTATTTCTTGATTAATATCGTTGAATATAGGATTATTTTCATAAAGATGATTACATGATGAACAAACAATTACATTACATATATTACATATAAATAAAAAAGAATATTTAGAAATTAAATTATTATTTATATTAATATTACTTGTATAATTAAATAAAGAATTTTTTTTATTATAAATGGGATATTGAATACCACATAACTGACAACAGTAATTCCAATTTTGACTAATAATAGTTGAAGAAGAATTTATTGATTTTAAACAAGCCTCATTTGAATTTAATTTTTCTATACTTAAATATTTTGGTCCAAATAATTTTAAATGATAATCAATATTTTTTGAATCTAATATAAAATAATTAGAATCATAAAATTGACTTAAATTAATAGAATATGGTTCATAACAACTTAAATCATAATTTTTAATAATATTGTAATAAAAAGTTAATGGTATAAATTTCCAATAATAAAATAAAGAAAACCAAGGACCAAATCCCATTTTTGAAGCAATCATTAATGTAATAAGTCTAATTTCATATGGATTAACAAGACGATTAAGTAATAATTCCATAATATTAAATATACTTGTAATTATAATTTTTGAATTATCAAAATGTCTATACTGATTAATATTATATATATCATTAATACCTAAAGAATTTAAAATATTATTATTATTATTTATACAATTAAACCAAAAACAAATATTACCTATCCATGGTGTTGATAATCTTGCAATAACTGTATCAATAGATTGTACATGAAATAATTCTGGAAGATATAAATAAAATTTGGATAATCCATTAAGTATAGAAGAATTGATTTGATTATTATCAGAATTATTACATTTCTGACTAGAAAGATGTTGTATTTGTATAGATTCTTGTTTTAAATCTTTAATATTTTTATCATTAATATTATTATTTTTATTAATATTATTTTCATTATTAAATTTATCTTCAAAATTACATTCTTTTAAATATTTTGTTAAAAATATTATAGCACGTGTATCATCTCTTAAATCAGCTAAAAATGTTTGTCTGACTATTATTGGTAAATTAAATATGTTTCCAAATAATGATTTTTTATAATAATTTTCATTAATATTATTATTAGATCTAATAAATCTATTATAAAACCATTTATTAAAATTACTTAATTGATATTTTCTTAATGAAACTGTTGGAGCAATATCATTTGCATGCTCAGGACAATATAATATTGGTTTACTATTTTCCCAGTCAACAATACAATCTGATTTTGAAGATGCACAATTTATATGAAATGATTTATAACATTCATTATTATGACAAAGTATAGGTGAACAATCAATTTTTTCACAACCTTGACATTTTATTTTATTTCTTTGTAAATCTACTCTTATTCTAACATAATTACCATCATTACTAAGTATACTATTATTTGATAAAGCACATCTTATATGTGACCAATGTCCATCTACTGTTCTTTTCATAATACCACCTGATCTACAATATGCATCATAACCACATAATTGACATATAGGAACTTTTACATTTATTTTATAATTATTTAAATTACAATCATATTCAATTATATTTTTTTCTATTAATTTTTTTATTATATTTTCATCATTATTATAAATTTCAATTATTTCATTATTTTTTAAATTATTATTTATTTCTATATTATCTTTTAAATCTAAAGTATCAATTTCTTTAAAAGAAGAAATTAATATTGGTGGTGGTGTTTGATTAACTTTTCTTTTATTTTCTAAATTTTTATACCATTTAATTGGACAAAAAATTTGTTTTGAAAATATTGTTAAATCTGCCATATTATAAGGTGTTTGATAATTTGGTATCCATTCATTATAATTATTTATCTCATCAGAATTTATTTCATTATTTAAATCAAATTCAAATGAAAAATATACATAACTACTTTTTTTTAATGTATTTAAAGATAACAATGG
The DNA here is from genome assembly GCA_001593455.1 of Cryptosporidium baileyi. Taxonomy (NCBI): domain Eukaryota; phylum Apicomplexa; class Conoidasida; order Eucoccidiorida; family Cryptosporidiidae; genus Cryptosporidium; species Cryptosporidium baileyi. The sequence continues at coordinate 117,470 of JIBL01000138.1, forward strand.
AGTTTTTCTAGGTCTTCCTTTTCTTCTTTCTGATATAATAATTGAATTCGAATTATTATCTATATTGTTCTCATTATTATCTTCTTTTATTAATGGAAATTTCCATTGATTTATCCAAGGAAATAAAATTAAATTATTCTCATTATTAAAATTTATACTTTTTGATAAAACATTATAATTAATTAATTGATTTAAAAATGGATTAACATTCTTTTTTATTAATTCATTAATTTTATTAAATGTTTCAATATCTCTTGGACCACTAATCATTCTTATTAATATAAAAAATAAATATTTATGATCTAAAAGTTGTTGTTTAATACTTAAACAACAATCACACAACCATTGATCATCATCATCGAAATCATTAATTTTATCATTTCTTGAATCATCAAAATCACCTTGTTGATTCTTTTTTTCTCTTTCAATAACATTTAACATTCTTGTTGAATTATATTTAAATGGTTGCCTTGGATTAACACATGAATGATGTGCTGGTTGATAACAACCATCACAAAAATATATTGGATCTTCATCCCAATCAGTATCATTACCACATATTGAACATAATGCTATTTCTTGCCATTCATTTGGTAAATATTTAGATTCTATACAGGCTAATCTAAACATCTCTAAATCTTTAGATTGTCTTTCTAATGTATAATTATAACCAATATCATATTGTTTTTTTCTATAATATTCATTTAATTCAAATTCTTTTTTAAACCAATAATTTAAATTTGGTTGTCTTTCATTCTCAACTCTAAATAATAATAATTTAAATATTTCGATTTTTTTTCTTGATATTAATTTTAAACGATTTATTAATGATATAGAAATTGTTTTTAAATCTCTATTTTTAATACGATTTAAATAATTTCTATTTGTTCCAAATAAATTATCATTTTTATAAATATTATCTATATTATTCTCATTATTTATAAAATCAATCCTTTTTTCAGAATCTATAATAGATGATAAATTCAAATAATTTTTATTTATATTTAAATTTATATTTGGAGAAATATTTATATTATCTTGAAAAAAATCACCAAATTTTTTCACTTTTTTTATCTTATTTACAATATTATCTTCTAAATCTATAATTTTATTATCTATTTTTTCCAATACAGGAATTAATTTATTACTATCAATATTATATAATTCATTACTATTATCAATATTATTATTAATACCGTTATTTACATGCATATTATTATTAATACCGTTATTTACATGAATATTATTATTATTATCCACATTATTATTATTAATATATTTACTTGATCCTAATATACTTTTTACTCTATTATTTATTTTATCTTTTATTAAATTCTTATCATATTTATAATATAATAAATCACTAGTATCTAATAAATTTTTTCTTAATTCCATATTTTCTTTTTTATTATTTATATTAAATATCCATTCATCATTAGTATCATTATAATAATAATCTTCCTTAAATATTAAATCTTTGTTATTTTTATTATTTAACCAACTTGTATTTGGACCAGAAATTATATCAGGTATTAAACAAATATAATTGTATGTCTTATTTTCATCAAAATATTTTATATTATTTAAATTAGATATATTATTATTACTTAATAACTTATACTTATTATTACATTGTATTTTTAATAAATTATATAAAATATCTTTAATATTTTTACATTGATTAAGTTCTTTTGGAAATTCTATTGATTTATATAATGGTGGAATATTTAATGTTAATTTAATATTCATTATTTTTTTATTTAAATTATTATTAAATTCATTATTTCTTTCAATTGGTTTAAAATCCTTAAATTTTGTAGATTCACCATATTCATTTAAATTCATTATATCAATATTATCATATAATCCATATCCTTCTTGATCTTCTTTATATAATTTATTCCAGCCATCAAGTCCATTATCTATTATTAAACTTGCAGAATTATATTTATTATCTTTATCATTATCTACAAATTGTTCATTTATTGTATTTAATATATATTCTGATGAATGAATATGAAATTTTAATATATCTTTTAATCTATCATCTACTTTATTAAAATATTCATTCTCAACATTTATCCAAAATGCATTATCATCATCTATATGTGCATTACTATCTTTACTAATATTACAATCACTAAATTTTTTATTTCTTGACATTTTTTCTTTAAAATTAAACATTATATTTAGAGATAATAAACTTTAATTACATTTATATTGTAATAATTTATTCAAAATAACCTTAATTATTAACTGATCACTATTTATTTACTTATTTTTCGTTTAATTTATATTATATAAACACATATATATATATATATATATATATATATATATATAAATATATATATTTATATATATATATATACATATATTGTGTTTATATATATATATTCATAAATATATATACATATAATATTTAATTCTTAATATTAAACAAATATATTTAACATAACATTTGTTACAATTTGATATTTATGAATAATTTCACAAAACTAATGCAATTTAATTATTTATTTAAAAAATAATTTCTTAATTATTTTCTAATTTACATCAAATTTAAATATTTTAACCATTACATTTTACACGTTACCGTCTCTTTATTAACACACATCCCACTTTTGCGGTTTCTTTTTTTTTTTTTTTCTAATTATTATTTAACATGTATAAAAATTATTATTAATATTATTTTTTTTTAAATAAATAAATAAATTTAATAAAATTTTAATCATCAAATTTTTATATTTTATTTTATTTATTGTTTTACAAAATTTAAAATGATATCATATTTAATAACTATTATGTAATTTTATTTACAGATAAAACAAAAAAATCTTTTTCCTTTTGTTTTAAAAAAACAAATATTTAAATATTTTATTGAAGTTATTGAATTAATTATCAAAATATAAAAAATTTTTTTTTTTTAATTTATGTAATTAATATTTGTTTATTTAAAATTATTATTTAGCCTAAATATTTTACCGCTACCGATACTTAATCTGTAGATCATGAAAAAATATCAAAGACAGAACGTTAAAGATATCATTAATTACTTGTATCTTGATATCGTTGTTTATTTAAATTTCTAATAATAATCAAGTGATTATTTCATTTTTATCTATATATATATCAAATTATTTATAAACCTATATGATATAATAAATGACTTAATTATTATAAATTTAAAGTGATAACTTTATAATAATAATTCATTTAATTAATAAATTAAAAAAGATATTTTGCACAAACAAATTTTTATCAAATACTAATCAATAAATTCAAATAAAATAATTTGTTTCAAGATTTTGTTTAAATATCTTGAAATTTTTAGAATTATTGATGTATTTTCATTTAATTACAATAATATTTCTATTTTCATTTTTAAACTGTAATTCTTCCGTTTTTAATACCGAGGATATAAGAAAAAGTTTGATAAAATCATCTGGAGGTCCAGGTTCTACTGTTCGTTCAGCATTTGTTGGTTTTTCTTCTTCAACTCATTCTTCAAAATCTTCTAATTCAAATAAAAATAATCAAGAATGTGCAGGTGAAGGTTCAAGTTCAAGTAGTAAAGAGAATAAGAAAGAAAGTGATGTTAAAAGTCAAGCTAGTGTTGGCAGTAGTAGAGGAAGGAGTAGGGATAGACAGAAAGGTTGTGATAGACGAAGAGGCAGTAGTAGAAGCAGTAGCAGAAGAAGAAGTAGTAGTAAAGTAAAAGGTAAGAGTAAAGGAAAAAGTAAGGGTAAAAAAAGTAAAAGTTTAGAAAAAAGTGTTAGCAGAAGCAGTAGTAAAGTTAGAGTTCAAAAAAAAGATGAGGATAAAAGAAGTAGTGAAAGTGAATGTAGTAGCATGAGTACTAGTAGTACTAGTAGCTGTAGCAGTACTAGTAGTAATAATAATAATAGTCATAATAAAGATCAAGGTAAAAAAAAAAATGAATCTAGTGAAAAATCAAAATCTAAGAAAGATTCTAAAAAAGATAAATTAGAAGTTCCTGGTACTTCTAAAAAAGAAAAAGGTTCTGAAAAATTGAAAACAGAAAAATTATCTCAAATATCTCATTTTAAAGATTCATGTAAAGAAATTAAGAAATCTAATGAATTATTATTACAAAAACTTTATGAAAAATGTTTTGATCTATTTGATCCAAAATATAAATCATTATCATATGAGGATTTAATGGAAACTTTATTTGAATTATGGACAGGATTCGCAAATAGAAGCTTTTTGAGTGAATTAGAACTTCCAGGTTTATTGACTAGAGAAGATTTAATTAAAGGAAATCATCCTAATTTAGAAGATTTAATGATGCTTCTTGAAGAATGTATTTCAATTATAGTATTAATAATATCTAACTTAGGAAGTTATTTCCAAAAAAAAGAAAAAATTCGAGAATTAAAGACTGATATAAGAGTTTTAGAATTGGAATAATTTCTTTATCATCTAATATTGTAAGTATAAGAAGAGGGAAATATTGATTTGTTGTCAATGTTAATGATGTTTTGTTCTATAACAGTGTACAAAGATTTATTATTATCATCGCAATTGGAATTTATTTTTGAAAATTGTTGATCTAAGTGCTGTTTATTATTGATACTGTTAAATAAGAACGGATTAACTATTTTAGGTATATTAGGCTTAGTCAATTGAGTAATGTCATCACTTATAATATCAGTTTCATTTTTATTATGATCTTTATGAATATTATTATCATTTTCTTCAACAAAATCATTTTGAATAAGTTCGATATTTTCTTCAATTTCTCCCCAATAATTTTGAGAATTATTATTATTAATAAGATCAATACCTAATTTTTCTTGATTATTATTTATTTCTTCATCTAAAGGAGGTAATAAACCCCATATAGGTTTTCCATTTTCATCTATAGGAGGTTTTCCCCAATCACCAGGACGAAAACCAAATTCACATCCTTTAGGTATTTGTGAATTTACACCAGGAACTCTTAAATATGGATATGATGGTGGTGGACCATACTTTTGCATTTTTATTAACCATGGAGGAGGCCAATTTGGTTGCATTCCTAATGCATCTTTTAAACGTTGAGATAATTTACCAGGTTTAATATTTTTATATTTAAATTCAAATTCTTTACCTTCATAATATAAATCACCGAATTGTGTTAATAATGGTTTTGTTGAATATAAAAAAAAAGCATTATGTAATACTTGATAATCAATATCCATTCTATTTAATTTAGGACGTATTTTTCTTCTTTGTTTTTGTTTAATAGTTAATTTATTTTCTTCTTCTAATAAGGATGCTCTTATTTCTGCTATTTTTGTTTCTTCTATAAAAGGAGGTAATTTATATGGTGGTCTTTCCATTCCTTTTTTACCTTGTAAATATCTTCTTTTAGAATTCCAATGTTGTGGTATTTTTACAGAATTTTGACATCCTTTTAAATAGACTAATAATTCAGGATCATCAGCTGTTGTATCCCAAATTTCTACTAATTCTGGATAATTTGTTTTCTCTTTTAATTCTTTAATAGTTAATTTTCCAAGTACACCATTATTTTTTCTTTTTAATTCTTGCAAAATTTTACGTCTTTTTAATAATTCATCATTTTCATCATCTTCTTCTTCCATCAATATATTCATATTTGTCTCTTCTAAATGATTATTTGTTTCATTATTAATATCTTCATTGTATTTATTAACATTATTATCATGATTAAGACCAAACAAATACTTGTATGCATCTCCAAAAATCTCTTTTATTTGATCATTTTCATCAAGTTTATATTCTACTTCTTCTTCTGATTCGATTTTTTTTTTTTGATCTGTAGTTTCAATATTATGTCTATTTAACTTAATATTTTTGTTTTTTCTATTTAACTTATTTTTTATTTTTTTAAGTCTATTTGAAAGTCTTTTATATTCTTCATTATCTTTATTTTTAACTTCTTTTAATCTTTCTTTTAGATGATCTAAAGTATTCATTAATACATTGAAAAAAAAGTAAACAAGTTAAATATAAATCAATTATCATTTACCGCCTTTTTTTTTTTTTTTTGACAATTTTTTTTTTTGATTAAATAAACTTCAAGGAAAAAAAAAAAAAAATAAAATACATGAAAATAAATTAATTACAGAATTATAAATAAAAATACAATTATATTAATCAGAGTATTTGATAATTTTTAAATTATTTAGATATCTCATTAAATAAATAGGTGGCGCTTATTAAAATTGCATAATTTGAGATTTAGTATATTAAAAAAATATCTCAAAAATTTTTATATTGTATATTTGAGTAATTAAATAAATGATATAATATCGTAGATTATTGTGTGATAATGAGCTTTAGATATGTTATTACATTTATTTTAATTATAGCTTCCACATCAATTTATTATTGTATATTACATTTAGGTATATTAAGAAAAGAAAAGATTAAATATCTAGAAATTAATCAGAAACATAATAGTAATTATATAATAAATTTTTACAATAATTATAATAGTTTGCCAAATTATATTAAAAACTTTGAAGATCTTGATGCTAATTATTCAAATTTGTGTGAAAATTATTGGGAAAAGAGTGTTAAATATGCAATTTCAAGATATAAAAAAAATGAAGAATTACAAGGTAATGTTACTGAATATGGTCCAACTATTCAAAGTGATCAAGCATTAAAATATATTTTTGATACTAAAGTTGCAAATAAAAATACATTAATAAAATTAAGATTAAAAATAGGATTTAATAAAAATTATGATTATTATATTTTTCCTTATATATATTGTATAAAAGATGAACGTATCAAATTAAATAAAATAAAATTACGTGATATTAATCATACAATTAGATATATAAATAAGGCAATAAAATATATAAATGATAATAATAACAGTAGCGATGATAATAATTGGAATGAAATGAGATATTTAGACTTATTAATACATTATGATGATTGTCCATTAATATGGAATTCAATGCCATTTAATTTATATCAAAATGATAGTAATGAATATGAGAAATGTATTTTAAATTCAAATTTATCTAAAGAAATTCAGTATTTTTTTACAAATAAAACAAATATTTATTTACAAAATGAAGATGACATCTTTTTGAATAATGAAAATATTATTTATAACAATTTTGTTTATTATATTGATATAAATAATAATAGAATTAAATCTAAAATTATTGATAATGAAAAATCATCGAATTATATATGTAATTCAATTAATAGTTATATTAATGAAGTTATTAGTTACATAAATTCTGAGAAAAGAAAAGAATATTGTTATGGAACAATTGAATGTTATTTGCCATGTTATCAGAATGAAGATAATAAAATATTGCTATCAATAAACAAAAAATTAAAAAAAAATGATCCAAGAAAGATATTTAATAGTTTACATTGTATTTGTAGAATTAATATTCCTAAAGGTCTAGTTTTTTCAATTTCAAGTCATTATAATTCATGGGATTTCGCCTCAATACCATATGTTAATCATTTAGATAGTAATGAAATTATTGCGAGAACTTTATTAAACGAGAACAATACTTCATGGAACTTAAAAGACGATATTTTATTCTTTATTGGTAGATATACCGATACATTTCGTTTAGATTTATCTTGTAATTTATATAATTTATTAAAAAACAAATTTGAAATAAATGTTTTTATTTCTGATTCAAATAAAATATCTTGTGAAAAAAGAGCTAAATTTTTAGAAAATCAGACAAACTGTGACTCCAGTTTTATTTGTAGAAATAATTCTGTTTCTTTTAATGAATGGATCGAATTACTTTCAAAAAGTAGAATTTCACTTGATTTATCTGGAGTTGGACCATGGTCCAATAGGCTTCGTATATTATTATTATTCGGTAAGTTTAAATTATTAAATTTAATAAGAAATCTTTGATTTTTTTGTTTTTAAGGCACAATGATTATGCAAAACATTAGATCCTTTTATTCAAACCAATTTTATGATTTATTATTAAAAAAAAATAATCTTATATTTAAATTTAATAAACCAAATGAGATATTAGAAAACGTAAGAATAAAAAAAAAATTCCTTTTTAAAAAAGGAAAGTGAAATAATACAATTATTAATATTGAAAAAATCATTTCAATGATTTTAGATGGAGCTGATATTCAGAAACCCAAATATTTCTCAAAAAATTTCAACTTTGCTTGTAAATTTTTCAAAAAATTGTCTTTCAGAAAACGGAATTATGTTATATTTTAAAACCTTATTAAATAATTTAATATTATGGGAAATTTCTTCAAATATTACTTCAACAAATGTAAGTTTAAATTATAATAAACAAGATTATTTTTTGATTGTAAAATTCTTAGTTAAATTTAAATGAGATAAAAATAAATCCAAACGAAAATATTCATTATTTAAGAGAAAAACTTGAAAATTGCCTTCAGTAAAAATTTAAAACGATTATGAATTCAAGAATAATTTATTTAATATCTCCTTCACCCGTAGATTGACTATTAAAATCTTTTCTACCCTTTTCAAAAATATTAATAGCATTTAAAAAATTACTGTTAATATCGGGTTTCATATTATTAATGTTGCAATTATTATTTATTGAATTATAATTTACTGTATTGTTCATTAAATTATTATATTGAAAGATATTTGGCCAACAATCAACATTATTATTAACAATTATTTGATCATCAGTTGGTTTAATTTTTGATGTTATATTCATTATATTAATATCTTGTAAATTGTTATGGCTTTTCAAAATTTTAGAATGATTATTTTGAGTTGGACTAATAGGTTTATTTTCTTCAATATAATTAAAATTGCCAATATTATTAACTGATAACTTTTTATCATCTATTTTAGAATTATTAAAATTTAAATTTTCCTGGTTGTTATTTAGGAAATTGTTAATTTTGATATTATTATCATTTATAGTATTTAATGCAATTTGCAATAACGAAGTTGCTGCTGATGAAGCTACAACACCATTTGTTTCCAAAGTTGGAACTTGAAGAGAATTATTGGTGTTGTTAGGATTGATTAACATCATACTATTCATAATTGGATTATTATTGCCTATATTAACAATACTTTGACCTCCTTTTATTGAAGGATTATTGTTAAATATTCCTTTTGCTATATTGATATTTTCATCGTACTTTTCAATAATTTTATTATCAAGTTTATTATTTAAAGATGAATTTTGAATAATACTTTGAGAAATATTACTAATAATCCTATTATTTGAGTTATTGTTTGCAACGTTGGCAGCATTATAAAAATGTATTGGGGAAACGTTTGAAACAGATTTAAAATCTTGTAAAGTATAATATGGATTCATTTTTCCATTATTATTTTCATTATATATACCTGGATAATTCATCGAAAATCCGAATTTTTCCACAAAGTTATTTGCATCATTATTATAGCTATAAGTTGAAAATATTGATTTTTGATTTAAAACATTATTTTCAATAGAAGTCATTAATTCTGAATTATTTAGTAATGGATGAGCAGCTTTGTTTTCATTCAATTCTAATAATTTATTTGTATTACTAGTATTATCTTTAAGATCATTTTGATTTTCCAGTAAAGAATTATCAATTTTTGTTTTCAAAATATTGTTTTTGTTATTTTGAACACTTTGATTATTAGATTGATTTTTCCGATTAATATCAGCATTGCTAATATTAATTATGTCTTCACTATTTTTAATATTTTTTAAATTGTTATTGGAATTATCATTAATAATCTTTTCATTATTATCCCTGTTGTTTGTACAATTATCATTAATGTTATCTTTATTATTATTATTAACATTATTAGAATTGGAATTGTTTATATTGTTATTACAATCACTTTGAATATTACTACTTATTATATTCTGATTATTCGGATTATTTTGATTATTATTAGTATTATTACTATTATTATTATCATTATTAATACAGTTGACATTCAAATCATTTATATTGTTATTAATATTATTAATATTATTATTATTATTATTATTATTATTATTGTTATTATTATTATTATTATTATTATTATTGTCAGTATTATTATTATTGTTATTATTATTATTATTATTATTATTATTATTATTATTATCATTATTACTATTAGGATTATTATTATTAGGATTTAAAGCATTATTAATACCATTATTTCCATTAGATATATATAAGCCATTTATTGTTTTTAGAGACGATAAATCATCTATATTTGAACGGATGTAATGCATAGACTTTTTATTTGGCAACTGACCAATGCTTTGTAATTCATTCTGTTTAGCTTTTAAAAATGCAATTGCTTCACTTCTTGCAACTTCAAAGCCATATATTTTGGAATTAAAAGTTTTGCTCCTGCGTCTTTGACCTTCCGTCCAAAATGCTAGCCAACTTTGCATTCTTTTATTCCAAGAAACACCCTTATATCCACTTTTATATTGATCTGAATTTTGATTAGATTGATTGGAGTTAATACTAGATTTAGAATTATTTTGATGTTGAGAATTAACAGCACTAGCATTACTACTGCTTGTGTTAGCACTTTTTTTAATAAAAAATATCCCACTTCTTTTACTATTGAATAACGAATTTCTTTCAATATTTTCATCATGATTCATCTCTCCGTCGTCTTCATCAATTTCCTCAACGTCTATTTCAACATCTAGATCCAAATCTACATCTACATCTACTGGGTTATTGTGATGTATACTTCTTGAAGGTGTTGTAGATATGGTCGAAGATGCATTAATACTATTGAATTGACAATAAGAATGACTGAGTGGTGGTGGAGTGACTATATGATTTTCTGAGTTTGAACATTGCGTATTTCCATTATTCCACTTTAATGCCAAATTATTAATGTTATCTCTATTCATCTCTTCATTAGTTATACATTTCGATCTTTTAGGAGAAATTCCAATAGTTGCTTCATCGATATTTTTCAATGAATCACAATGAGAGTATTGATTCATTGTAATAACGGATGTATCTATTCCTAAATTACCACTTATAGAAGGAACCTCATTTTTATTATCTATAACATCAATTTCACCTACTTGTAATGTTTGACTATCAATACCATTATCTTTATTAGAATTCACAATACAGTCCAATACTGGCCATTGGTTATGTGTTATTATTGGGTGAATAGTATCCATGTTATTTTCAGTTCTTTTATCTTGTGAATTACAAACCTCCATTTTTTTATCTGAAATATCATTCCAATATCTTGTTTCAAATAATTTAAATACTGGTAATTCCATATTACTTTGAATATCTAAAATTTTATATATTTCCAATATACAGATATATATACACATAAATATATATATATATATATATACAAACATATATATATATATATATATATATATATATATTATATATATATATATATATTATTTATGTGTATATATATATTTATATATTTCTTTATATAAATACATGTATAATTCTTAAATTTTAAAATATAAATGGGTTAATTCTGCATATTTTGCTTCTTTTTATTGTCTTATTTTATGAAACAAATTGATAAATAAATTACAAAAGTTGACGAGGTTAAATTGATTTATATAAATTAATCTTTGCTTATAAATTTAACGATTAAATATATTTTAATATCAAAAATACTAATCACATGTAAACAAGAATTTTAAATTATTACTCTTAATAATTTTGAAAAAATAATAAATTCGCAATACCATGTTTATTAATAGTCTAGATCTACCATTATAAATTTAATATGCTCGAAAGCGAGAACTTATTATTAAACCAAATGATTTGCCATTGGAAAATTGAAAAAATTGTAGAAAATGAAGTAATTATATTAATTACAAGTGGACATAATATAATATTAAGAATCTTATTCATAGCTTTAATAATTGCTATATTTGAATTTAATAATTCCATTTCGTTAGGTAAATATAAATAACTCAGCAAACCGCCGAGGATGAACATTATATTTAAAAGTACAACCAATATATTCACCTTATATATTCTGATGATTTTTCTCCACATTCTCTCGGATTTCTGTTTATCTTTTTCGTTTTTGAAACAAGGTATAGTATTGAAACAGACTAGTATTGCTGCTATTATCAGTAAAAATGATATTATACTTAAGTACGAATTAATTATAAAACTTGCTTGATAAAATAAACTTATCCATGGGTTAAAAATTTGAATTATAGTATCAAATGCGAAATTTATTAACATCGCATTAATATGTTCTCTTACTAAGATATTTTGACTACTATCTATAATACTTGAAAATAAATGTTTCCAGTTGATTGAATCTGTTAATTGTTCGCTTCTTTTATTAGAATGATTTTCAAGATTATTTAAGGAATTAACTACATTTAAACTATAGTTACGGTTTTCTTTTGAAGAATTAACAAATTTATCAATTTCTTCTGAAATATGTAGATATTGTTGAAATATTTGATTGTTAATCACTTTAATTAATTTCAGTAATTTATTAAAATATTCAGTATGAAAAACATTTGAATTGCTTGTTTGGTTATAATGCTCTCCATTTGTTAAATTAGGCAACTTATTAATTTCATTACTTACATTAATATTAGATTCATTTTTATCTGTATTATATTTTAACCTTAAATCGATTAAATCTGAATTCCAAAAAATTTTATTCATAAATTTAATATAATCTTTTATGAATCTAATCTTTTCTTCTTCGATTTCGTATTTATTTTCCAAAAGATAATTATTGTATTTCCATTCACACAATTTACTTAAATATATTAATTCTTCATCCTCAATTTCATGAATAGGTATTGTTTCATAACATGTAGATATTTCAATTAGTGTATTCATATTCAGATCATTAGCATCTATATCTTTTATCCGCTTAATATTTGTTTTCTTAAAATTATGGTTTTTTAATTTATAATTTCTAAACTCATAAATACAATTATAATACAACAAAGAGATAAATTCATAATATTTCAAATTCTCACAATTTGAGATGGTTTCTTTATCAATTTTACAAAGAATTCTCCCAAATTCCCATAATTTCCTAATATTAACGGATTTTCTGCATTTATAATTATCTAATTTAATGTTCATGGAGATATTTATTAATAAATCAAAATAATTACCACTTTTAATTCTGGGGTTTAAATTTACTGGTAATATACTTGATAAATCTTTGTAATTTTCAAAATCATTAATTAACAGACTATTATTAAACTTTATAATCAAATTTAATTTATCTTGAAAATTTTTATATAATTCTTTTGTTTGAATATGTTCAAAAAAATTAAATTTATGTATAGAATTTAATGAGTTATTAGTTAAATTAGTCTCTTCTATTTTAAATTTTTCATTTCGGTTTGAAATGCAAATATCTGGTATATTCCAAGGATCTAATAATATAATGAGATATTTACAATGTTTATTTTTGTCAAGTGATAATGATTCTCTAATTTTATTCCCATGTCTAAAAAACAACGAAAACAATAATTCACCTATATTCAAAGAAAAAAATTGCTTTACAGCAAAAATTGAATTTAATCTTATTTGTTTTAAATCTTTTCTTATCTTCAAATACTTGTACGATTGAACTCCTTTAAAACGATCATTATATATTTGATATCCTTTGAGATAAATATAATATGAGATTATTAAGAGTATAACCATTAATAATAACCTTTTTATTCTTATTAAACATTTGTTATTTAACATTTAATTCAATTCATTATTTAATCCAATATATAATTTATTATTTTTATTATAGATTTTTTCATTTAAAAAAAAAAAAAACTTTTTACTATTTTACCAAAATGAATAAAAAGCTTGAAACTTTGATAAACTATCAAACTATAACATTTCCTTTTAAAATTATGAATTTAATTTTCATTTATTTTTATATTGACAGTTTGTAATTTGTGTGGGATTATTCTTGTTACGTGGCTGAAAAAAAAAAAAAAAAAAGTATGCATGTGTATTGTGGCGCCTAAACTAGATTTTAGTTTCAATATAACTAAAAATTAATACCGACATGCATGCAAAATTCATTTCTCAAATTATATTGATTTTATGGACAATATTTAACTATAATACAAAATACAATTCTTTATTTGTAAAATCATTACTTTGTTTTACTCAATATAATGGTTCAATTAACTCCAGAAACATCTTTTTTGAAAGTAATAGAACAGACTATTACTTAAAATTATTACTTGAAGAATGTTCAAAAATAAGAAAGATGATTAAAAAGAATAGTGAATTTATGAATTTTGATGATAAAACACGTGATATTATATTCTACAAAAAATTATTGGAAATTAATGAAAAAATTGAAAAAGGTCAAGAAATCTGTGATAAAAAAAAACAAATATATGAACTAAGCTGGTATAACAATTACGAAATAAATGATAAGGACATTATTACTAAAAAACTATCAGATAATCTCGAGTTTGATATAATTAATTCAATAAGAACAACCAATTTACTATTGAAAAATGATAAATCTAAAAATAAAAAATTTAAATTATACCAAGAAAGTAAAGCAATTAAAGAAATATTACTCACATTAGTATTTTACAAAGCATTTATTAATGATACATTTTATTACGAAAACATTTTGAAATCAATAGATCATTTTCTTGAAGGAATAAATAATAATGAAACATTGAAAGTTGATGATCAAATAAATGTTAAGCTTATTAATTTATTAATGTTTAAAAAAAGTATGAATAATCAATATTTTTCCACAATAAATCCGAATAATTTATTCCAGAAATTGAAAAACTATTTAATTAATTTTACAAAAAATATTATAAATATTATGGATCGTACTAGAGAAAAATTATACAGCAGTATACTTCATTATTATATATGGGTTATAATAATATTTAAAGTAATTTTATATTCGTTAAGAAAACTTGCAATCTTTCATATAATTTTTGATAAAATAATAATATATTTTATTGATTTAACTGAAGATTACGTATTTATGTTTATTAATTTACAATTCACATATGAATTGATAACTACAGTTATCAATGAACTCTCATAAATATATATTATTATAATCAAGTCTTTTTTAATTGTCTAGAAATCAATTTACGTTTCCTACTGTCCTTATTACTCAAAGTAATAGGATTTCTACAACCTTTACCACCTTCCCAAAATCTTCCACCTGCACTATTATTAGATTTCCCCATTAAATTAAGTTGACAATATTTGCATTTTTCAGAAAAATTCTGCTCTCTACTGCAAAAGCCACATATCATCTGTTTTGCCCACTCGTAAGGATGATCAGGATTGTCTTTATCGTGGCAATAATGACATGGATAGGCCTTGTTACAACAAGGAAACCTATTCCAACGATTCGATTTTTTATAATGTGAACAAGTTCCGTTTGAAGGAAGTGGTGAACCAATTGATGTCGGTAATTTTGTATCTTTTTTCACTTTTTTTTTTACCTTCTTATTCTTTAATTCCTCCATCAAAAAATCGGTGCTTTTATCTACATTAAATATCTCATCACCTAAAGATATACCATCTATTTGTATTTTAAGTTGAACAAAACAATTTCTACAATTTACGGAATGTAATCTTCCAAAAAAAAAATCTCTAATTTTTAAATATATATTACAATTTGAACAAGATATTAAAATATCCATTGGTAGTATATCACGAAGAGTACAATCAGAAAATTCTATCTTACCAATTCTAAAGTCATTTAAATGACACATTAATGGTGAAAAATAAATTGTATGTTTTGTATTACATTTTTTGCAATTATTTGAATTTCCAAGAACCAAATTGTCAAATAAATCGCCTTTTTTATTTCCTAAATCATCCAAATTATTACTTAAATCTTGATTTCCTGGAATACTAATTGGTTTATAATCATTTATTTCATGGCATTTTGCACAATAAATTTGTAATCTTAAAACTGCAATAATAACAATATCTACAGAAACTAATGTTAAACCATTAACCATTAAATATTCAAAACTATTTAAATTTAATTTCTCTAAATACTTTTCTGATAAATTATCTAATATATCTTCTTTTTTATTCAAACTTGTGTCTATCTTTATTTCTAATTGCTCTTTTTCTGCAGTTTTTTTCACTAATGATCTACAATATTTATATCTATTAATACATTCTTTAACAGTTCGACCATTCCCTACATGGTTAGCTATATCATTCCATTTCTTATTAACATCTTTAGTATACTTATAATAACATATTGCTTCTTCAAGTAATTTCTGTTCATTTGGTGTCCAACTTAATATTATTTGTTCATTTAATTTCTCTATTGATGGCAAATTTTCATTTACCAATGTTGATAAATTTTTATCAAATATTTTTAATGATTCATAAATTGGAAACATTTTATTTTTTGTCGAATCTATGGAGTTATGAAACAATTTTTCAAATTCACAAGCAATATATTTGTATTCTGGTATTTCAAGCACTATATCCTTAATATTCTCTTTTGGATAACCTGGAGGGATAGTTATATATAATTTTAATAAAATCTTATCAGAATCTGATTTATTATCATCTAACTTATAATCGGCCAATTTTGAATGTGGAAATTCAGGATCACTTGGTTGAAATAATAATGTAAATTTTACAGAATTTTGTAATTTTGAATCATCATTATATTGACTTTCAAATTCACCATCAATTAATTCCGCATTATATAATTTGACTAATTTATTCCACTCTTTTGACCATGTATAAGATAATTCATTATTTACTTTATTTTTTAAATTATCACTTTTATTATAAAATTTATTAGTAAAATTATTATTTTTAGATCTAAAATAATATCTAGATTTTTTCATATATTTATTGTTTTGTGAATTATTTGATTCCAATTTATCAGAATTATCTCTTTTTAATTCAATTAATTGTAACGACTTATCATTACTAGTAGTTTCCATATCTAAATAATAAGAATAAAAGTAATAATTACTTAAATCAATTCAAAAGAAATTACTATTTTAAAAAAAAACACAAATTTCACATTTTAAACATATTAATTTAAAAATATTGCTTAAATCTAAACTATTTTTAAATAAAAATAAAAACCGCTTAAAAGTCTTATCAATCTAAATATAAAAATTATATATTCTATTTAGTTTGTTTTCTACTATATACTAAATCAATATTAGAATTTAAGGAAGCTTTTGATTCAAGAATATATAGAAGACAATATGCTTGAATTTCTTCTTCAAGAATGTCATTAATTAAAGTTACTACTTCGTCATCAAATTTATACCATTTATTATTGTCTTTCTTAAATACATAAGAAATATAATGTCCTTGAAAAAGAGTATTTCCATTATGTTGTAGAATTGCTACTAATTTAAAATGTCCAATTTCAGTTAAAGATTTTAGAACAATTCCTGCAGTCTTAAATGTTACAAGAATATTTGATTTACTTCCATTATTGTTAAATCTTTTTAAAGTTACAAGCATAATCTTTGGAAATTGTGAAATATTAATACATCTTGTTGCATTAACAACTTTATTACAACTTGAACAATTATAATTAGGTTCATCATTATCTTGAAATAATTGTTGTTGTTCAAAAAATTTTCTAAAGCAAGATCCAATTGATATTCGATCACAATTATTTGGAATATCTGGAATTGCTAAAGTAATATCCCAAAATGGTTCATATGTATCACTATGTTTACCACAACTTTGACATGTAATACGACTTCTAAATTGACCACATATTGAATTACTTAAAATGGAATTATTTCTTAATAAATAATCATTCCAAAATGTTATTCCAGGACGAGTACATTTTTTACTCAATCTTTCAAGTTCTTCATTTGAAACTTTTGGAGTATCACAAATAATAAGTGTTCCATCATGTATAATTTCAAGGACATACATTATAAATTCATGTGCATCTTGTTGTCTTTGATTAAATAAAATAGGATTAAGTTGTTTCAACTGCTTATATAATTGATAAGGCATTATATAATCAGAATTTTTATTAGACTTAGTTAATTGCATTAAAACAGAAATTAATGATTTACAAACTGCTTCAGAATTACATTTATTTATTTTTATATCACCGAAATACTCATCAGTAAATATGCCCATTGCTGCAATAAACTGTAAACCAGCATTCATATAACAAGTATTTCCAAAATTTTTTATCCCTATAGGATTAAATGAATCATTTTTTGATGTATTTATTGTATCTGAAGAAGAATTACCCATATTTACAAATTATTTAAATATTTTAAACAATATATCTAACTTGATTATAAATTATAATGATACATAATAGCGATAAAGAAAAGAGAACTTTTACATTAAAGTGATTATATCTGATCAAATTTAATCTCATCTATTTAAATTATAATATAATATTATTTGCCAAAATATATTCATTGTAAAAATATTTTCTTTTTATAGGATCTTAGCAAATTTGGCGCCACCACAATTTTTAGAGACGGAAATTATTTGTGTGGTATCGAGATACTTAAAATAAATCAAATATTGATCAAATATTTATTTATAATAAGTTTTATAATAAATATTATAAAATATTATTTTTTTAAATATTCTTTTTCTTTTGTTTTGTTTGTTTTTTTTTTTTTTTTTTTTAATAATTATCTAATCTTCTTTTCTTTTTCTTATTATTTATAATTAAATCAATATCTAAATATAAAATAAATTTTTAAAAATTTAAAATAAGAAATAATAAATATTTTCTTTAATAAATAATTCCTAAAACTAAATTTAATTCTTTTAAATTTTATAATATTGTTATTAATGAGGGTTGGAGTTTACCGCCAACTATGTATAATGCTTTTAACATGAGTAACTTGCTATTACTAATGTAGTATTGTCGATAAGGTAATATAATGAGTGTGTTAAAGGGTCCATTAACTGCAATAATAAAAGATGAAGTTCATATACTTAAAGATTATCTAGAATCTAAGATTTTATGTACTGATGACTTGTTAAAAAATTCAAATGAGTCATTTATTGAATTCATAAAAACAACAATATTGATAGTGGACCCCTTAATACCAAATAAATTAATACAAGGTTTTGAAAAATTAAAAAGTGTGTTTAATAAATATAAACTAAAGTTGAAATGTGATTATGCTAATTTGAAAGTGAATAT
This sequence comes from Cryptosporidium baileyi, assembly GCA_001593455.1. Taxonomy (NCBI): domain Eukaryota; phylum Apicomplexa; class Conoidasida; order Eucoccidiorida; family Cryptosporidiidae; genus Cryptosporidium; species Cryptosporidium baileyi. Next base: position 136,599 of record JIBL01000138.1, read on the forward strand.
GAAAAATGGTTTATTAATTAATATGGATAAAATTCTAGAATTGTCATCATTATTGGCATTACATTATTATAGTAAATCAAAAAATCATTATTTGTGTTTTGGTAAAAGTATTAATATGGTAAATTTACAAGATATAAGATTATCGCAATTTAATTTTGATTTTGATAAAAATTCGTTTCATGATAAAGATACAATAAGTATTACAATACAAGAATTTGAATTATTATTATGTTGTTTTTTTCCTTTAATAAAAAAATCATTATCAATAAAAATTGTTAATGGAAATATGGATATTGAGTTATTAAAACCAATAGAAATAGATTCCTGTTCAACTGCATTATTTAGAATACAAGGTATAGATAATTGGGAGAAGCTACTAGTTAAAATAGGTCCAATAGAAATGATCTATTTACTTGTTTGTTGTATCATTTTTAAAAAGATTGATCGAGAAACAGATAGCTTTATACAACAATCAGGTAGAATGTTAACAAATGATTATTTAGATGAATTATTTATAAATAAAATGAAATTAAATTCTTTTAAAATTCGAGAAAATAATCTTAAAAAATCATTTAAAAATGAAAAAAAAGAAACAAAAATGGGAAAATTATTTAAAATAGATATTTCTATTCATTCAAATATATTGTATTGTGATCATTTTTCTAGAAAAGGAGGTTTACCTTGTTTATCATTATTAAGATTATTACCACCTAATCAAATAGGTGCAAGAACATTATTAAGATTTGTTCTTCATTCAGATGAATTATTTAAAGATCATGATAAGCAAACTTTATTGGCTATATTAGGTAGTTATAATATGAATAAATATTCTAGAGTAAGATGTAAATTAGCAAGAGAATTTTTGGATTTATTTCAAAAATTATTAATAAATATAAGAAAAATATCTTTTATACCTATATTATCTAAAATATGTCCAATAAAATTAATAGAAAATTCTGATTTAGAAAATCTAAATAAATTACCAATTTTTTGGTTTGAAACAAATACTACTAAAATTGTCGAATTTTTAAGAGTTATACTTTTAAATATATTACCTAAAAATATATTAGGTACATATAAAAATTTTAAAACTTTTATTAATAAAAAAATTCCAATTATTGTTAATCTTCATGCTAGAGAAAGTTTTAAAATTAAACATACTATGAATGGTATGGAAATATCTAAATGGATTAATTATATTATTAATAAAAATTATTATAAACTTACAAAATCTAAAAATTTATCATCTATATCATCTAAAAATTATTTTAATAATAAAAAATCATTAATATTTTTAGCAAAAAATTATATTGCAAGAAATATTTATTTTATAATAACATATTTAATTAATCCAATATTAAGATGTCATTTTTATGTTACTGATACTGAAGGAAGTAATAAAATACGTTATTATAGACATCCTGTATGGATTAAAATTATTAGACAAGCTGATAAAAAATATTTAGATTATATATTAAGAGATGTAAAATTTAAAGATAAAAAAAATAATCAAATAGAAAAATTTGAATATAATGATGAAATTATAGATAATATTGATAGTGTACCAAAAATTAGATGGATACCTAAAACAAAAGGATTAAGACCATTATTAAATTTATCAAAAATAGGTTCTGGAATTATTTTATTAAAAAAATTAGATGAAAATCATAAATGTAATAAAAAAAATAAAAATAATTTTTGTAATTGTAATTTAATATGGACTGGTGGTGATTTACCAAATTCATGGACTAATAATAAAAAATATAATATTATAAATAATTTAAATAATGGAAGAATTAAACCTTGTAGTAGTAAAACTATTGATATTAAACGTCCATCAACAAATAATATGCTTTTTTATCCTTCTAAAATTTTAAGATCATATTTATTACGTAATATAGGACAAAGATTTATTGAATTTTCAGGAAAAAGTTATTTGGGTACATCAGTAGTTAGATATGGAGATGTTTATAAATTTATAAAAAATTGGTGGTTATATAATAAGAAAAAAGTTTTAATGGAAAGATTAATTGAATATATGAAAAATTTAAAATTAATTGGTCGTGAAAATACTATTAAGAAGATGTTTAAAAAACCAATAAATAAAGTTTATATTATAAAAGCTGATATGGTTAATTGTTATGAAAATATTGATAAAGGAAAAATAATGGAATTTTTAGATGAAATAGATATTCCTAATGAAATTTTAATATTAACAATGTATAATAGAATATTAAATAAATCAACATTAATACCTCCTTTTAATAATACTTTAAAAGATTATTATTTTGATGAATATAATAGAAAAAGTATTATTGCATCTAAAGGAAAATTAAAAACAATACCTATATTTGATCATAATAAAGATAATGAAATGAAATTAGAAAAATTAATTGGTAGTAATTATTTAAATAATAAAATTATTTATGAACTTAAAGATTTAAGTAATTTTAGACCAGCATTAAGTATTATGGGTTATAAAAAAGCAGATTTATATACTGATATGAATTCAAAAAGAATTATTTATTGGTCAGAAGCTAAAAAATTACTTAAATTACATTTAAATAATAATTATATTCGTTTAAGAACTATAGATAAATTGAATAGAAATAAAAAAAAAAATAAATATAAGAAAAAAACTTGTTTTAACATAGTAAGACAAAATAATGGTATTCCACAAGGATCTGTTATTTCATATATATTATGTTGTTTATATTATGGATTAATGGATTATAATTTACAAATACAGAATTTATTAACTAATTATAATAGAAATATAGAAGAAGATAAAAAAAAAGTTCATAATTATATTTGGGAACAAAATCAAATTCAATATAATAATAATTTTAATAATAATATTGAGAGTAATTTGCATGTAAATAACGGTATTAATAATAGTAATATGCATATAAATAATAATAATAATAATTTGAATAATAATATGCATGTAAATGATGGTATTAATAATAATAATAATAATATGCATGTAAATAATAATAATTTAAATAATAATTTGAATAATATTAATAATATTGCGAATAATAATATTGCAAATAATAATATTGCAAATAATAATAATAATAATAATAATAATAATAATAATAATAATAAACAAATTAATAATAATCATGATCAAGGAACTTATGAAAATATTCCTATTAAAAAGGAAACTAATTTTGAATTAAATACAGATTATGTATTTTATCCTAATAAAAGAAGAAAAATTGAGAATAAATTTGAAAAAATTCCTTATAATCAATATAAAAGTAATGATTATATAAATCATCAAAATTTTATTAATTCAAAACCAGAATTTAATAATTTGGAATATAAAAAAGTAAAACAAGAAAATTATATGAAAGATAGAAATTTATTAATAAGATGGGTTGATGATTTTTTATTTTTTACTATGGATATTGAAAGTGCTAAAAAATTTTTAGAATTTTTATATATAAAGAAGTTATGGGGTTCAAATATTACTAGAGATAAAATTAATTCTAATTTTATATGGTATGATATTGATGATCAAATAATTATAATAGATGAAGATGAAATTAATGAATACCAAGATAATTTCAAAATTAAAAAAAATTTACAAAATGAAGAATATAAAATAAATACTCATTTTAAAAAACAATATTTTAATGATAATATTCATGTAAATAATTGTATTAATAATAAAAATATTGATAAAAAAAATAATAAAAACAAATTTCAAGAAAAAATTCCAAAAAAAAATGAATCTTTTAATAATAACTTAATTGAAAAAAAAGAAAAAAATATTTGCAATAATTCAAAAGATTCAAATGATTTAGAATTTATTGTAAAAACTTATATTAATATTGATAAAAATAAAAATCCTACAATTAAAAAAATTGAAAATTTTGAGAAAGATGATGAAATAAAAAAAAAGAAATTACTTGCTATTCAACAATTTCAAAAACAAGTATCATGGTCAGGTATGAAATTTTCTAGTAATTCTTTCTATATTAATTGTAGAATTGTACCATGGAAAAACGTTAATTTTACAAGTATTATGGATACTATAACATTGACAGTTAATGATAGATTTTCTTATAGATATATTTCTCAAAAATATAAACCAATTTTTGTACAAGAAAATTTTAATAAATCAAATTATATGTGGTCTGTGTTGGGTATTAAATTACTTTCATATTTTGATTTAAGAATTAAAAATGGTTTATTTTACGACTGTAAAATTAATTCTATACAAACGGTAAGTTATTTTTTTTTCTTTTTTTTCTGATTTTCTTTATATATATATATAATATATTTATATTAAATATTTTATTTAAATGATTTATAACTTAACTATTTAAAATAGATCTATTCAAATATTGTTATAATTGTATATATAGGTGTATTAAAATTATTATTAACAATGAAAAGAATTAGAAAAGTACATCAAGGATTTTTAAATTCTAATTTTCTTGCAAAAATAATAGAATGGATTTCTATAGGATGTAATTATAATATATATCTATATAAAAAACAATTACCCAATCATTATCAATGGAAAATATTAATAAAATGTGCAATTTATGATTCAATTTTGGCATGTATAAATTCACGTTATAAAGCTATTGGATTAATAGATATATTCAAATTATATAAAAAAAAATATAATTACTATTCACTTATATTGAAAAAAAGATTCAATTATATCCCGCAAAGATCATCTTTCATAATAAAGAATCATATAAATGAGTTACCAAGAATATATAGAATTAAAAATAAGTGTAATAAAGAATTGGAAAAAGATAAAGATAAAAATATTTAATTAAAAATAATAAATATTAATATTTTATTATCTTTTTCTAAATCGTTTTTTTCCACCTGTATCTTTTTTTAAATTTCTAATATGAGCTTTAATATTTTTTATTTTCATATTAGAAGTTTGATTCTTCTTATTAATACCTCTTTTTTTAATAACCATCATCATTGGTTTATTTCTAGATTGTACACTTTGTGGTATACTTTGTTTTTTATTTAATGATTCTAAAATTTAAAGTTTATTATTTATTTATTTATACAAGATATATTTAATAAAATAATAGTGATTTACTATAATATATATATATATATATATGAATAAATATAAAGAATTGTACTTGATATATTTAAAGATATTCAATCTTATTAAAAAAAGATTGATATTCTTAAATTATTCAAATATACCAAAATAATATTTTGATATATAATTTGGCATTAGACTCAACAACCTTTTACATAGTCACTAATAATTAATTATACTGTAATTATTAGCCGGCTTTGCATGCCATATATATATATATATATATATATATATATATATATATATATATATATTATATAAATAATATTATTCATTAAATATAATATAAACTTACCTCTTTTTCTTTTTTCAGTAAAAGATTCTCTATCTTCTCTACCTCTTAATATAGATTGTATTCTTTGTTGTTTATTTTGTTTTTTCTTATTAATATTTTTTACTATTTGACTTTTTATTTCTTTACTAATATCTTGATCAGTAGATTCTTCAGAATAAAATTCTTCCTCAGAATTAGATGATAATTCATCAGAAGATGTTATAGATAACTCTAAATTATCTTGATTTTTTATACCCAATGTTTTTGTAGCTTCAACTCTTGTTTTAAGTTTTTTTATTAATTTAAAATCATCTTGATCAAGTATTTTATCCATTACTAAATTATTATCATTATATTTTAATTGACTATTTTCATCTAATTTATAATTAGTTTTTAACAAATTATTACTTTGTTTCAATTCATTATTTTCTTCATTTAATTTATTTTCATTATTATTAATAGAATTTAATTCATCTTCATCAATATCAATAATAGAACTTAATTCATCTTCATCAATATCATCAATAGAACTTAATTCATCTTCATCAATATCATTAATAGAACTTAATTCATCTTCATCAATATCATTAATAGAACTTAATTCATCTTCATCAATATCATTAATAGAATTTAATTCATCTTCATTAATTTCATTAATAGAATTTAATTCATCTTCTTTTTGAATATTATGATCAAATTCTAATAATTTATTAGTTTTGGAATCATTTACAAAATATTCTCTTTTATTAATTTTTTTATTATATTTTATTAATAAATCAATTCCAGATATATTAGTATCAATCTTTTTATCACCATAAGTTATATTATTAACTTTTCCTTCTTTAATATTTAAAGCAGCTTCTTTATTTAATAATGATTTATGTAATAAATCTGGCATAATCTCTCTATAAAGATTTATTAAACTTTTTGCTGCTATTGAAATACCTTTGTTTTTCATATTTCTAAAATTTGATAAATCTAATAATTTATCTTTATCTAAAACTAATGGTATTCTTTGACATATTTCACGTATTGTATTTAATCCAATAGTAATAATTTCTGGTCTACAACATTCATTAACAAAATTATCCATAAGAATTTTTATGATTGATGATAATTCTTGTGGTGGTATTAATTCATGACATGCTTGAGCTAAATAGGCAAGAATATTTGTTACATTACGATTATTTGGAGATAAATAGCGACCTAAAAATGAATAATAATTTATTATTATTAATTTATGTCTTTCAATTAATCTTGATATTAAACTAATTAATGTTAAACGAACTTCAAATGGATCAATATGTTTTGTAACTCTTTTAAATAATTCTTCAGTATAATCTTGTGGATTATGTATCATATCAATACATTGATTACTTCTTATCAATGAATTACTTTCTTTATTATTTCTGTTTTTTTCTATACGTTTCATTGCTAATTTTGCTTTCTCTAATTTTTTCTTACGAGCATTTGAACTTATATTTATTAATGCTGATTTCATAGCTTTTGTTGCTTCTTCTTCTAATTCTTTCTTTTCATCATCACTTAAATCATCTTCTAAATCACTTATTGACCAATTTTTGCCTAATAAAAAATTAGCTGATATTAATGCAACTTTAGATGAAGTTTGTTTAATACAACAATCAGCTATTATATTAATTATTTTTGCATTATTCCAAATATTTTGACGATAGATTTCAATTATAATTGTTATTGATCGTACAATATCACGAGAATCAGCTATTCTTTCTGTTAAAAAAGATATAATAGTTGAATTATATTTATTTAAATCATAACCAATAGATATATTATAATTTTTAATAATTTTTTCTGTATTATTATTATTTAAATCACTATTTAAACAATTATCACCTAATATAGAAAAAGACATATTTAATTTTTTACTTTTAAGTATCAATTTAGATTTATTTTTATTTTTTCTTCTATTATTTTTAATTGAATTTACACTTACTATACTTGAAACAATATGTTTTAATAATTTTGTTCTTAAAACTTTATCAGGTAATCTCATTAAATCAAACCATAATGGTAATAAGAAAATAATATCAAGAATTTTTTGGTTAGATAATAATATTAATGATGTTGCCATAGTAATACGCATATCTGATGTCATTAAAGTTGAATTATTTTTTAATTCATCAACTAGCTTATCTATAAATTTATTACAAACTCCATATTTTGAATAATATGGTAATGTTTGAGCAATAAAAATCATTAACTGAAATATTTCCTTAGGTATATTTTGAGGATTTAATTTAAATATATCAAGTGTTGAATAAAAATGTTGTAATTGTAAATCAAACTCTGGTAAATAAGCACTTGGATCTCTCTTTATACGGTCTTGTAATTGAGGTAATGAATAAATTTCTAATTTAGAGTCTAACATTTTTAAATTAATAATTAAATAATTATAACTAATTTTTATTCTTTTAATATAATTTATTATATTATCATTTGATATTACAAAATTTATTTATATTGTAAAAGAAAAAAAAATTTAATAATAAATTTAATTACTTTTAAATAATTGACAGAAAATTATTGTCACCAATTAACCTGGCGCCTTAATTTTTTTAAAAGTTATATATTAATTGATTCTTATCTATTTAATAGCATGAAGTTACCGCTTAATATAAATAGAAAATGTCATTTTTGAAAAAAAAATTTAATTTATTATATTTCAATAAATAAATATATTTTTGAATATTGATATTAAAGTTTTAAATTGAATGAAATGCTAGATGATATATTATTAGGATATTTAGATAAACCAAAAAATAATTTATTATTATGTTCAAAGTATTTTCCATCAAAATTTGGTGGAAAACCTGCTTGGTTAAATCCTCAAAATCTACCATCTTATAAAGAACTATTATGCGATAATTGTGGAACAAGAATGAGATTTTTATTACAAGTTTATGCACCATTAGATGATCGTGAAGATTTATTTCATAGATCAATATTTGTTTTTATATGTATTAATTGTGATTCAAGTATTCAAGTATATCGTTCTCAATTACCACGAAAAAATGATTATTATGATTATGATCCTCTTCCAATAGTGGATTTTATAGATAATAATAATTATAATCAAGAAGAACAGAATTTTTTGGGTTATAATATTGAAAATATATGTAGTATTTGTGGATTACCATTAGATAATAACTTAAGTAATAACTTAAATTATAAAACTCATGAAAAATGTCAAATATGTCATTCTGAAGACACAAGAATTATATTTGACGAATATAATTTAGATATAGAAATTTGTTCAACAGAAGAAGATGAAGAATTTGATGATGATGATGATGATGATGATGATGATGATGATGATGATGATGATGATGATGATGATGATGATGATAATAATAATAATAATAATAATAATAATACTAAAAATAATAATAAATATAATGATAAAAATGAAAATAATAGTGATGAAGACAATAACAATACTAATAATAATTATGTTAATAACGAACTAAATAGTAATTTTCATGATAATAAACATAATAATAATATAGATAACACTAATATTTTGATTCAAGATGAGAAAAATCTTAAAAATAATTTTAATTGCAATATTGAATATAAGAATGACAAGTCTAATAAAGTTAAAGTTTATAAAGATCATAATAATGCTAATAAAACTATTAATAAAAAAGAAAATTATGTAAATGAAGCAAAGAATAATAATGAAAAAGAATTTGAACAAATTAATATCAATACTTTTGATCCAAAATCAAATGAATATAAACTTTTTCAAGATTACAAGACAAAATTTAAAGAAAATATAGGTAAGTTTATATATTAATTTATGTTTTATTTAATAAATTATTAAAAAAATTTTTTTTTTTTTTTTAAATAGAAAATGTACTTGATGAATCAGAAATGAAAGCTTTCAAAAAATTATCTAATTCAAACAAAAAGAAAGATAAAGTATTTGATAAATTTATAAATAAATCAAATAAATATCCAGGACATGTTATAAGATACAATTATAAAGGTAATCCTTTATGGATTTCTGAAAAATACATTCCTATAGAATCTCCACCAAACTGTCCTATATGTAAATCAGAAAGAGTATTCGAATTTCAAATACAACCAGAAATTATTATATTAGGGAATTTACCTCGAAAAATAGAATTTGGTATTATTGCTATTTATACATGTTCAAATAGTTGTCGATCAGATAATTATGTTAAAGAATATGTTTATGTACAAAATAGTCCATATTAAAATAAAAATAAAAGGCTGTCCCCATAATAACCGCCTAAACATTGTGCTCGATTTTGAGTATTTAAATTAATATTGAAATTTTAGACGAATTACTCTTTTTTATTTTCTTTATAATAATAATTATTTTTAAAAGAAAAAAGGGGGGAAGTGAAATTTAATTCAATAACATATTTTTAATTAAAGATATATATATTTTTTTTAAAACCATTTTTAATTGTATTTCTTTTTGAAATTATATTTTTTATTTTTGATATATATATATATATATAAGATCAACTTACTTTAGTGAAGTTACTTTATTTCAATTTAATATTTCAAATTGAAAGTCAATATATAATATATATGTGTAGTTGTATACATACATGTAAATTATATTAATCATTTTAATACTTTTTATTTAAAATAATATTATTAAATTAACATTTACTATTTAAATTTGAGGAATATATATTGATAAAAATAGAAATATGGGTTTGGCACTCTCAAGAATATGGAATCGATTATTTGGTAAAAAAGAGATGAGAATTCTTATGGTTGGTTTGGATGCTGCTGGTAAAACAACAATATTATATAAACTTAAGTTAGGTGAGGTTGTTACAACTATACCAACTATTGGGTTTAATGTTGAAACTGTTGAATATAAAAACATATCATTTACAGTTTGGGATGTTGGTGGTCAAGATAAAATTAGACCATTATGGAGACATTATTATACCAATACTGATGGTATAATTTTTGTTGTTGATAGTAATGATAGAGAACGTATTAATGATTCTAGAGATGAATTGATGAGAATGCTTAGTGAAGATGAATTGAGAGATGCAACATTACTTGTTTTAGCAAACAAGCAAGATTTACCAAATGCTATGAGTGTTACAGAAGTTACTGAAAAATTGCAATTAAGTTCTTTAAGACATAGAAGTTGGTTTATTCAATCTACATGTGCTACTGCAGGAGATGGATTATATGAAGGGCTTGATTGGCTTGCTAGAAATCTTGAGAAGACGATTTCATAATGTTTTTCTCATGATTTTATTATAGAATATTTTTAAATAAATAAATAGAAAAAAAAAAGGATAATAAAAATTGATTATAAACAAAACTATTTTTTTTTCTTTTTTTTTCTTTAATTTTTTTTTTTTTTCTATAAAATATTAAATTTATAATTTAATTTTTATTACATATAATTGCATGCAATTTTTAAAATTTATCAATAATTTTAATAATATATAAAAAATTATTTAAATGTCATATTTTAAATTTAAGAATGGTTTAATAACAAATTTTTATTTTTTATTTCTTATTTTTTTAAATTTATTTCAAATTGATCTAATTTATTTATTTATTTTTAATTGCTTATTTAATTTATATTTAATTTTTTCTAAATCTATGTGGGGTTTTAAAAACATCTTTAGGCGGGGTATTCTTTTAATTGTAGAATTTAACATTTTGTAAATATATTAAAAATTTCAATAAAACAAAATAAGTTTTTATTTTATAAAATTAAACATATGTTATAAATATATGCATTATTATATAAATAATATCAATGTATTAAAAAAAATATAGATTTTTATACAAAAAGAAAAAAAAAAATCTTTATAAGTTTCTTATATGAAAAATTTTTTTAATAATTATGGAATCTTTAATACCAATAATTAATGAATTACAAGATATATTAAATACTATAAAAGAAGGATCTAGATATTCAAAAATTAATGATAATTTTATAAATAATCTAACATTTGATCTACCTGAAATAGCAGTTGTAGGATCACAATCAGTGGGAAAATCATCTTTACTTGAATATATAATAGGTAAGTTTTTTTTTTTCTTTTTTAATTTTTTTTTTTCTAGTATTAAATTATTATTTTAAAATAAAATAATTTTAGGACGTCATTTTTTACCTAGAGGTCAAGGAATTGTAACTAGAAGACCATTAATATTACAATTACAACAATTAAAAAATGAAAATAAAGAAGATTATGCTGAATTTGGACATAAAAAAGGAACAAAATTTACTGATTTTGAAAAAGTAAGAGAAGAAATACAAATAGAAACAAATAGATTAATTGGTGAAAATAAAAAAGTATCAGAAAACCCTATATTATTACGTATTTATTCTAAAAAATTAATAAATTTAACATTAGTTGATTTACCTGGATTAACTAAAGTTCCAATAGAAGATCAACCATCAGATATTGATATTCAAATTCGTAAAATAGTCTTATCTTATATTAAACGTCCAACTTGTTTAATTTTAGCAATTACAGCTGCTAATACAGATATAGCTAATTCAGATAGTTTAAATATAGCAAGAGAAGTTGATCCAGAAGGAATAAGAACTATTGGTGTATTAAGTAAATTGGATACTGTTGATGATTATAATATAACATTACAAGTATTAAATAATCAATCATATCCATTAAGTAGAGGTTATATAGCAGTTATGTGTAAAGATTCAAAACAAAAAACAGATGGTATTAAATCTTTAAGAGCATCTTTAAATGAAGAAAAAACTTTTTTTGAAAGTAATATATATTTAAAATCTATATTAAATAGATGTGGCACATATAATTTAGTATCTATACTTCAAAAAGAATTAATTCATCATATAATTAAATTATTACCACAAGTTAAAAATTATGCTAAAAAATTAATTGAATATAAACAATTAGAATTACTTAATTATGGAGATTATTCTCGTTCAGATATATTAGATGATATAGGTAAGTATAAATATTATTTAAATAATATTAAAAAAAAAAAAAAAGACTAATAAATATTCTTAAATTTATAGATGAAATAAATATTTTTAATAATAAAGTTTTACTAAATAATAATATTAATAATGATAACAATGAAGTTATAAAAAATAAAGGAGCAATTATTTTAAATTGTTTTTCAAAATTTTCAAGAAAATTTCAAGATATGATTGATGGACAAACTTCATATCAAACAGGTTTAATGAAATTATCAGGTGGAGCTAGATTAAATTTTATATTTCATAATTGGTTTGGAAATACTTTATTTAATTTTGATCCATTAAATGGATTAACTGATAATGAAATACGAACTGCTATAAAAAATTCTACTGGAACAAAATCTTCATTATTTGTTTCTGAAAGCGCATTTGAACTTTTAGCTAGAATACAAATTAAAAAATTATTAAGACCATCTTTAACATGTGTAGAACAAGTTTATGATGAACTAAAAAAAATTGTTGAACAATGTACATTACCAGAATTAGTTAGATATAATAATCTTAAAACAAATGTTATTAATGTTGTAAACAATGTTTTAGAAGAATGTTTAACACCAACAAATAAAGCAATTATAGATTTAATAAATATGGAATTAGCTTATATTAATACAAATCATCCTGATTTTATTGGTGGAACAACAGCATTAACTTCAATTTTTGAGAAAGATAAATATTATGATTTAAATTCAAATAATATTAATGAAAAAAAAACAAATTTTTCTTTTATTAATAATAATAATAATAATAATAATAATAATAATAATAATATATTTGAATATCAAATAAATTCGAATACACCTAGTGAAAAGAATAAATTAATGTTAGATGATTTTTTTAACCATCCAAATGAAGAAAAAAAAAATCCATCAAATAATAATTTTAAATATTATTCAACTGAAAATCAAAATTATTTATATAATAAAAATAATGATTATAATTCTAATATTTCATTTGGAAATATTTCTAAAACATCTAAACAATTAAATAGTAATCCACTAACTCCTAATAATTTGATGAATATACAAAAAAATAGTCCTAATTCAAATAATATGAATTATTTAAATAATAAGAATTATTTAAAAAAAAAAGAAAATTCACCTTTTAAAACAAATGATTTTATATCTAAAATTGGTCTACCAGTTGTACCTGATACTTTAACAACTTCTGAAGATCCATCTGAACGTGAAAAAATTGAATCTGATATTATAAAATTTTTTATTGTATCTTATTTTAACATTGTAAGAAAAAATATAGCAGATTCTGTTCCTAAAGCTATTATGTATTTTATGGTTAATTCTGCTAAAGATGCTATTCAACGTGAATTAGTTACAAAGTTATATAGAGAAGATATTTTTGATGATTTATTACAAGAAGAAAAAATTGTAATTGAAAAGAGACAACAATGTCATAAAAATATTAATAAACTTAAAAATATTACAAAACAATTAGAAATATTAATTTCTAATTTTAATATTAGTTAGTATATAAATATATATATATACACATACATGTATATATATATGTATATATATATATATATATATATATATATATATATATAATATATAATATATAATATATAATTTAAATATCTTAATATTAATATCAATCTATCATATTATCTATAAAATAAACAATTAAATTATTCTTTTTTTTCTAAAAATTCAATTATTTCTTTACAATACCCATTTATTTGTTCCAAATTCATTGATTTCATTTTTGTTTCATGTAATTGTTTAAACTTGTCTATAAATCTAATCAGATACAAATCTATATTAAAAAAAAATTACGTAAAATTAAATTATTTAAACTTACAAAGATAATGAATTAGCATTTGGGATTTCATCTTCTAATGTACTTTCTAATAATGGATAAAAATTCTCTGCTTCATCAAGAATTTCTCTTAAATCATTTTCATTAACAGTTATATTAGGAATAATTTCATCAGAATGTTGAGTTTTGTTTTCTTCTGATTTATTTAAATCATTCATTTTAATTATATATTCTTTTATTAAAGATTTATTTGCGATAAAATTACTATTATTATTTCTTAATATCATAATATAATACTTATGGCGCCTTCAAATTAAAAAAAAAAAAAAAAATTATAAACCTGTTTACTAAAAATCGACAATTTATTAAAAAAATTATTTTAAATAAATTTATTTTATATTAGATATATTTAATGTAATATATATATATATAAATGATTTATTATATTTATTTAAATTAAATATAATAAAACTTTATTCATTTAATATTAAAACATTATATAATGTTAAAATTTCTTTTATTTTATTATAAATAATTTCATTTTCAATTAAATTAATGGGTATATTTAAATATTTTGAACAACATTCAACAATTTCATAAATTCGAATACTCTGATTTATCATTATATTTTCTAAAAGTATAGGATTATTTCTTATAGATTTTATAATTAATTCATATGTTATCATATCTTCATATTTAATAGAATAATTATTTAATTCAGATAATTTAGAATTATTTCCTAATGGATTATTTAAATTTAATATATCACCAGTTATTAAATATTTTTTTATATCTTCTATCATCTTTATTTGATTATTTAATGAATTTGTACTAGATTTTAGACCACATGCTTTTAATATAATCTTTAAATTTTCTTTTGACAATTTAGTAAGATCTACAGTAAAAAGAGAACCATTTAAAATATTTAAATTATCTTCTTTTAAATACATGATTTTTAATTTATAAAAAGAAATTATAAATTTATAGGAGTTGGCGGTAAATATTATGTAAATATTTTCAATTAAAAATATATATATTGAAATAATATAGAAAATTAAAAAGAAAAAATAAAAGAAAATAAAAAAAATAAAAAAAAAAAAAAGAAAAAGAAAAAATGAAAAGAATAGAATAGATAATATAAATTAAAATAATATAAATTTTAATTTTAGTTTTTATTTTTTAAAGATTCTATAGTTTCTTTTAACTCACTATTTTCATCTTTAAGTTTTTGAATTAATTCTTCCATTTCTTCAACAATAGATTTTTTCTCATCTTTAAGTTGTTTAATTTGTCTATTTTTTTCATCACAAATATTTTTCATTTTAAGTTCCCAATCATTAATTTCTGCATTTAAGTGTAATATACGTTCATCAAGTTGTTGATTACGTTTTTCTAAATCTGTATTAGATTCTCTAAGTTGTGAAATTAATGAAGAAACTTCAATTTTTTCAGTTAATTGTTTTGTTTGTAATTCTGTTAAATGTTGTTTTGCTTTTTCATATAATGATAATCTTTCTTCTGCAATTAATTTCCAATTTGTATCATTTTCTAAATCTTTTTCATTATTTGTATCTAATTCTGGTTTATCTAATTTACTTTCATCATGTATTTTTGTTAAAGACTTTTCTGCTTTTTTATAAACAGAATTTGTTTTCTTAACTTCTTCATATTTTAATTTTTTATATTTAATTGTACATAAAAAACAAAATAATCTACCATCTAATTTTTTTTTTGCTTCTTCTCCTCTATCAAATGCACAATTTTTTCTACACATATCACAAGGTAATGGTTCACCATATAATTCTCTTGAATTTGTACATCTATCACATAATGATTGTGATGACCAAGCTGACCAACAATCACAAAAGTGACAACGTATAGGAACTGTATTATATTTACATAAATTTTTACAACAATCCATACATATTACTTTATTAAATACTTTCATTGCTTTTTTTAATATTCTATGTTGAAGAAATTCAATTTTACAATATATACATTCTTTTTTAGAAGATATATTATTAGATGAATTTGATAAATTTCTATAACATTCAATACATATAGGTGTTATTTTATCTCTCCATTTTTCTCTTTGACAATTATAACACAATTTTCTTTTATTTAAATCATCAATTTTTATCCATATAGAATCTTTACCATTTGTATGAAATATTGATATATTTTGATCTTTTAATTTATCTTTTGATATTCTTATTCCAGATTCCATTTGTTTTAAATTTAATTTATCATTATTTAATTGAATTTGATTTTTTGATAAATCTAATTTTATACGTTTATTATATTCACTTTCTAAATTATCTTGATTATCTTTAATATTATTAGATGTTGAAATATTTGAATCTTGAATATTATCATTCAAATTTTTTCTATTATTTGATCTATCCCATTTATTACTTCCATTTGAAAATTTTGATATTCTTTGTGTATTTAAATTATCATTATTATATTTTTCATCTGGAAATGAATTAAAATTCATCATATTCATTCCTACCTGTTCTCTTCTATATAAATCATTATGAGAATATCTATTCATTTCAGTATAATTTTGAGAATAACCATCATAAAATCCTCTTCTCATTCTCATATAATAATCATTATCTTTAAAATCAATATTTTTAAAATCTTTATATCCATCATCTGAAGTATTATATGTTGTAGAACGTGGAAAATCGTAGTATTCTCTATACGATACCTGATCTCTCGACATATTTTAAATAATTATTATAAATATATTGCAATTACATGCAATTTATAACAATTAAAAAAAAAAATTATAAAACTTGAGAATTTTAATATCAAATCAATTACATGTGAATAAATATTTTATTTTATTTTTTTTTTTTTTTAATTTTTAAGAATCATTTATTTATTTTTAAGTCTCTTTTATACCACATAACCTCACAGTAGGCGCCTATTAATAATTAAGCGGTAAATATTAAAGTTTTTTTTTTTTTTTTTTTACTTATATATATATATATATATATATTTTTAAAAAAATTTTTTATTTATTTAATAAATTTGTGAGTTAAAGAATAAGATCTACGCTCTTCTTTCTCTTTTTTTCTTAAATCAATTTAAAATAAATTATTATTTAAATATACACAATGTCAAGAAATGTTGATACGAGTAAGATCTTAGATTTACTTCAACAAGTAAGTTAAAATAAAAACTAATATTTTATATTGATAAATTAATATTTATAATTTTTAAGGCAAAAGTTGAATTTAATAAAGGATCAAATATAAATATTAATCATTTGTCAAATTTAATTAAAGAAATGAAAATATTATTAATTCAACTACCAAGTATAAGTCTATCTTCAAAAGAAATTGATGTAACAGAATTAATTATAGCAAGAGATGTACTTGAATTATCTGTATTAGTGTCAGTTTATATGAAAAACCAAATTGGATTTGAAAGAGATTTTTTGAATTTACAAAGATACTACACAGATTATCAAACTGTAAGTTCATAATATTGACAATATTTTTATTTATTATTTAATTTAATTATTAAAAAAAAAAAAAATAAAAAATTAGATAATTCCTAAATCTGAAAATCAAAATATTCTCAAAGGACTTTATTTATTATTTTTATTGAGTTGTGATAGAATAGGTGAATTTCATATGTATTTAGAAAATATTTCAATAGAAGATCAAGAAAGTAAATATATTATATATGTTAAAGAATTAGAACACTATCTAATGGACGGAAATTATAGTAAAATAATGAAGTTAAGAGATTCTTTACCAATATCTAATTATGAATTATTTTTTGAAAATTTAATGAATACTTGTAGAGAAAAAGTTGCAAAATGTATTGAATGTAGCTATGACAAAATTGGTATTGAAAAATTAAAAAATATGATGAGATTTTCAACTAATGAAGAATTAATATCATTTATTAATAAAATTTCTTCTAATTCTAATCAATTAGATGATATTGATAAATCAAATATACAGTGGAAACTTATTAATGATTCTGTATATTTTGAAAATAAAGATATTTCATCTGCAAATAATCTTGATTTAATAAATAATACACTTGGATATGCAATTGAATTAGAAAGAATTGTATAGTATATCTTAAATATATTTAAACTTATTTTACATCATTTTAGTAGTTAAATTTATATTATTAGATTTCATAGATTTCTATTTAAATATTAAAAATATTATTATTATTATTATTATTATTCAAATCATTATTATTGTTAATATAAAGATATTTCATATAAAAATTTTAAAAAGTAATAATATTAAATAAGTAAATAAATAAATAAGAAGTTAAAGATTGAAATAAAAATTAAAAAAAACTTTTTTTCTTGTTTTCTTTTTTTTAATTAAACAATGGTATTCATAAATTGCATTTAATTAGAATATATAAAAAATACCGCTAGCGGGTTTTTTTTTTTTAATTACCTTTTAGATCCAATAAAAATAATATATTTATAATTATAAATTAATCTTAAAAAATCTAAACAATTAATCAATAATTTACAACAATCTTTATTTAAAAAAAAATCTAATATATATTTATTTATATTTATTTTTATTTTTTTAAATATACCTATTAATTCATATTCCTTATTAATAATATAATTTCTTAGATTAATTTGTAAATTAGGCGCATATAATCAAAAATATAGCATGTAAATAATATTGTCTCTATTTAAAGATTAATAAGAAAATGTTATTTATAATATGAGTTTCACAATAAATTTTTTTATATCTTGTTTAATATATATAATATTATATATTTCTGCTGAAGATAAAATTTCAAATTATAATAATCAAACTAATGAAACTAATAATAATACATCTCAATTAAGTAAATATTATTATAATGATTTAATTATTGAAATTATTGAAAATAAAATAAATGATACTTTTAATGATACTCATTACAATATTGAAAATTTAAAATCAACTATCGAATTTTTTAATCATACAGAATTATATAATCTTGAAAAATCATTTAATGAAACATATAATAAATATAAAAATGAATTTATATCTATATTAAATGGAAAAGATATCAATGATGATTTATTTTCTAATATTAATCAAAATACTACAAAAGAATTATTTAAATCTATTAAAACAAATAATACTCACAATATTTATCCATATCAATATTTACCTATTAATTATATAAAAAAAATTAATATTGATATATGGTATGAAATGTTAGATTCTATTAATTCATATTCTATTGCATTATTAAATAATAATATAAATAATAATAATAATAACAATATTTATATTATTAATAGAAATCAATTATTAATATTAACAAATCATTTAAATAAATTATTAAATTTTATTTTTTATCTAACATTAAAATCAAATTGTAATCAAATTGCATGGAATCTAGTTATAAATAACTATCAAGAAGTTTATAATCTAAATTATATATTAAAAAAATTAATTAAGAAATATGATTATTCTATTACATTATTAAAAAGTAAAAATATTAAAGTTATACAAGAATATAATTCTATCATAAATGAATATAATTCTCTTAATCTAAATATTAAAGGATTAATTGATATTATTATTAATACAAAAAATGATAAATTAAAACATTTTATTTTTATTGAAGATATATTTAATGATATTAAATCTATTGAATCTTTTTCTTTTAATTTAAATGAAAATAGAAATAATTGGATTATATCAAATAAAAAATTAATTAAACCATTAATATATTGGTTAGAAAATTCTGTTTATTTTATTAACAAAACTATTTTAATTATTTCAAAGTCAATTATTGCATTTCATATTCGTAATTTTATTGATTTAATTAATACATTTAATGAATCAAATAATGATATTAATGAAATGAATGAATTATTTATTAAATCATTAGATTTCTTTGATATTTCATTAAAATCAATTTTTAATAATATTATTTCTATTAGAAATAATGATGATGTTAATATTTTTAATTTAATTGCAGAAAAATTACAAAATCATTTAAAAATATTATCATCTGAATATAAAAATATAATTTATAAAATTATTCAATATTTAAAAAATAATAATATAAAACAAGATTTTAATTTATTCATTGAAAATTCTAAATCTATTATTTCTATTTTATGGGATAAAAAAATTAATAATTATTTAAAATTTAATGCAAATTTTGACAATGATTTGCATGCAAATAACGGTATTAATAATAATGAATTATTTATAAAAATAATAAATTATTTTAATTCTCAAGAATTTAAGAAATTTTCTATTTTACAAGATTATTTATTAAAACTTAGATATTATAATGAAATGTTATTACCTGAATTATTATTACAATTTCATATTGTTCAAATAGAATTAGATAAATATTATTTAAATGGTAATTATAATGATATAAAATTAAATGCAATTTTAAAAAGAAAGTTTATTAATAATTTTATTGAAAAATGTAATTCTGATAAATATATTAATTTTAAATTTAATCAACAATTTAAATTTATTAATAATAAAATGATAAATAAATATTCAATGTGGGATTCAGAAAATATTCTTTTTAATGAAGAAGATGAAATTAAATTTGATATTGAATATATAATTAAGAATAAATCAAAAAGTTTAATTAAAAATTTTTATAATATTAAAGATATTAATCAAAAGAAAATTCTGTTAAATAATAATATAAATATTGATCAAATCAAATTTTTAAAACAACAATTAATTTCTATAAATAATATATTAAAACAAGAAATAGAAAATAATCAAGAGAAAAATATTCAATCATTAATTTTAAATTTAAAAAAAAAAAATGAAAATATTGAAAATTATATTAATGAATTAGATATAATTTTAAAAGATATTAATAATTATGATAAAATAAATATGAATTATTTAATAAATACAATACAAGAATTATTAAATAAATATGGATATTATAAAGAATACAAATTTGAAGATAATATTAATAAAAATAAATATATATTAACAATAAATAATTTTAAACAAGAATTACAAAATATAAATAAAATAATACAAAATAATATGAAAAATATAAAAGATATATCAAATTATAATTATAATATAAATAATTTAGATAATAATAAAAATATATTAAATAATTATCTTTTAAAATTAGAAAATGAAATAGATATTTATTGTAATAGTATTAATAAAGGTAATAAAACATCAAGAATTTTATCAATTTTAAAATATATGATTAGAAAAAAAAAGCCAGATACAAAATGTGATAATTTAATTATAGATTTTTCAAGATATAAAAATAAAGCATTAAATTTAATTAAAGATACAAATGATATAATAGAAGAATTTAAAACAAATTATAATTATTGTGAAGAGATAGAGAATATTTCATATAAATATAAAACAATGATTAATAATTATCAACAAGTAAATAATAGTATTCAATTATTAATAAATAGTAATACTAATACAAGTTTTGAAGAAGGTATTAATTTAGTTAAAGATAAGATAAATAAATTATTAGAAGATTCAAAATATTTATTAAAACAAGTAGATTGTTATAAAGAAATTAAATTATCAAATATAATTTTAGATTATAATAAATATATTAAGAATGAGATAATAAAATTAAGAAATACAATAGAAAAAGAGTTAAAAATTAATCTTTATGAAGATTAATTAAAAATATTAGATTAATAAAAAATGAAAAAAAGATTTTAATAGATTTATTTTACAATAAATAAGATTATTATTTTGATTTTATTTCATTTGATTTTTTTTTAATTTTGTTTCATTATTTTTTTATTTTTTTAAAAGAAAAAAAAAAAAAAAGCATTTAAATTAAAGAAATTATTTTAAAGAAAATATTTATAATTTTAACACATTCCTAAAACTTTTGTAGATTTTCTGGTTTTAGCAATATTACGTTTGAAAGAAGTAGATGCACCAGCAGAAACAGGAGCTCCAAATGGTGTAAGTTCTGAAGAATATGCAATCTGTGTAACATCACCTTGAATATTATTTTTAAATGTTTTAGCAATTTCTTCAGAAATAATTTGTGTAGCATTAGGAGCTTTTGCAAGAGCTTCTTGTATTGCAGCTTCTTCTGCTTGAACATTAGCATAAACTTCCTCAACTTCTTTTTGTCTTTGTAATAAACGAAGTTGTTGTTCATTAAGTCTTTCTTGCATATCATAAACATCAGCAACAACTTCATCTAATTCAACTTTCTTTGCATCTCTAACATCATCACAGAATACATGGAAATCATCAATAGTTTTAAATCTTTCTCTCCATTGTGCAACAGCATTTAAAATACGAGTTTTTTGTTTTTCTTGTTCATTACTAAGTACGGAATTTAAATTTTCAATATCTTTATCTTGTATTTCAATTAATTTATCTAACCAACAAACAACAAAATTTTTGAAAGCATCTAATGTAATAGGTTTAGTTATATCAACATTCAATATAGCAAGACCATTACTAACATAACGATTATCTAATGTACCATTTGGTGAAGTAAATCTTAATAATAAATCAGTATATCCAAAATTCATAATAAGATGTCTAGCAATTTTTTCAATAGTTTCATATTCTAATAACCCAACTCCATCAGTACAATGATATGCAAATACTGCTTCTAAATTAGTTTCTAAGCCAGGAAATGTAGCAAAAGCCCATTCTCTCACTTCAGCAGCATCTTCTGTTCTATTGGCTCTTAATTTTACCAATTGATTTCCCATTATTTAGAATTTTGATTAATTTCTTTTTATCTTTTTATTTTTTATTATTTTATGAGATTAAAATATAAATTATATAAATTAATACTGTAAATTAGAAAAATATAAGAATATATATTACTTAAATAATAATTTATTATTTTAATCTTATAATATATATATATATATATATATATATTATATATATATATATTTTTTTTTTTTTTAATCTAAATAAATTATCTTTTAATTAAATTTGATCCCATGTTTTTTAGAAATTTCCGCTCATTTTTTAAATATTAATTTGAGGTATTAAATAAGAATATAAATTTATATCATATTATATTTACACACAAGAAATAAATTATATTGCTATTTAATTATTATTAATATTACTCCTCATATACGTATTAAGAGACATACTTTAATATAGCGCCTATATATAGGCGGTAATATTCGATACTTGACAAAATTTAATTATATTAAAAAATAGATCTAGAAATTGTAAAAAAGAAAAAAGAAAAAAAAAAAAAAAAGAAAAAATTTTAACTATATTTAACAAAAATAAATAACACTATAAAAAATTAATTAATAATTATTCTATAATTCATGAAAATTTGTATTTGTAGTAGTAGATGCTATAATTTCATAGAAAGATCTCTCAATAGAATGTTTAATATCTGCAAATGAAACTAATAAAATAGAAGATCCATCACTACTCATTAAAGTAACTGTTTCACTTGTTCCAACATCAACTTTTGCAAGAGAATCAAGTATATGACCCATATCAATAACAGGTCTTCCTTGACTATCAGTTTGTTGAAAAAGATATTCTCTAAATAATTTACAAATATATCTATCACCAGTCTCATTCCATTTATGAATAGCATTAAGTTGTGTTCTATCAGCAATTGTATTTATTTTAGTTAATATACGAAAAAGTCTTCCATTATCAATTTCTTTTCTAAATTCATTTTCTAAAGCATCAGTTAACTTAAGGCTATGTTCTATTTGAGGAATCATTCTAGCTGCTAACATATTTGCAAGAATAAAAACATCCAAATTATTTTTATTAAGAGCTGGTTTAGATAATAAAATTAATACAAGTTTTTTTAAATCATTAGAATACATTGAAGATTTAAGAAATATCTGTTCAACAGCATGATTTAAATCATTAATTATAGTTAAAGAACCACAACAAAGAGCCAAAATAATATAACCAAGAGCTACTAAATCTTGTTTTTGATAATCTAATATTGTTTTTGAATCATCTATACGTGTAAAATCCAAAATACCTACACAATTTAATCTTAATCTTCCTCTATAAGATATTAATAATTTTGTTGGATCTATAACTCTAGCAGCAAGTTGAGAACTATGAATATGTACAAGTGCAAGTACTATTTGTATTATATAATTCCAAAGAAGTGGTTCTCCTATAGGCTCTTTAAAGTGAACTGATTCCATTGTACTAGCATTAGGAATATAATCATAAACAACTATTAAAGCACCTTGTGGAAAATCTAATGATGCAAAACATTGTCTATAAGAAACTATACAAGGATGTTGAGCAAGTTTTTGCCATCTATCCAATAATGATCTTGAATTCTCTAAATCAGATAATGGATAATTATCAATTCTTCTTAAACAATATGCAGAATAATCTTCAGCATTTATAGCTTTATATGCATATGTTTGATATCCACAAAATCTTGTTGTTGAAATAATATTTGAATCATCTAATAAACATAATCCATAAAAAGTTCTTTGAACTATATGAGGAACAAAATGATGATTAATTTGAGATGAAGAATTCTGATTCATTGAAATTATATCATTTTGTGTTAATAATAATGAAATATTTTGTAATTGTAATTCATGTCTAATTTGAGTTATAGCATTCATTTGAGGTATTGTTCTTAAAAATGGTAAATTCCAACCTCTTACTCTTCTACAATATTCAGATAAATCCAATATATTAGGATGATGATTCATATTATTATTTTGTTGTCCTTGATTGATTGAATGATTAGATGAATCACCATAAAAATTATTACTTTCTATACTATTAATATTATGATTTTGATATGATATATTATTATTTCCATTATTATTATTATTTACTGTATTACTATATTGTATACTTGCAATTCCTAAAGATCCATCATCTAAAATATTATTTCCTGTTTTTGAAATCCCACCTGATGTACTACTTCCTAAAACTATACCTTCATATTCAACTCCTGGATATGATACAACTCCACTACTACCATCATTAATATTATTATTTCCATTAACTATATCAACTGTTCCAAAATTTCCATTTAAATTATTATCTTGATTATTATTTGAATTTGTATAAATTAATCCTTGTTTAGAATTTCCTGAAGATTGATTATTAATATGTAATGAATTATAATTATTTGAAGGCATTGTAAATGTATGATCTAAACCTTCTATAACATTTCCACTATTATGTCTTATAGAAGAAGGTATAAATGGTTGAGCAGATGCTGTTAAATTAGATCCAATTTCATTATTTAATATATTATTACTAGAATTAGATGATAATATTAAATTATTTCTTGGTTGAAATGTTGGAGCATCTGCATGGAATGAAGATACTGAAATTGAATGTGATTTAACATCATTTTCATCTCTTTTAATTTCACTTGAAATCTTATCCTTCATATATTCAATTTATTATTTCAATTATCCTATCTTTAATATTTTTAATTTTAACTGTTTAACATAATAAATTATATATTTAAGTTATATCAAATATCAATTATTAATAATCTTTATTATATAAATATTTTTAATATTATATATATTATTAATTCATTAAAAATTTAATCTTTTTAATTCAATTGTTTAATTTTACTTTTATTAGCTATTATTAATTAATTTAATCAAATCTTATTACTATTTTAACAATTCTTAAGATCTAATCTTTAGAACTATTTCTTATAATTCTTATAAATTTTTATTAATAAATTCAAATTTAAAAAAAAACTATAATAAAACCGCTTTTATTAAATTCTTTTTTTTTTTTTTTATTTTAATTTATTATTTTATATATTTAATTTTTGCATATAATATTTTTTTATATACGTGTCGTATCCAAAATGAATGTAATGAGGGGTAATGAGGGGTACTTTATATACCGGTTAACAAAATGTTAAAATAAAAATTAATTTTTATATTATTTAAAAATTTTGATTAAATTTTAAATTATTCTTATTATCATTCTAATTAATTCTTTTATTTTATTATCAATTAATTTTTGGAAGTTTATTAAAAGATAATTATAAGTTATTACTTTTAATTAATTAATTAATTTAGATATATATATATATATATATTCATATATATATATATATATATATATATATATATATATAAATGTATAAATATATTTTTTAAATTAAATATTTCAAATTATTATATAGAAAATGTCATTTAATAAAAGACAATATTTTCAATTATTATCTTCATTTACAATCTCAATATTAATTTTATTGAATTTAATAAAATGTTCTTTAATAGGTATAGATCTTGGAAATGAAAGTACTAAAGTTGCAATTATTAAACCTGGACGTGGAATAGAAATTATATTAAATTCTCATAGTCAAAGAAAAACTCCAACAGCAGTTTCATTTACATCTTTATCACCAACAATAGTACGTCTTTTTGGTGAAGATGCACTTGGAAATATGATTAGAAATCCTTCAAAAACTATGTTACATATACCAAGTTTTTTAGGTATCTGTAATAAAGAATTAATTAAAGGATCTGAAGAATATTCTACTTGTGATGATTGTTTACCAAATTATTTAAGAAAAGAATTATTTCCATATGAATTAGAAGAAAATAAATCTCAAAATGGAATAGTATTTAAAATAGATGGACATTATGTTATACCAGAAGAATTAACAGCACATTATTTAGATTTTATTAGAAGAATGACAGAAAATTCAGTAAGTAAAAATAATAAAAAGAATGGTAATAATTCTAATCCAGGTCCTATATTTGGAAGTGAAACTATAGGAGCAGTAATAGCAATACCACCAACATTTAATCAAAGACAACGTCAAAGTTTAGTTGATGCAAGTGAAATTGCTGGTATAAATTTATTTGGATTAGTAAATTCACTTGGTGCAGCAGCAGTACATCAATCTACAGATTTAAAAAATGATAAGATTTCAACTTTTTTATATTATGATATGGGTTTTAAATATGCATCAAGTTGTGTAATAGATTTTATACCAATGAATATTACACATATTGGAAGAACAATTTCTACACATGAAATTAATGTATTAGGTTGTTCAACAGATTATAATACAGGAGGATATTTAGCTGATGTTGCTATAACAGATGCAATAATAAATAGAATAAAGAATTCATCAGAAAAAAGTATTTTATCAGGAATACCTTTAAATAATACAAGAGTAATTCAAAAGATTGCAAAACAAAGTGTTCGTACAAAATTATTATTATCAACATTAAAACAAGCAGATTTTTTTGTTGAATCATTATATAAGGATATTGATATATCTCAATCTATAACAAGAGATGAATTTGATACATTAATAAAAGAAAGTATATTATTAAAAGCATTAAAACCTATTGAAGAAAGTCTTAAATTAGCAAATAGAAGAATGGATAATATAACAGATATTGAGATTTTAGGTGGTGGTATTAGAATTCCAAAGGTTAGAACAATAATTGATAATTATTTTGCATCATTTGGTAAGAATGTTAGTCAAAGACTTAATGGTGATGAAGCAATGTCATTAGGTGCAGCTTTTATTGCAGCAAATCAATCAGCAACTTTTAAAACAAAGAATATTTTTTATAATGAGATATCATCAAATAATTATTCTATAAATATAAATTTAGATGAAATTTCATTTATAAATAGAACTTCTAATTTTTATGGTATTCATAATATAGAAACTAAATCAAAAGAAGATTTTATAGCAATTATAAATGAGAATTCTAAACCAATTTTAAGATATAATATTACAGGAATTTCAGAATATATTTCTAAATCTGAAGATAATATACCATTAAATATTACAATTCAAATTAAAGTTAATTCTTATGGTATTGTAAATATGGATAGTGTATATGGATGGAAATTAGTTAATCAGACAATTAAAGTACCAACAATTATTCCAATAAATTCAACTTTAGAAGAATTTAATAATAATAATAATAATAATATAACATCTAATAATTCAACAATTGGTAATTTTACTGATACAAATAAAAAATTAAATAATACAAAGACTATATATGAAGAAAGAATTGTTTTAAAATCTGTTCCATTTATTTTAAAATTTACAACAGAAAGTTTAGATTGTCCTTTACCTCTTTCAATTGAAACAAAACAATCAATTAGTCATCATATAAATGAACTTAATAAATTAGATGCTAAACATAGACAATTAATGGATTCAAAAAATACACTTGAATCACTTATATATGATAATAGAAATAGATTATATGATAATATTTATATTAAGGTTACATTAGAATCTGAAAGAGATGAAATTACTAAATTATTATCTGAAATTGAAGATTGGCTTTATGAAGTTGGAGATAACATTAGTTTAGAAGCTATAGAAGAAAATATTGGAAGAATATCTAATAAGACTGATCCTATGCATATAAAAGCAGAAGAATTTAAATATCGTGATGAATTGATTCAAAATGTTGATAAAAAATTAAATTCTACTGTAGAAATGTTTAATTCAATTCAATTTACACATACATGGGTACATAATAATACATTTTCTGAGGTTAAAAATATTTTAGAAAATTTTCAAGAATGGTATAATCAAACAAAGAAAAAACAATTTGAACTTAAAGAAACTGATTTACCTGTTTTAATAAGATCTGAAGTATTAAAAAAGTTGGATTTTTTAGTTAGTAGTGTACAAAGAGTTCGTAATATTCCTAAACCAAGACCTAAGATTAAATCAAAACCAAAAAGAAATAGAACAGAAACAAATAATTCAACAACATCTAATTCAACAGAATACATGAATAATAATTCAACTATTTACAATCAAAATAATACTAATTCTCAAACAGAAGATACTGAGAAAATTAATAAAGTTGAGACAAATAGTAGAGATCAATCAGAACTTTGATTTTAAATCAAGAATTAAAAATTTTTTAAAATTTTTAATTTAATATATTTGAAGATATTTTTTTAATATTAAATTCTCAGTTATTACAATTTTGTTATTTGATAATTCTTCAAATTAATAGAGCTAATTATATTAATTATTTCTAATTTAAGAATTTGATATTTTTATTTTTTTTTTTATTAGTTTTGATTATAAAGTTTTGATTTTGCATTTTGTTTGTGGATAGTTTTTTATACATGCGAATGCATGTTATATTTTTTAATAATTTTGTTTAATTAAATTACAAAATAATATTTTTTTAATTTTAGAATTATGATTCTAATGAATTATATTTTTTTGATTTAAAGTAACTTCGTTAATTTAATTAAAATATTAAGTTTTTTAATATTAAAAAGAAAAAAACAAAAAAAAAAAAAAAAAAAATTTGTGGGATTAACTTTTATTGAGATACCGCTCTAATAAAATTATATTTATAATGAATTATTTTAAAAATTAAATATTAAAGATATATATATATTTCTAAAGATAATTTTTAATTTTAATTAAAAATTATAATTGAATGTTTTGATGTTTAATTTTATATTTTATTATAATAAATTATTTATATTATTCAATTTTTATTGGTTAATAATACATGTGATTATTAATATTTATAAGTGTGATTTACCACCTAATTGTTTACATGGTGATGTTACTGGTTTATGGAGAATTTATGTGGGTAAATATATACCTTGTCCTAAAGATCTTAAATTTGAAGATCCAACTTGTGGATTTCCATCTCCTGATAAAGAAGATGCTCATGACCATTTAACACCTTTAGAAAATGGTTTAAAAAATGAGAATTTTAAATTATCATATACTTTTGATGTAAATTTTACTGATTCTATTCTTCAAATAATTTCTATAAATAAGCAAGATAATAATAAAATTCAAAAAAATTTAGATATAGAAAATGTAAATACTCAAGGTAATTGGACAATGATATTAGATCAAGGTTTTACTTTTTGGACAAAAAAATATAGATATACTGCTTTTTTTAAATATAAAAATGAAGAAGAAAATATAAATATTTCATATAGTTATTGTCATACGACATTATTAGGTTGGTGGGATTCTTATCCAGAATATTCTAATTTTAATAATACTGATGAAAACAGAATATTAACATTAGAAGAAAGGAATAAATTTGGAAATTCTCCATGGATATTAATGAAAGATGATCTTAAAATAAAAAGAGGTTGTTGGTATGGATTAAGAATTTATGATGGAAATGGAAAAAAAACAGATAGATCTGAATGGACATTAAAATTACCAAGATGGAGAATTTCACCACTTGGCTTGCCACCAGATCATCCAACTAATGCACAAAATCCTACTGTTGCTGATTATTTAAATGAATTATCTAAATTATATTCTAATGTTGATGAAAAAGATAATTTATGGAGTAGAAATAATAAATTCAATATTAAAGGTAATGATAATATAAATGATTTAAATAGAATTAGAAAATTAATAAAAATATCTCCACATTATTTACCTACAAAAAAATCTAATTCAGAATATTTAAAAGAAATTGCAAAAGTTAGAGAACAAAATTTAAATTTAAATTCAAATTCAGATTTGCAGGAAAAACCTATATGGTTAAGAATAAAATCTTTTAATTGGTCAAATTCTACACATGTATATGGAAGAATTGGCAAAAGAGTTTCATTAGTACCTGATGCTAAATATCAAGGTAATTGTGGTAATTGTTTTGCTGTAACAGCTGCTACGATAATAACAACACGTCTTTGGATTAAATATTTTAATGTACCAGAAATATTTAAAAAAATTCATGTTTCACCATTACAAATTACTGAATGTAATGTTTATAATCAAGGTTGTGCTGGTGGATTAATTACACTTGCTTTCAAATTCGCTCAAGATGTAGGATTAAGAACAGAAGATTGTATAAATGATTATTCTCATTTAAAAAGAGTTAAAAAAATACAATTTACACCTGTAGATATACCTGATGAAATTGAATTAGCAGATGATGGTCATAGTTTTTTAGAAATTAAAAATAATAAGAATTTTAATGATACTGAAATTAATAATTCTTCACTTGATGAAATGGAAGAATATTTAGATGAAACTCCTAATTATCATATTTCTAGTACATATGATTATAATTATAAAAATAATTTTAATGATAATTTAGAATCTGAAAAATTTGAATTTAAATTAACTGAACAAATGTGTTGGGATTTAGGTGGTCAATTAGGATATGCAAATAGAAAATGTCAAACTAATATACCAATTACTAAAAATATACCAGATTCATGTTCTAAAATTATTAAAGTTAATGAATATAGTTATATTAATAATGTTTATGGTAAAACAACTGTAAATGATATTATGGAATCAATATGGAATGAAGGACCTATTGCTATTAGTTTAGAACCTACATTAGAATTTTCATTATATAAATCAGGTATATTTAAAGGTTTTTATGATCCTATAGCAAGAAAATATCCATGGTCAAATATAACTTGGTATAAAGTTGATCATGCTATGGTTATTACTGGTTGGGGTTGGGAAATTGTTGGAAATGAGCATATTCCATATTGGATTGTTCAAAATAGTTGGGGAAATCATTGGGGTGAACAAGGATATTGTAGAATTATTCGTGGTGTAAATGAGTTATCTATTGAACATGCTGCTGTAAGAGCATCAGTAACCATTTATGATATAAATAATAAATATAAACCTAGTAATAAAGAAAATCTTTTTGATCAATCAGTATTTCAATTTATTTAATCTATTCAAAATATTGTTTTTCATATATTAATTAATATTTCAATATATTCTAATAAAATTCATGTTTTTTTATTATTAATATATTTTAATTAAAAAAATTTATAAATTTATTTTTTTAATTATATATTTAATATTTAAATCTTGCATATCCGGATTATTATTATAATACCGGTATTTTAATTTAACACTTATTCAATATTTAATTTTATTTCATATTTTTAATTAAATAATTAATTAGTTTTTACTTTAATTTAAAAAATTTATAAATTTTTTTTTTAATTATATATATATATATATATTTTTTCATGTAATCTTATCAAATACTTGCTTATTTATATATTAAATTAACATTATTATTAAATTATTATTAATATAATATGAAACCATTAAAAAATATAGATAATTACAATCTTAAAAAGAAATGTTATTCAATTTTGGATTCTTTAAAAAATAATTTAAAAGATCAAATTATTCAAATAACTATTGATCAAGATCTAATTTTAACTTTTCTTGAAATATCTTTATATCCTAATCAAATTAAAAGTGAAATAGAATACAGCATATTATCTACTGATCTAATATGTACAAGGAATATATTAGAAGTTATAATCAATATGTGTTTTTTTGATTCTGATTCTAGTTCATATACATCATCTATATCAGATTCAACTTCTAATTCATCTTATAATTCAGATTTTAATATTAATGATTCATTAAATGAATATGAAACCAATTATAAATATGAAAATAACAATACTCTTACTTTACCAATATCTATTTTAATAATGTTTATAACTAATTATTCTAACAAAGAAGTTATGCAAAATAATCGATATTTAGCTATGTTTAATTTTTGTAAAATTATATATTCTCTAATATTATTTGATTTAAATTGGACATGGATTTATCTTATATCTATTAATGAAGGATATATATTATTTAAATTAATTAATCTTATTAATCATTCATCTATTATTCATTTATTAAAGTTAATTATTATTATTATATGTGACTGTGATTTAAAAAATAAATCTCAAGAATGTTATTTTAAATTATTTCATTTATCATCAAAAATTAATTCTAATATTAATTCATATATATTTATTGAATTTTTATTTTCTAATTTTAAATTATTTAATGAATATGAATATGATTCAGAACAATTTGATATAGATCAAGAAATATTAATTTTAAACAATACTACTCATTTTATTACTGATATATTAGAAGATAAATTATATAAAGAAGAAATTATTAATCACTTTTCTCTTAAAAATTTAATAATTAAAGATAGTACATCATTGAATAATAATATTCAAAAATGGTTATTTAATCAAGAAACAACTATTAAAAACTGGCCTATATGTTCTAATATTATTACTAATATAATATCAAAAAATAATATTAATAAATTATTAGATAATATTTTATCTTCCATTAAAATATTAAACTATAATTTAAATAATTTTAATTATAAGAAATTGTCATATTATACTCATATTATTACTTGTTCACTTTTTATATTAAATTCTATATTAAATTATGAATTAAATATTAAGATAAATCAAAAATCATATTCTCAATACAAATCATCTGGTTTTAAAAAATACATTAAATTTGATTTTTTGAATAATTTAAAATTAAATCATTCAAAAATTATTAATCCTTTAAAATTTATTATTCCCAATAATAAAAATTATAATAATTATAGTGATACAAATTTAAAAACCATTTCTAATGTAATAATACCAATTATTAAGGAATATATATGGAAATTTTTATTAAAATTATATATTATAGATGAATCAATAACAAATAGAAAATTAATTATTCCTATTATTATTGAAATATTAAATTATATTAAAATTTTAATATTAAATAATGATATTATTTATATTAAAAGATTAATATCTGAAATTAATAATGAAACAAATATTCCTATTATATGGGAAATATTTGATTTGATTATATTTAATACTAATAATTATTCTGCTATTCAAGATTCATTATATGAGTTATTTCAATTATGTATAAATTGTTTAAAAGAAGAAAATTTGAGTTTTAATAACAATAATGTGGATGATAATAATGTGCATGTAAATAACGGTATCAATAATAATATTAACAATAATGTGGATAATATAGAATTAAATGCAAAAATATATTTTTTATTTAAATATATTAATTCATCATTTATTAAGAATATTCAACAATATCATCAAGAAGAAAATATTAGGAAACAAGAATGGATAGATAATAGGATATTAAAAAGAAAGATTGAGAATAAAATAAAAAATGATTCAAATAATTGTTTTGACGTTATAATACCTTATTCAAAAGATAGAAGATTCCATATAAATTTGAATGAAAAAGAAAAGATATCTCATTTGGCCTATTATTTATTAACTGAACTGTATTCTCTTCAAAATGATATATTTTGGATTAAAGATATATTAAATAAATCTAATATTTATTTTTCTAAAAATACATTTTAAATCATATAAATAGTTTTCTATTTGATAATTTATTTTAAATTTATATATATATATATATATATATATATAGAATTTCGATTTTCTTTTTTTTTTTTTTTTTTTTTTTTTTAATTAATTTAACCGGTATTTGATTCATTTAGGTACCGTTATATATATTTATATTAAAAATGAATCTTATTGAAATAGAAAGACATATTAAGAATAAATATGGTTTATTATCTATTAAAAATGAAAGAAAACAAGAAATAATTGATTTAATTTCAGACAAATTTAATTGGAAGGATATTCTTGATGAGTTTATATTAAATAATGATATTAGAGAATATTTCATAGGTGAATCAATAGATTTATCTAAGAAATCAGATTTTATATGTAACAATTTGTTGGTTATGGTAGTAAAATCATATGATTGTACAAGATCTAAAAGATATTTATCTAATCAATTTGAAAATGAAACAAATAATGATGATATTTTTGATCAAGATTTTACAAAAAATTCTAATAACCAAGATCAGGAATTTAATAATAGATTATATCATTTAATATTAACTACGGGTGGATCAGATTCTTTAAATAATAAAAATAATACTATTATTAATGCTTTAGAATATGAAAGAATAAATTCTCTTAATAATTATTTATTACCAGGAACAAAATTAATATTAAATAGTAATAATAATACAATTCAAGTACAAAATTCATTTTTATTACTAAAAAATAATAATGTAAAATTAATAGGAGGTAATGTTATAGATATGGTGGAATCTTGGAAATTAAATAATATTTTAAATGAATATCGTTCAAAAAATTTTGCTTTGTCAAAGAATTTAACAAAAAAACCACCTAAGTTTATACCATATATAGATAAAGAAAGTGAACAAAAAGAATTAAATAATAAAGTTAAAGATGCACAAAACAATTATAAACAATTTAAAGAAAAACAATTAAAAGATAATAATAAAGATTTGAATAGAGAATATGATGATGAATTATTAATTGATAATAAAGCTTATAATGAACTTATAAATAATATTACTAAATATAAAAGACAAAATTTAAATAGTGGACTAATTTCTTTAAATAAATTTAATAAATCAGATGTTAACGTTGATAAAAAAGATAATTTAAAAAATAATAAAAAGCTGATAGAAGATAATCGTGATCCAGGTGCTCCAATTAAATATAATAAAATGAAATATGAAAGAATTGATTCAGAAGCTCAAAGATTTCTTAAAAATAATAAGACCGACATTTTACTTTTTGACCATTTATTTTCAAAATTGGGAATTTCTGACGACAAAATAGAGAAACAAGATGTAAATAATTCGAATAAAAAGGATGAATTTGTACACAAAAAAGCATCAAGAATAGGAAATAAGAATAATAAAGAGATGAAAATAAAAAGTAATAATTCAAATAAAGAAGTTAAAGAAAGTCAGAAAAAGAAAGTATCAGATATGAAAATGAAAAAAAGAAATAATCCAAATATTAATAAATAAACAAAATGATTTAAAAGAGAAAATTATTCAAAAAAATAAATATTAAATGAATTTCAAAAGATCCAGAGACGAGTATTAATCATCGGAAATATTTGAAGAATCGAAAAATGATGTTTATACTCCAAAAAACGACTCAAGTTCAAATTAAATTATTTATCCACTTCGTCGTAAAAATTTCCATTAGATTCGATTCTATCAATTATAACTCTAATATCGGTTTTTTGTGACTCGAGATCCCCAATATAAGCCATTAGAGATTTAATTTTTTCACTTATAAAATTCAATCTCTTGCTATTTGTTGACTGCATTTTTTGAATGGTTTCTTTACGCTTTGATATTTTCTTTTGAGCAAACAAAGCTTTTCTCGAAGGTTCTTTCAAATCAGAAGTCTTTTTTTTCATGATTTCTAATTCTGCATTAGTTTGATTCTCATATTGAGTCAATAAGTCAGCAGTTAATTTAGCCTTTTCTTGTTCTCTTTCTAATTGTTCAACATTTTGTTTTGTTAAACTAATTTCCATATCTAATTTTGTTAATTGCATATATAACTGAGTGATAGTTTTGGTATTATTTAAATCGAGAACAATTTGTGATAAAATATCCTTTCCTTTTCTGACCTCTTCTTGTGTTCTGATTTGTTCTTGACGTCCTTCCTTAACTAATACAACTAAATTATTAACCTGATCAAATAAATTTTTTAAATTTATATTTTCTTTTATATTGTCTTCGGAAGTTTCACTAGTATTTTTTCCTGTGGACATATCATCACTTAATAATGAAGATTCATCAAAGTTTGAATTAGATAAATTAGGTGCTGTTGAAACAGTTGAATTAGAAATTTTATCAATTGTTGGAACGGAAGATGATTCAATATTAAGATCGTCACTCACGACCTTCTTTGAAGTCGTTGATGTTGATGTCGATGTTGATGTTGATGTTGTTGTAAATGTTGATGTTGATGTTGATGTTGATGATGATGTTGATGATGAAGTTATTTCATTATCGTTAATATTATTGTTTTCATCATTTGAATTAAAATATTTGCTATAATTATTTCTGTGATAGAAACATCTTTCATCATTACTACATAAAGTACAATTCTTATTAACATTCTCATTATTTGTTAAAGAAGTTATATTGGAATCTTCTGAATTTGTAATGGAACATGGATGTTCGTCATTTATTTCTCTAAATTGAATAACATCGTATTCTTTTAAATCCAATTTACTTACACTATTGAAAGAATTTGTAAGATCACACGAAGGCTTTAATTCTGCCGATTTACCTCTCAATCTAGATCTCTTCGATTCTAAATCTGCATGTTTAACCGAGGATTCAGTTTGAGTGCAAGATATTCTAAGATCATTAATTCCACGAAATGAGGTTTCACCATTCTTTCTAGAAACAAATTCCAATGATCCATCCAAATCTAACCTTGTTAGTACTACATCTTCCAACTCTTCTTCTTCTTCTTCAGAAAGTTCTGATCCTTCATCCTCGGGAAAAGACAATTCTTCAACTATTGTTTCATAAGTCTTTGCATCAGGTATTAATTTAGGTTCAGGAACAATTTTTGGAATTTCACCAATATTTTCATCTAAACTTTTTACACCTTTAACAGAATCTTCAGAATATTCGCCAATTTTTGGTGGTAAAGGAGTTTCTCCAAAAGGTTCAATATGTTTTGTTTCTCCTGGAGAAGTCTCTGTATGATTTACTAATAATAAGTATGCCTTAGTCAAATTAGAATTTACTACAGGATCTTTCACCAAAATACAATGTTCACATTTATCACCAGTAGAAGATAATGGTAATTTTTCTTCACAATATACTAATGAAATTAGTAATACTCCAACTGCAAGTATAATTAAATTGTATATATTATAGTTACCCATATCTCACATAGATCAAATAAAATAATTTTTAATTAGAAAAAAAAACTTTCACTTAAATATTTAACGTTTTATTGATAATTTCTAAAGTACATCAAATGTTTGTCTTTTAAAGTGATTATTTATTTTAAAATCTCCAATATCAAAACTTCACTATTAATTTCAATAAGTTAACTTTTATATCTTATAGTGTTTTATAAGAAAACAAGCTCTTATTTCTATTTTTTTTTTTTTTTTTTTTTTTTTGTTGTTTAATTAAAAAAAAAAAACTAAATTTAGAAAACCTTAATTATTCTGATTTTACGTCTTATTTTATATTTATTAGTCCAATTTGGCCACTTAAATAAATACCGGTAAATTTTACCTACCCAACAAGTATTTATCTAACAAAATTAAAAATAATTTATACCGGTAACCCAAAAACTGTCTCAGATTTTGCCGCGAAATACCTAAAATTTATTAAATATCTCAATTTTAATTTAATCGACTTTTTTCTTATTTTTCTTTTTCTTTTTCTTTAAAAAACTAAAACTCTTTTTCTTATTTCTCATATATATTATCTCTTGAAAGTTTCAAATGAAATTTATTGTTAATCTTTTTAACATTATATTTGAACTTTCCTGAATAACCAAATATTTTTTATATTGTTGAAAGAATATCAACAAATATATTATTTAACTTATCACTTATTTTATTTGTTTTAGTGATTTTACTTTTACTTTATAAAATAATTAAAGTGTTTAAATTGATCAAAGTTTTTTTTTTTTAAACCTAAGAATATAAAAAATTCTCTATTTATTAATTAAATGTAATTCATTAATTATTTGTTTTTATTGATAAAACTATATATTTACAATAAATGTAATTTTACTTAATAACTTTTAATCTGAGATATTTGAATTAAAGTATTTTGCAATGTTTAAATGAAACAAAATTATATTTAATTTCCAATCTAATTAATTTTCATAAGTTTATTATCTAATTTCAATATTAAAATGAAATAATTATATTTATAAAATAAAAGAGCACTATCTTCTAATGTAATTAAAAAGAGATAATCAATTTTTTAATGCATTTGCAATTTTTGAAAAGAAAATAAATGAAGATTTTTAAATAGCTTTTAATTTAAAAAACTTAGTTGAAAATATGATTAAAAAAAAAAAAAAAGAAAAAAATTCGAACTAGTAATTAAAAATATTTCACATCTATATAAAACAATTTCATATATTATTATAGAAAATAAAAGAAAATAATTTAAGTATTTAGAAAAAATCTAGTAATTTAAGTAATAACAGTAGGTTTTTCTCTTCCAGTAAGTTCTTGAAGTTTTAACTTTTTAGTAACAATTTCAATCAAATCTCCAAGAATATTTTCAATAGAATTATTAATTTTAGATGGATCAATTATTGTTCTCTCCATATAAATCCTTATAGTTGCACCAACAGATCCAGTTCCAGAAAGACGGAATACAATTCTTGAACAATCATCAAAAATAAATCTTAAACCTTGATTTTTTGCAATAGAATTATCTACTGGATCATTGTAAGTAAAATTATCAACAGTTTTAATTTTAACAGAATATGGTGAAATAATTTCAGAAAGTTTTGATTGATCATCAATTAAAGAATTTAAGTATTTAAAGAAAGCATCAGCTTGTTCAGAATTTATAGATTCATAATCATATCTAGTATAGTAACTTCTTCCATAAACTTTCCAAAACTCAGTTGTAATATCTTGAACCGAAACTAATTTTTTAGATTGATCAGGATTCTTATATGCTAATATCGATAACCATGCTAATATTGCCCAAAGTCCATCTTTCTCACGTATATGATTACTTCCTGTTCCAAATG
This sequence comes from Cryptosporidium baileyi, assembly GCA_001593455.1. Classification (NCBI taxonomy): domain Eukaryota; phylum Apicomplexa; class Conoidasida; order Eucoccidiorida; family Cryptosporidiidae; genus Cryptosporidium; species Cryptosporidium baileyi. Next base: position 176,162 of record JIBL01000138.1, read on the forward strand.
ATTCTTCACCACAAATATCAATTAAATTAGCATCCATTAAATTTCCAAAATATTTCCAACCTGTTGGAACTTCATAACATGGAATACCTAATTTATCTGCTACAAAATTTAATGCGGAACTTGTAGGCATAGATCTTGAAACACCAACTAATCCTTTAGAAAAATATGGAATAGCGTTTTTCGCATATGAAGCAATTATTGCAACTGAATCAGATGGAGTTACAAAGAAACCTTTCCCTAATATCATATTTCTATCACAATCACCATCTCCTGCTGCACCAAAATCAGGTGTATTTTCATTAATTTCATTTGGTTTATTAATTTTCATAATTTCAACTAATTCTTTTGCATATGTTAAATTTGGATCTGGATGTAATCCACCAAAATCTGGTTTATTTTCAAGATGTAATATAGAATTTTCTGATAATCCAAATTCGTCAATAAATAATCTTTTAGCATATGGACCTGCAACTCCATGTAAACAATCAAAAATAAGTTTAAAATCTTTTCTATTCAACAATTCTTGTATTTTTTGAAAATCAAATGTTTTTTTCATTAATTTTAACCAATCTTCAATAGTATCGATAATTTCAACAGTAAATTTACCAGGAATTAATTCTTGTTTCCCTATTTTTGTTAAATTAATTTGTGGTAATTTAATTTTTTTGTAAGAATCAATTTTTTTTGTAATTTCGAAAATTGAATTAGTAACTGAATCAGGAGCAGGTCCACCATTTTTTCCATTAAATTTTACACCAAAATCTTCATCAATACCACCTGGATTATGTGATGCAGTTAATAAAATTCCTCCAACTGCTATACCGTCTTCTCTTTCACGAATTATTGCACTACCTGCTGGTGTTGAACAAAGTCCATTAATTCCTGTCCAGATTCTACTTACACCATGAGCAGCAGCAATTTCTGATATAATTTGAATTGCTTCAGTTATAAAATATCTACCATCACCTGCTACCAATAATGTTTTGTTTTCAAAATGATCTTTAGGAAAAGATCTAAAGTACGATTCAATAAAATTTGCTAAATAATTATCTTGCATAAAGATACGTGTTTTTTTTCTTAATCCACTTGTTCCTGGCTTTTGATCATTATATGGTTTTACCTTTATTTCTTCTACTTCATAAGAAAACATTCTAAAGAAACGATTTAATAAAAAAATTATTATTTTTATCCGAAAATTGATTGTTTTTTTTTTTTAAAGAAAAAAAAAGATAAATAAGCAATAAAACTTAACTTTTAAATTATATTAATTAATAGACATGTAAATTGTTAAATATGGATATATGATTTATTTTTTCCCTCAAGCGGCTCAATAATTATTAAAAATTTAAATTTTTTCAATAACCCAATGAAATTAATTCAATAATTTAAATATCTATATTTGATTTCTTCTTTTTTATTAAAATTAACTTTAATTTTTTTTTAATAATAGCTTTTATAATTTTATTTAAATTAATTAAATATTTTTGATTAATTTATTTTTATATCAATTAAACTTTAAATTTATAAATCAATTTAATTTATATTTATGAGAAAAAATTCAAAAATTTAGAAACATGCAAATATTTAAAAATTAATTTATGTGGAAAATTTCTGTTTCTATAATTTTAGTATCAGTGCATGCAATGTTTAATCGTATTATTAAATATTTAAAATAATAATTCTTTGAAATATAAAAATTAAAAGAAAATAATAATAATAATAACAAATGAAAAATAAATTAAAATAATTATTATTTATTTAATCAATTCAAACAAAATCAAAATATTAATGATTTAAAAAAATTTTTTTTTTTTTTTTATATTCTATTAATAGATAATTTTTCCAAAATTTCTAACCATTGTGGTTTAGTTATTTCAATCCTTTTAATAATTGTATTAATAAGCATATTTATTTCATCATATCTCTGATCATTTAATTCTTTTGATTCATTACATTTTGAAATTATTTCTTTAATTTCAGAAACTATATTTGGGATATCTTTAAGATATTTTTCACTTTGTTCATGTGGAATTTTTTCATTAAAAATAATATCTATAGAACCTCTTAATTCTTTTAATTTAGAATTATAAGCAGAATTATAATCATTCTTCATTATTTGAATTTCAGAAAGTATATAAAAAACAATTGGTTTTGATGATATTTGAGAAATTTTTGTAACTAAATTCAAACTTTTATTAATTAATGAAAATGGTTTATCAATTGATAATTCATCAGAATATTTTTCATCTTTTAATAATTCAATAATTTTTGTTAATGACCAAATTGGAAAACGATCTTGATTAGATGGTAATTTCAATATATTAGAAAGACATTCAATAATTTTATTAAGATCATTTCTTTGTATTGCAATTTTTAATGAAGAATCCCACATCATCCAATTTTCACGTGAATATTTAAGACCTTCATTAATAGCAGTTTGAGCTTCATTCCATTGTTCTTTTTTTGAAAGTGATGCAGCTAAATTTGCCCATGCTTCACCTTGTTGTGGATCTAAAGATACTACTCTACTAAATGATTGTTGAGCAATATCCCATTTTTCTAATCTTAAAGCAACACAACCATGTGAAAACCAACAGTTTACATTTGTTGAATTAATTAATAATGCTTTAGAATAAGCTTCTAATGCATCTTCAAATTTACCTTTCTTAAAATATGAATTACCTAATGATCTTTGTGCTCTTGCATATCTATGATTTGAAAAATCCCATGATTTTTGATAATAAGAAATATCTTGAGTTAAATCACCCAATGAACAATAAAGACGTGGAGTTTCTCTTATTTTAAGTCGTTTTTTAACTAATTCTATAGCTTCAGTTTTTCTATCTGCAACTATTAAACAATCAACTGCATCTTCCCACATACACATTTCAATAAACATATTATATGCAGATAATACAGAACCAATTCTCATCATTCTTATTCCTAATTCTTTTTTTGCCTCCCAAACATTTGGATAATTAACAGAAAAAACTAATTTTAGTCTTTCTTTAGGACCTGGCTCTTTATCATTAAATTGATCAACTAATGATTGTAATTGTAAACATGCTCTATCAGCAGTTCTACCTCTATGATGTTCTGCATAACAACGATACCATAAGGCTGTTGAATAACATAACCAATTATGAATTTTTTCTCTTATATTTTCATCTTTAACTTTTGTTATATCAAATTTTAAAATACGATTTGTAAGTGCATTTAATTGTTCATATGCAATTACATCATTTGTTGGACTTGTTTCATAAATAACGACAGCATGTATTAATAATACACATTGTTCTATAATACTTAATGGTCCTGTTAAATTATTATTATTTTCATCATCTAATTTTATATTTTCATATAAATCATTATCTGGATTAATATTATCTAAAAGAATATTTTCTGGTATTTGTTTAATACTTTCTTCTTTATTTAAATCATTTAATTGAAAATTTTTAATTAATTCATTATTAGATTTTTTAATTCTAGATACTTCAACAACTAATTGTACTGTACTTTCTCTTTGTGAAATTCTTTTTTGACCTAATGCTCCAGTAAAAGAATATTTAAATTCATTTATTATAGCTAAATATTTGAGAATAATTGCTGTTGGATTAGCTCTACTAAAAGAAGCTAATGAAACTGCTAAATCAATTAAAAATATTGAACAAGTTGATTTATCTATATTTTCTGGTATTAAAAATTCTATATTATCTTCAAATTGAAATGAACGTAAAAAATTATCTTTAAAACGATCATTTATAGGAAAATTATCTGGTATTAAATTCCATTGATCTTTAAGCCAATAACAATAATTCTCAAGTATTATACTTTCTAAATAAGGAGATGATGCAAATTTGATACCTCCTTCAAGACTTCTTTGCCAAATACGATAAAATCTTTGTTTCCAAAATTCAATTAATGATAATTTAGGAATTTTATTATTTAATAAATTATACTGAGATAATTTAATAATTTTACATCCATAATCTTCTTTAATTATATTTGTTCTATTTGATAGTAGTTGAATAAGTATAATACTCCAAGTTAAATAAGGAGTTGAATTACAACGTTCATATAAATATTCACCATCTATTGTAAGTGATAATGTACATTCTTTTAAATATATATCAGAAAAAGGTTTTTCTGATATTTCATATACATCAGTTATTAAATCTATTTCATTTTTTAAATTATTATTTATATTTTGTTTAAAATTTTGTGAAATACCATCATCTATTATAAAAGGAGGTCCTGTCCAATTTGATTGCATATAAATATTTATAAATAAAATAGATATACATAAGATTTCAAATTGTGAAACTTTATTTAAAAGATCATTATTTTCTGAGCTAATATATTCAACATAATAATCAATAACATTTTTTGAAATATTTTCAAGTGATTTATCATTTAAATTTGAATGAAAATTTTTTGTAAGTGGTTTAATAAGAGTATTAAAATTTAAATAATTATTTAATTCAGAATAAGAATAAGATTCTGCTATTTTTAATGAATTAGAAAGTCTTTCGAATACTTGAGGTTCAAATATATCTTTTGTAATTAGATATTTGTTAACATTAGGGTTTACTAATCTTTCTTCCCATAAAAGAAATAAATCATTTACAGACATTTATGATTTAATAACAATAAATTTATATAATTTACAATTTTATATAAAAGATTATTAATTAGAACTAATAATCAAAAATGAAACAAGAAAAAAATTGGGCGGTAGATAATTTTTTATTTATAAAAGAAATGAAAGAGTAATAATATTACATTATAATAGTGGATTTAAAATTTAATTGATTATTAGAATCAATTAATATAACTATTTAGTAATACCTTTTTTAAAATCTTTTGGTTCCCAATCTTCTAGATCATTTCCCCAAAGATTAATATTTTTAATATTATCGTTATTTTGATTTAGATTTAAATCATTACTTGAAGTAAATTTTAAAGTTTGAGAATTACTTCTATCAGTTGTAGAAGGATTTTGATTAATAAATTGACCAGATGATGTAGAAGTAATCTTAGATTGTGGAGATTGATTATTTCCTGAATGAATTTTTTGAAAATCTCTTTCATTTAAAGTATTATCAATTTCATCATTATAAATGTTAAATGGATCACTAAAATTACTTGGATCAATTGCTGAATGAATTACTTCATTTACACCAGAAATACCTGTTTGTATCTTATTATTTACCCATTGAGCGGAATTTTGTACAGTTGATGCAGTTTCTGACCAAAATTTTTCATCCTGAACTTTTTCAACAACAGCTCTTCCTGCTTCTTCAATATAAGAACTACCAGCACGTACTGAATCTATAGCACTTTCAATTATACCGCGTTCTTGAACATGATTAATAGTATTTTCTGCATAATTTTTTGTATTAGAAAGTACTTTCATACTAAATGAAGACAAATTACTAAGAATATTACCAAAACTTTTTGAACCAGTACTAGCAATATTTTTATCAAATAAATTTGCAAATTTATCTTCATTTGAACTGCTACTAAATGATGATGAAGATCTTATTGGTGGATTATTTTTTAAAGAATTATTTTCTACAACATATTCTAATGAACCAGTAGATATAGATGGTTTTGGATCAGGTTTTTTTCCTTCAGAAATATCTTTTAACATATTTCTGTAATATGCTGCAATTCTAGAATTATATTTTCTTTTAATGTCACAATTACTTAAACCATATTCTTTGAATATATCTAATAATTTTGAATTACCACCTAATTCCATCATTTTCATTTGTTTTGGTGTCCATGTATCCATAGTTATAGATCTTATAAAACTAATATGAACACCTAAACTTCTATGAATTCCACTACAAGTTAAGCAAATTAGACATCCATGAGATACTGAGGCCCATTGAGGGTGTGCAGCTCCACAATCAATACATTTATTATTTAATGGATCAGCCTCTTTTATATTTTTAAAGAATTGTTGTGTTTTTGCATCCATTTCTATTAATATTAATGTATTTTCAAGAATATATTTTTAAATTATATTTCTGAATAAAAAAAAATAATTTTATTAAAAAGTTCTTTTTTATTAACAGCAAATCAATTATAGATCAATAGATTAATAAATAAAGAAAACTTGATATTTGAAATTGTTTAATACACTTTTTCTATTCTAGTCAACAACTTAAAATTTTCTCACATAAATACAGGAATGAAGTAGTTTTTTAATAAAAATGAATTTTCTTACCCTCACATTAGAATATTTAAACTTTAAAGTAAATCTAATATTAAAAGAGAAACTTGCCGCCAAACCATGGCGGTAATTTATTGGAAACCATTATAAATTAAGTTGAATTATAAGAATTTAGAAATAAAATGCAATAATCTAATAATTTTTGATAATATAATCTCTATATACTCAAGAGACAAATTGAAAAATATTAGAGTTCATCTCTTCCATGAGTGTGACGACGATGATGTCTATAATGCTGTTGATAATGCTGTTCACCTTCTGAATAATATTCTCCATCTTCAACAGAATCATCTTCTGTATCACTATAATCTTCATTATCTCGACTTTCTTCATAATCTTTTTTTTCGCTAGGTGTTGGAATGGGAATTCCTAAATTTTGAGGAATTTTAGATGATAAGGTATGTGATCCATCTAATAATCCATCAATAAATTTAGATAATGAATCAAATTCTTTAAATATTTGATATCTCTTCCTTTTAGATCTGTATATGACAATACATGGATCATTAGACAAATTACATTTAAAAGTGTTAATAAAGTCACTATTTTTCCCGTTTTCAAAAGCAGTAATCCAGAAGAAATTAATAGGATCATTTCTATATTTGAAAGATAAACTTTCATACTGTTTATCAATTTGAAAAATATTTTTTGAAACAATCCAAACAACACAATATCTAGAATCAGAATCATTACAATAACCTTTTTCAAAGAATAAATCATATGTTAATTCTTGTATTTTACTTTTCAATGATTCATTAATATCATGTTGTTTCTTTGCTCTAAACGAGCCCACAATTCTACTCAAAGTTAATGTTATGACATCATAAGATATTGTGTTAATTTGAAACCATTCTCCAGAAACGGTTGCTGAATGATTTACATCATTAATCTCTTCAATAGAAAGAATATATGGTGGATTACTAGGTTTTGAATTGAGCATATGTGGGGTCGAATAAAACACTTGCTTTAGCCAACTATTATTAATAGAGACTATTGCTAAATTTAACCTATTTTGGAAATCCTTAGCAATTTTTTTTAATAAAGGTGATGAATGATCTTTATTTGTAAATAATACTGCCTTTGGAATATGCTTACCTAATTTCAACCATTGATTTGTTTGTTGCAAAGTAGTTAAACGTATTGAATAATCTGGTATTCTCTCAGTTACCCATTTACCTAAGTTAGATTCACTATAAGGGTTATTGATATTTCTCGTATTATAAACAATATGAGTATTTTTTCCTTTGATAAACATAATTAAATGAGGATATCTTTCTATATTATAGGATTGACAAAGTTGATAATGTGTATCACAATTCACTGCAGAAAATTCTACGTCATATTGGGAAATAACTTTCGCTACATTATTATAATTTTGTACTAATTGTTTACAAGGACCACATCCAGGTCTATAGAAATTAACTACCATAATCCATTCCCTTAATTTAATTTTATCTTTGATCTCGCTCATAGATAAATTAGAAAGTTCATTTACATATTTAGAATCAGTATAAAGATTATTATAAGAACTTCCTTGAGATTCATATTGATGTCTAGAATGGCTATTATATTTACTATGTTTTTGACTACCACCAAATCCAAATGGTCCACCACCACTAAAATGGAAAGTATTACCACCAGAACTAAATTTAAAACCACCAAAATCACCAAAACCACCAAAACCACCAAAACCACCAAAACCACCAAAATTTCCAAAACTACCAAAATCGAAAGTTGAATCGCCACTGGAAAATCCGTCAGATTTAAGACCTTCTTCTCCAAATGCATCATATTTCTTTCTTTTTTCTGGATCTACTAATACTTCATATGCATTTGCAATTTCCATAAATTTATCTTTTGCTCCCGGATTCTTATCTGGATGATATTTTAAACTTAATTTTCTATATGCTCTTTTTATTTGGCCTTCATTGGCATTTCTAGGAACTCCTAGTATTTTGTAATAGTCTTTTCCAGATAAACAAGGAATAAATAAAATTACCAATAATTTTAATAAAAATATTCTCTTGTAATAACTAAAGAACATCTTTTTAATTTTAAATTATTTTAAATATATACATTAATTACAGATGAAAATTTATTCAAAAGATTAATTAATACTTTAGATATATTATTTTAAAAGAAAAATATCTATATAGTTTTATTATTAGAATTCTTCTATAAAAATAGAAAGCAGTAAAGGATAATTACTTCAAATTATTTTTAGCTGAATTATTTACGAAATTTTACATTAATTACTTGAGGGGGTGATCTATTATCGATACCCTCTCTATCCATATATAGTTGCCGCCTATCGATTAATTACAGAAGGTAGAGATGAAGTTTAAATTTTTTCATAAAAAAAAAAAATCCAAAATATAATTAAGAATCATCAATACAAATAAAGTATATCAAAATCAAATCTAAGTTAAGTAAAACTAGGTAGTTCTAATAGTAATAAAGTATAGTAATAAAGCATTCAAGATCATTCTAATTAGAAGTAATATTTACCCCCATGTTAAACATCTGTGGGGCATGTTAGAAATTATCTAATTTAAGACTCACGCTTATTATATCTATTATTATTTCCTCTATTGTTGTTATGGTTTCTTCTATGGGACCCTCTGTTATAGGTACCACTACGAGTTTTCAAAGCAGACGTACCAAAAGTTTCCTTGTCGATCATTTTCTGTTTTTCTCTCAGTGCTTTCATTTGTGGATCTGATGGGCTTTGTGGTTTTTTAGAACGCTCTGGATCTAAAGTTTCACATGATATACTATCAAAAAATCCCGAAACCTTATCATATCCACCAACAGTAAGATTCCTTGCCTGCTCATCAAGATTTTCACTAGAATTACCAATACCAATTGTCTCTGAAATAGATGTTCTTAAAGATTGGTTATTTTGTGAATGTGCAAGATCGTTATTAAATGACTTTTCAAATTTCTTATTTTGCTCAGAAAAATCAAATTCACTTTCTAACTCTGCTTTGAGAGCCTGATTGATTCTAGGTTTAAGTTCACCGACAACAAATGATCTTTGATAATGATTATTAAAATGAGAATGATTATTTCCCTTATAATTGCGGTTAGATGAGTTTCTTTGCCTATTTCTCATATGCTCCTTATTATTATTTTGATGCATCGTATTATTAGTATTATTTAGAGATTTATTCCCTATGTAATTAATTTTAGAAGAATTTTTTAAATTATTAACTTTTGATCCTTGCTGGTTACTGCTATTACTATTACTAAGAGACTTATTCCCTTCACTTATTGAAACAATAGCTGGATCTTGTGGAATGTTAGTATTATTTACGACTGGTTGACAAACTGCTAAATCTGTAATGTCACTTCCACGAAAAACTATCATTTCAAATACTGTAGAAGATGCTGGACCAGGCTTCCCATTGGGGTTATTTTCGAAATAACGAACATCCTTTAAAGTTATCGTTGACTTGTCAACGTCAATTGAATGAAGAACACCTTCATATCTCTTGTCATTACGAGATATTATCGTTATTTTGCTTCCTATATATTCATGAACCATTATTACGATACATATATATATATATATATATATATTATAATAATAATTTGTATATCAACTAAATTATTATGTCTACTTTCTCAATTTAATTTGAGAAAAACAACTTTATCTTGATCAATAAGTAAATTATCCAAAATATATATTTTTGTTTTTTTTTTCAAAATAGCAATTAATTCTACAACCTGCTTAAATTATTCAGATAAATATTAATTAATTAAAATTTCCCTCATTTTGTAGATAACATTAAAGTGTGCTTATTTAATAAATACCATTTAATTAAAACAAGACAGACCTATTATTTAATGCGGTACCGTTCTTATACTAGCGGTCATATATATAGCGGCTATATGTGGCGGTCAAAATTTTAATCTTTAATTGCTAAGTTAATTTTTTATATTAATTCCATTAAAAAAAAAAAAAAAAAAAAAAAGAAATTCTGTTTTCTACTTGAATATTTTATTATCCTAACAATTAAAAAACTTTATTAATCTTTTTTTTTTTTCTAAGTAATTCCTTTTTTTCTATTTTGTCAAATAAAAGATTTAAGTGTTTAAATTAATTTTATTATTACTATTAATAGATAAATTTGATAAGTTACAATTCTTAAATCACCAATCTTTTATTTAATAATCCTCTGTAAATCTATTCTTTATTATGATCTCAATTTAATAAAATAGTTATCTTGTTTATAAAATAAAACATTTTGGCGGTTCATTGTTTAAATCTAAAAAGTGATAACTTTTCAAGCGTCTAAAAGTAAAGAATTATATATTTTGATCACGAGTGAATAAGAGCATGTAAAATCTAGAAATTATCAAAAATTGTATTTTCCTTTATAATTATTCAAATTATTTATTATTAAATAACTGTATAAAAATAATACTAAGACAATGATTAAAAACCAGGTTAATTTTTTAATTGTCTTAATATTTATATTTTTTGAAAATATTTATATAAAGTAAGTTAAATCTTTGAAATTAAAAAAACACTAATTTTATTTTTTTAAATAAAGTTGCTTAAATTCAAATAATTTATCTTACAAAGAACCTTATGAAATTGATTTGGAAAAAGACAATCAGTATATGGAAAAGATTTTGATGGAAATAGAAGAAGATAAAAGTATTAATAATAATATATTAGATGATAAAACAACAGATGAAGATTTAGGTGTAGATGAGGATTCATTTGTAAAATTTGATACTAGAAAAATGAAGCATTTTAGTATTGAAGATGTAGCATTTAATAATACAGTAAGGAAATATGATGATGTTACGGCGAAATATCATCGAATAATTAAGAGTGGTATAAAATTTGCGGAATATTCATTAGAATTAAGTAAAAAGCAGAAAAAAATTACTTTGCTATCCTCAGGTCTTAAAAAAAAGAAGAAGTTATATTTAAATATGGAAAGAAGTATTGCATCTTCAAGTATAATAGGAACTGTAACTATGTTAAAATCTGTATTATATAGGGAATTGCCAACAAATACAAAATGGGCATACATTTCATTCTTTCCATTAATTTTATCTTCATATTTTGAAGTTCATAATAAAATTAAAGATGTGTCAGTAAAAGGTTTTTTTGCAAAAACATTATTAAGAAGAAGAAAAGAAGCTTTATATCGTTTAAATAAAAGTTTGATAAGCTTGTCACGCCATATCAATAAATTAGACAGTAATGGTGTTTATGAATATAATATAGATCCTACAATATGTTGGAAGATCTTAGAACCTACTGTGATTTCACCAGCTCACAACTTAATAACAACAGATATTATTAAAAAACCAAAAAGTATGAGTAGTGAATATCTTAAAGATGTACTAAGTATATTAAGGTCAGAAAAGTATAGATTGGCACTAGCACAAAACAAGGCGAAAGACAATTTTTATTATTATATAAAGCATGATTTAGAATTAAGTAGAGAATAAATAGAATTAAAAGTTTATTCTATGCTAAAATAAGTAGATATAATTTATACAAATAAAAATGAATAATTTATTTATTTGATCTAAATTCCTGAGAATGTTTAATATAAAAATCTATCATTCTTCTTGTAGGACCAAGCAATTTTTCTTCTTTATTATTAATAATTTCAATAGGTGTATCGTTTCTCTTTAAATTAATAATATTTCTTATGTCTTTAGCTAATACCTTTCCTAATTCAACTCCATATTGATCAAAACTATTAATATTAAGAATGAAACCCTCTACGGCCGTTCTATGCTCGTATAACGCAAGGAGTTGTCCAAGATAATATGCATTACATATAGGTAGTAATATAGATATAGAAGAACGATTTCCCTGGAAAAGACGGTGTGGAATTAGCATTTCAGGGCATTCTTCATGATTAAGTTCTCGTTGCGTCTTTCCAATGGCTAATGCGTCAGGTTGAGCAAAGAAATTTGCCATAAGTTCATCATGATTAGATATTGATTCACTTAACAATTGTATATCAGACTGAGATTGGATAAATCCAATAAATTCACAATTAGTAACATTACGTCCTTGATGTAATAGTTGATAAAAACTATGTTGTGCATTAGTACCAGGCTCACCAAAATAAATTGCACCAGTTTGAATGTTATCTTGTAACATAGTACCATCAATACTGGAACTTTTTCCATTACTTTCCATAAGTAATTGTTGTACATGAGCAGGAAATTTACATAATGCTTGGCAATATGGAAGTACTGCAACACAATGTTTATCCATAAACACAGCATTGTATACACCTAATAATCCTAATATTACAGGGAGATTTTTGCTAATAGGTGCATTTTCATAATGTTGATCCATTTCCCAACAACCATCTAAAAAATCTTGAATAATATTAGCACCAAAATGTATAGATAATGGAACTAGTCCTACCGCACTACAAACCGAAAATCTACCACCAACCCAATCCCAAAAACCAAAAACATTATCAACTGGTATTCCAAATTCGGAAGTTGCTTTAATATTTGTACTTACTGCAGCCAAATGTTTACTTACTGCTGTCTCACTTTTTAAGGATTTATGTAACCATTCTTTTATTGTTTTTGCATTTAATATTGTTTCTGCAGTTGTAAAAGTTTTACTAATAATAATAACTAAGGTAGTTTCTGGATGAAAACCTTCTGTAGCTCTTCTAATATCTATTGGATCAACATTAGCTAAAAAACGCAGTCTTCTACCCATTGAACTTTCATAGCCTTCTTGAGTAGTTCTTAAAGCTTCATAAACAAATTCTGGTCCCAAATAACTTCCACCAATACCAATACATATAACATCTTTTAATATTTTTCCTGTTGAGCCTAACAACTCACCTTTTCTAATAGCATTTGCAAATTTAAAAATTCTCCTATTTACTTCGCTTACATCATTTAAAACATTTTGTCCAGAAGTTAAAGTTATAGGTATAGTGCTTTTGGAACGCAAAGCAGTGTGTAAAACACTTCTTTTTTCAGTGGTGTTAATTATTCCACCTTTTAATTGTAATTTAATCTTATTTGTCAGATTTGACTCTGTTGCCAAATTAATTAATAATTCAAACCCTTCTTCATCTAGATTTTGTCTTGTAAAATCCATCAATATTTCACCAAAATTTGCTGTTAAACATGAATTCCTGACTTCATTTTTTAATAAATCACGCAAGTGAATGCACTTCTGTCTCTTTGAGTATTCCTGTAACTTGATAAAAGATGGTAATTCATATAACTCAGTCATTAAATCTAAATTCAATATTATTATTCAATAAGAAATATTTTATTTAAGAATATATATATATATTTATATATATAAATTTATTCAAATAATTGCACTTTATTTCAATTTGTTAATTTTATTCAATACTTAATCGTAAAATATAATATTTAATTATTTATTGCTCTTAAATTGTATTTAAAAATTAACTTATATATATATATATATATTTTTTTTTTTTTTTAATTCTCCCCTTTTTATTTAAACATTTAATTTGATCTAATTATATCGATTTATTTATAAATTAAATTTTTTATTGAAATATTATATTAGTTATCGTTACCGCATAAGAGCTAATTTGTACCGCTCACTATCCACATGCACTTTTATTATACAAAAATTGACGCGGCTTATATTAATTATTTCAGATATTTAAAATTTATTTGCGGTAATAATGACTGTAAATGTGGGGTAAATAGAAAATAATATGAAATAAAGTATTTGCAATATATAATAGGAGTAAATGGATTTAAGAATATTTTTTTGAAACCAGTATTAATATTAATTATTAAATATTCAATTAGATCTTAAAATAATTAGATTTTCGTATAGTTAATGTAATAATATTAAATATATAATTTTTTTTTTCAAATTAAATAATGTAAAGATGAATAGTGAAGAAAATACAAGTGAAAAAAGAATGACAACTACAAGAGTAATAAAGAGAAATTCTCCATATTTACGTGCCCCAAGAATGTATTCTATCTCTGATTTAGCACTAGCATGTCCACTGCACTGTCCAGAATTAAGTATTTCTGATTTTGATATTGGAAGAAGATTAGGAAGTGGACAATTTGGCTCAGTATATTTAGCTAGGGAAAGAAGAACAAAATATATAGTTGCTTTAAAAGCATTAAAAAAAAAAAATTTGGTTAAAAGCGGTATGGAAGTTCAAGTTAGAAGAGAAATAGAAATACAAGCACACTTGAAACATGAAAATATACTACAATTATATGCTTGGTTCGAAGATAAAACCAGAATATGGCTAGTTATAGAAATTGCTCCTGGTGGAGAACTTTATGAAAAATTATGTACTGAAGGACCTTTAAAAGAACATCAAGCAGCAAATTATATGAAAATGATGATTGAAGCAATACAATGTTGTCATAAAAAACATGTAATTCATCGCGATATTAAGCCAGAAAATATACTTATAGGTGTTGATGGACAATTAAAATTGGCAGATTTTGGCTGGTCATCACATATAAATAACAATAAAAGTAGAAGAAGAACTTTTTGTGGTACATATGATTATTTGCCACCAGAAATCACACGTAAACAGGAATATGGACCTGAAGTTGATATTTGGTCTTTAGGTGTATTATGCTATGAACTAATAAAAGGTGAGCCACCATTTCCATCCAATCAAGGTCATAATGTTCAATATTATCTTATTCAAAATAAACAACCTGAATATTCTCCACACTGGTCACCTATTTTAATTGGATTTATACATGCTGCACTTCAAAAATTGCCTCAAAATAGGATTACTATTGCAGATATGCTCAAGCATCCATTTATAGTTAAATATACTTCGGGAGAAAAAATTCCTTCTGAATTATCAATAAATAATTCCGTTGATATATCGAATAATGAAAATTTTAATCTTAATAACAAGGAAAAGGATAGTAAAAAGAGCTAGTTAATTATTATGTTTAGTTTGTTTTTACACTAAAATATAGACAATATAACGATGCAAGTCTCCTTTTTATTCCAAATTTTTCTTCTAAATCTAAATTTTATTAATAAAATACAAATAATTCTTAATATAATTTATTTAAAAAAATACATTATTAAAGTAAAGTCAATATCTAAAACTATTAATTAATTAGTACATTTATTTATTTCTAAATATTTTTTTTAATAGCAAATCTTGTTTATTATAAAAAAAAAAAAAAAAATATTAAACCTCTGTTTTTGAAGTAATTAACTTTAAAATTTAAAAAAAATACCTTTAAATGCTGTGGGTAACGTCAATGGCGCTATCAAATAAAAAATATATACATATTTCTTATTTGTAGTAACTACTTGAAATTGTTTAAATATCGGCTATATAAATATAATGCTCTGGATTGATAAATATCAACCACGTTATCTAAAAGATCTTAAATGTCATACAGAATTAAATAATTTACTTGAAAAAATTATTAAAAGTAAAGATGGTAATATACCACATTTATTATTTTATGGACCTTCAGGAGGTGGAAAAAAGGTTAGAATATCTTCAGTATTACATGAAATATTTGGTGAATCAATAGATAAAGTAAGTATTTAAATTATTAAAATACTATTAGTATTTTATACTAATTAATTAATTATTATCAATATTAATAGGTGAAAGCGGATATTATTAAACCGGAAAATACAAATAGTGAATTTGTACTATGCCAAAGTCCACATCACATGCAAATAAGTGCACCTGATTTAGGTACTAAAGATGCTATTGTTACACAATATTTAATTAAACAATTAAGCTCACAAATGGGTGCTAATTCATTTTTTTCAAAAGGTCCTAATTATCGTGTATTTACTATTTTAGAAGCAGATGTATTATCTATGAAAGCACAAGCTGGACTAAGAAGAACTATGGAAAAATATTCATCAAATAGTAGATTAATTTTACATTGTGAACAATTATCTTCAATTATACCTCCCTTAAGAAGTCGATGTCTTTGCATCAGAGTACCATTACCATCTCAAGATGAAATATTTAATATATTAAAATATATATCATCATCTGAAAATCTGAATGTATCAGATAAATATATTCAAGAAATTGTTATTGAATCAGAATTTAATTTAAGAAGAGCAATATTATTATTAGAAACTGCTTATACACAATCATTCTCAAATTCTCCTGTTAATATGAAATTACCTTGGCAAAAAGTTTGTAGTGACATTGCTACTAATGTAAGTTATATTTAATTATTTAATTAAATTATAATTATTTAATATATATTACATATTTTTAGATTATAAAAAATCCACATCCTAAGACATTATTGGATACAAGAGAACCTTTATACGATTTATTATGTAGTTGTATTCCTGCTGATCTTATATTGGTTACGTTAACAAAACAATTACTTAACATTGTATCATCTAATGTTCATCCTATAATTATTAGTGCTGCATCACATTATTCACATACACTTAAATTAGGAAATAAAGATATTTGGCATCTTGAAGCATTTCTTGCTCAAGTTATGAATACATACAAACATTCTAAATAATTATTGCAACATTTTAAATATTTATTTTGTTTCACTAAGACTAATTTCTATTTGTAATTGCCGCCGGCGCTACTGCGTGTTATTAATACATGTTTATACTGACCACTATGATCAACTTCGCATATATATATATATATATATTATATATGTATAAATATATATAATCTATATATAAAATAAATACATATTCAATCGTAAAAATAATTGTTAAAAATTTTTTTTTAAATCTAAAATAAATTTTATAATTAACAAAAAAAATCTTTATATATAATTTCTTTAAAACTTTAAAAAAAAAAAACGATTTAAAGAAATATATAATTTTCTATTTATATACATATTGTCTATTTAATAAGGAAATGGATATGTTTTTGTTGATATTTTAAAGAGTCATATATATATATATATATATATATATATATATATATATATATATATATATGTATATATATATATATACATAATGTAATTTTTCTTTCATGAATACTAATAAAGATAAAAATATTGTACAACTTTTAGCATTTAATAAGGCTTATAATTATTTTATACCAAATTTAAATAATGATATAATGCAGAAAGGCAAAGAATCAAATAATAATAATATATTATCCGATTTTAATATTAATATAAATGATAAACAAAAATTAAGTTTTATCAAATATCTAAAAATAGAAACAATAAAACCATATTGTAATTGTGAAAAAGATGAACTAGGAAGATGTAAAAGAATGTTAAATTGGATAAAAATCTCTAAAACTAGTGAATTATCATTGGATGGAATATATAATGAATTAATAAGTATTATGGAATTTATTGTTAGAATTGAAAATAATAATACAGAAATAAATTTAAATGATAATAATACTACAATTAATAAATTATTCAATAATAGAGTAATTAATAGTATATATATGGACGTATGTAGAACATACCCATCTATAACATATTTTAAAGAAGAAGGTAGAAGTTATTTAACTAAAATATTGTTAGTATATTCATTAATGGATATTGATGTAGGATATGTTCAAGGTATGAATTTTTTAGTGGGTTGTATATTATGGCATTCACATAATGAAGAATTGGCATTTCAATTATTAGTTTCACTTATGTTTAATTATGAAATGAGAGAAATGTTTATTTCTGGTTTACCAGGTTTAAGAACAAAATGCAAAATTTTAGATTATTTAATGCAAAAAAATCATTACGATACATGGGAACATATAATTAAACAAGGTGGTACAATTGATATGTTAGCAACTGATTGGTTTTTAACATTATTTTCTTATACTATTCCATTAAATGTAATTGGACCATTTTGGGATGATTTTTTTCAACAAGGTTGGATATCATTATATAAACTAATATTATATAGATTACAAAGAATTAATAATAATATATTGACATGTAATGATATTGCTGATATTATGAATGCTATCAAGTATTCAATGCCATCGTCTAAAAATGGTATTTTTGGAAATGCTATTATTAATATAAAAGATGAAATAAATAAAAGTCATTTTGGACGTTTTTTTACTCATTTTAATTCATTATTTAATGATAACCATTCTGAAATTAATTCTAATAATCAAATATTTACTAATGATCCCAATATTATATCAATTCCACATGTATGGAATGAATTAATATCTGAAGCTCAATATGAAATTGAAATTGACATTGATTTAATTGAAGAATTAGAATATAAATATCAATCAGATCATAATTCTCAACATCAATATAATAATCTTAATCAGGAAATTCAGAAAAATGAATATAAAGAATTTAAAGTTCAAGATTTATCTAATTATGAAACAAATTATGAAAATGACACTGACTTTTTAATATTAAAACAATATCAAATAGATCCTGTAATAAATAGATATCGTAAATATTATTCTGATATTATTCATCTTATATTTGATGATCATATAAATAATAATATCATTCAAATTAAACATAAATTACAAGAATTTTTAGATAAATTGTTAATTACAACTGAAAAATTATTAATTAGAAGCAATAGAAAAGAACATCTTAAAGAAATTAAAACTAATTCTATTCAAGCTCAAAAAAACAAATTTGGTCCATGGGCTTATTATCAATAAATGAATAAATAAATTGATAAATTGTTTAATTAATTAATATTAATCTTTTTTTTTTCTTCGATATAAATTTTTCTGCCTAATATTAAATATAACAGTTTTACCGCCTACTTTTTTTTTTTTTTTTTTTTAATTAAGCAAATATATTACATGTAAATATGATCTTGAGCTTATAAAATTTATATAATTTTTTTTGGCGGTAAAAGGCACTTTTTTTTTCTTAAATATAATTTTTTATTAATTTTAATAAACATTTTTTAAAGTAAAATTTAAGAATTTAACTTAAAATTACATTTTAAATTAAAATTTAATTAAATAAATTTAAATACTAAAGTTTGCTATTTTTCTTTCTAAATAAGAAATTATTAAATATAAATATTAAAGTATTTATATATAATATTATATATATATATAATATTATATATATATATAATATTATATATAATGTATATATGATATTGAATATTATTATTATAATATAGATAATTTGTTTACTAAATACTTAATAATATTGAAATTATAGTTTTTAAATTTATTATATTTCAAATTATAATAGTAATAAACGACTGAGAATAAACATTATCAATCATGGAAAAAAATTTTGAAATATATAAAATAAGTGATTCAGGTAAGATAGTAATAAGAAAAACAAAAGAAAAAGAAGCTAGTGGTTATTTAGTCGGAGCGACACATGAATTAGTAGATGCCATGTTATGTGAGGTTAAATGGGAAATTAAGAAGTTGGAATTAGAAATTAAAAAAGTAAGTTTAATTTTCAAATTATCTAATTATTCAATTATTTTTATTTATTTACTTAATTTTATTTTTATTAGTATAAGGTAATGTTTTATATTGAAAATGAACAAGAAAATGATGATGGTAGAAAAGAAGCGGAATTAAAAATTGAATTATTAAAAGAGCAAGCACTAAGCAGAGAATTTGTAAGAGGTGTAGATAGGGTTTTAACTAAAATAAGAGATATTTATAGTGAAAAGAATAAATTTGACAATCGTGTAGAAATGATTAAAAAAATTGAGGATTTAAGAAAAGAAAAAGAATTTTTAAAAGATATACTTATTAAACAAATGAGTACATATAGTTTATTAAAGAGTTTACATAAATATAAAAATAATAATGTCATTAATAAGGAATATATTGAAGTAGAAGAAAGTATGATGAATTATGAAGATATATTTCCTCCAAAAATTACAAGAAATCAAACTGACCATTCATTATATAAAATATTAAATAAATTAATGAGAGATAGAATGTATTTATTAGACAAAGGTATTAAATTAGAAAATATCTTATCTGATAATAATGATTTAGATCAATATTTATAAGAATAAAATTTGATTAAAGAAAAAAAAAAATATGTATATATATATATAAAATTATCAATTATTTAGAATGCATTAATTTTAAATGTGATTCTTGCTCTTTAATTAATATTAATTTGTTACATATATTACATTTAATAGTTCTAGATCCACAATAAGATTCGTGAGATGTTAGATTATAATAGTATAAATCTTTAAAATCAACTTCATGACCTTCTATACTTGCTTCAACATAATTATTACAAAATCTACATAATATTATTCTCTTTGGACATTCTTCAATTTGATGAATTTTTTGATGTATTGGTTTAATTTGTTGATTACAAAGTTTACATTTTGTATATGTATGATATAATTGATTATGATAATTTAATTCATTAATATTTAATCCAAAATTATTACATTTATTACAATGTGTATGATTTAAAAATTCTTCATTTTTAACAATAATATTACATATATTACATTTTTTATAAATTTTTTTACAATAAATTATATGTGTTTGAAAGTTAAAATTTAATATGTTTCTATTACAATTATCACAATTTATATATTTATCAGTATTATCTTGACTATTATCACTTTTATTATTATTTGGAATATTATAAATTATCTTAACTTGAATAGTATCACAAATATTATTATTATTATTTATATTTTTAATATATTTATGTATTGTTATAAAGATTATTGATGGAAATAATAATTTCATAGAATTATTATTGGATTTTTTGAAATAATTTTTAATATCTAGATATGAAATAATTAATTGATTATTATCTTCAGGAAAGGATCTATTAATATATAAATGTGATGAAGCTTCAAATAATGGTGGAAATGATACAAATATATCATAATTATTATTTGAATTTATTATAATATTTAATTTGTTATTGTCTTCTTCACTACTTAAAATTTCTCTTAATTTTATAGGTAAGTGAACTTTAAACCTTTCAACTTCATTATTAATATTATGTAAATCACCAATATTTAATTCATTAATAATATAATTAGATTCTATTTTATTTTCTTCTATATTATTATTATTATTATTATTATTATTATTATTATTATTATCATAAACAATATCAATTTGAAGATCTGTATTTATCAAACTTATACATGAGTCTGGTTCAAGTTTTTTAATTTTTATAATTGATATAGAATTATTAGATAAACTATTATGTAATTGATTAATTATAATTGTATCATTAATTGTTAAAGTATTAAAATAATTTCGAAGATATATCTGTAATAAAGATTCTATATCATGTATATTAAATAAATCTTCATTATTTATTACTTCAAATAATGCATAAGTGCCTTTTATTAATTTTTTATAAGATATTTGTATCCAAATAATCTCATCATTATTTTCTTTAATATTTAAACATCTAATTACTTTTTTTGGTAATGAAATATAACCAGAATTTTCTGTATAATCTAATACACCACAATGAGTTTCAATATTATTATTAATATTACTACTTATACCGTTGTTTACATGCAAATTATTATTATTATTATTATTAATACCGTTATTTACATGCATACTGTTATTATTATTTAAACATTTTACATTAAAATAAAGAGGATATATAGACTCATCTTTAGATAATATATCTAATAAATCTCTTGGTAATAAAACTTTATCAGTTTCACCATTATTAGGAAATAAATTATTATTATTAGTATTTAATTTTAATATCCATGTATAAGAATTATGATTATTAATGTTATTTTGTTGCTGTATAAATTTTCTCTCAATATTTGTTATATAATCATTTTGTTTTAAATTAAAATAAGAATTTTTTTGTATTGTTTTATCTCTATTCTTTTTTTCCATAAACTTTTTTCTTTCACTTTCATGTTGTTTTTTTAATTGGTTTAATGAAGAAGCGAATTCATCCATTTAATAATTTAAAATTTGTCAAATCTATCAAACTTAATATAATTAATATAAAAATTATTTTTTAAACTTTTTTTTTTTTTTAATTAAATTTTAATTAAGTTTTTTTTTTTTTTTTTTTTTTTTTTAATATTAAAATTTACCCTCCTTTTTAATCGGTACCGATTTTTACCGTTATTATTGCATGTAAAAATGGACGCGATGATGTTAATTTTATATATTTATGTAAAAAATTATAAATGAAAGAAATTAGAATATTATAATAATAAATATTAATGATAATAATAGATCTGAATTTAAATTAACTAGATATTTTTAATTGAAATAAAATATATTAAATTTGTAATTAAATAATTTTTAGATAATTATTAGATAAATACAATATATATAAGAAAATAAGTTAAATTTAAAGAAAGAATAAAGGAAAATTTAATATATTTTAGTTTAATATTTTAATATACTATATATACATATATATATATATATATATATATATATATATATATATATATATATGTATATATATTGTATATATGTATATTTAATATATATACATAATATGTATATATGTATATATATATATGAGATTAGAAATAAAGTAAAAGAGAATATAATTGAAAATATGTGTAAGAATATATATTTAATATTATTAATATTAACATTATTAAGTTCCAATTTATTTGTAAAGATAAAATGTGAAAATATAGAGAAAGAAAATATAAATAATGAAGTTAACTTTAAAAATATTTCTTTAATAGAAAATAATACAAATGAAATTCAATATATAGATAATAACCAACAATCAAAGAAATATAATAATTATTTATTTTCTAATTATTCATATACAAATAACGAGAATTTAAATGATACAAATAAATTAAGTAATTATTCTGAAGATTATATAAATAATTTAAATAAAAATAGTAATAAAAAATATCTTGAAAATATTAGTAGTTCTAATATAAATAATACAAAAGATAACAATGAAGAATATCTTATTAATGACAAGAAAATAATTAATATTGAAAATAACAATTTTATAGAAACGGATAACAGTTTTGATAAAAATAACAAATTATCAGAATATAATATTACACAAGTAAATAATAAAACTTCATCTATTAATTTAAACGATATTTTGATTGATGACGATATTTTTAATAAAAAGAACTTTACTACCAGTACAACAACAATAAATATAATCCCTATTACTGGTACAACAACTAATATCCCTATTGTTACAACTGAAAATAATGTTCCTATAGAAAAAACGATAGAAAGTAATATTAATACAAGTTATAAAATATTAACAACAAATAATATAAGTAATAGTAATAAAGGTAATCTAAAAAGTAATATTAATGAAAATACAACATTGACAAATTTCATAAATACAAGTACAAAAACAACAACAACAACAACAGAAATAACAAGTAATGATTTTATTACAATGAAAACAGATGATATAAATACAACTACTATTCCTATTAAAACAAAAAGCAACAATTTGACAACAATTGCAACAAAAATAATCACAACAACGGTAAAACCAACAACAATTACGACCACAACTACAACTACATCAAAGCCATTAACAAGCGATAAAACAACAGAGACAAACACAACAATAAAAACTAATATTAATACTAATAGTACAAAAGCAACAATACTTGCAACAACACTTACTACTACTATTACAACAACAAAAGCAACTACTACAACTATAAGACCTAATACTACAAGCACAACAACAACAACTACTACTTCTACTACTACTACTACTACACCTAGTACAACAACAACAACTACTACTGCTACTACTACTACTACTACTACTACTACTACTACTACTACTACTACTACTACACCTAAGACTACTACAACAACATCTGATACTACAACAACTACAGCACCTAATACTACAACAACAACTAATACTACTACTACTTCTACTAAACCTAGTACGACAACAACAACAACTACTAGAACAACAACAACTACTATTACCACAACAACACCTAATACTACAACAACTACAACAACAACTAATACTACTACTACTACACCTAGTACGACAACAACAAATACTACTACTACTACTACTACAATTACCACAACAACACCTAATACTACTACTACTACTACTACTACTATTACTACTAACAGAACAACAAAAGCAAAAACAACAACAACACCTAATACTACTACTACTACTACTAATAACATAAAGAATAATATTAATAA
>JIBL01000139.1:0-81404 GCA_001593455.1 Cryptosporidium baileyi
CTAAAACCCTAAAAACCCTAAACCTAAAACCCCTAAAACCTAAAACTAAAAAAAACCCTAAAACCCTAAAAAACCTAAAAAACCCTAAAACCCTAAAAACCCTAAAAAAACCCTAAAACACTAAAAAAACCCTAAAAACCTAAAAAACCCTAAAAAACCCTAAAAACCCTAAACCCTAAACCTAAAAACCCTAAACCCTAAAACCCTAAAAAACCTAAAAACCCTAAAAACCCTAAAAAACATAATTAAAAAAATTTTTTAAAAAACAAAATAAAATAAATTAAGATAGTCTAAATTCTAATCAATATTTGGGTAACCATTTGTGAATGTAAAACCCGAAATCTGATTTTCAGTTTCTTTAACTGTTTGATTTTGTGATGAAACTATTATTAAATATGTTAGGCTCCTTTTAAATTCTTCTACAAACTTAACAATATCTTCAGATGTTAAATTTTGTAATTCATTAATTAAATTTTGTTCCGAATAAGGAATCTTTTCCTTCATATATGAATAATAAAATTGTTCGAATCTAGTTTTAGTATTTTTTGTTTGGTTAAAAATTACATTTTTTGCATTTTTTAAAATTTGTTTCCATTTTATAGGGGCATCAGTTTGCAAGTTATAAATTTCTCTCAATATTTCAGTAGTGTACTCAGCTATTGGCAAATTTTCTCCACTACTTGTAAGTCTTATTTGGGATAAACTAGTAATATCTAATTGGATATAATACTTTCTAATATGCCATTTGAAATCTAAATGTACTTTGTCTTTAATTGCTAAATTCATTAATTCGAGCATAGAATATTTCAATAGTTGCAAAATAAGCATATTTTTAATACTATCTTCCAAAATTACGGACGCCAGGATCAAATTTGAATTTCTGTTTTTATTTGTACGTTCCCTCTTTAACAAATAATGATGAGGCATATTGGGTTGATAACAAACAATTAATTTAGGTAAATTATATTCATATGGATCTTTTAATTCCTCCAAAGCACCTAATTTTAAAGAATGAATGAATTTGGATAAAAGAATTCGTGAATCTGAAAGGTTAATATTACCAGAAATTAACCCCTTAATTTTGTTAAAACTTATTATTGAGTTGCAATAATTAATGTAATCTTGGAATGATGAATGATCAATAGCAGAAAGATAATTATAATATGAAGGATAATCTGTATCTATCATTGCATCAACAATTAGTCTTGCATAAAACAAATCATCATAAAAATCATTCTGATGAATAATTAAATTCCTATAACTTTTTCTTAAATTACAAAATTCTTTTTCGTTCAAAGAAGTCGCATTATTAAAAGATTCTGATACTAAATTCAACAATTCTGGAAATACTTGAGAATGAGAGCTCATATATAAATCAAGAGAATCTTCACCTAATTCCTTATTATAAAAATGCTGAGTGTCAAAAGGACAATTTACTTGCAAATCAACTGATGAAATTCGAAACTTATATGTATATTCAGCAAGGAATGTGCTCATAACAAATGCAATGAAACACTTAAACAAAATTGATTTCAACGAAAAATATTCGTTTTGAAGTATATTCATTTTGAAATAAATTGATGAGGAAGGTCTTATAAATCCATTTCCAAGAGTAAAAGATATACGATCATGATATGGGTCAAGCAAGCTGGTATTACCGTTATTAAAATTAATTTCTTCAAATCCGCCGTAATATTGATCTTCAATAATTTTATTATCTAGGACTTTTGGAAGAAATTCATTGATTTGTGGTTCTTTCAAACTTAAAGAAGGAATTAAATCTTTATTCAAAGAATTCCAAAATTCTAAATCCAAATCTATGACGTAATTATTTGGGCCTTCAGTTAAAGGCTCAGAAAGATAAGTTTCAACTAAAAAGAAATTATCAAATGTTGAAGAACCCAAAATTGTCACAATTGATTCAACTAAGTCTTCTGAACTATTAATATTTGAAATATGATCTAAAAGAGAATTAGATGTTGAAGTGAGTAAATTGCTTATAACTTCGTCAGAAGAGGATGTTGATAATAAATTCATATATTTAAGTTTTTTAGACTGAAAGTAATTCAATACATGACTCTTCAGTGATTGTGATTCTGCATAAGTATATGTAGTCTGTCTAATTAAAGCCAATATATCTGCAGGTTGAACACCTAAATAAATGGGTGCCACTACATAAAAGAATAAAATTGGAGATTTATTACTATAAATCATACGAATATCTGAAAGGTTGCCTAAATTTTGTTCTGACATTTTTGTTGTAAACGAATCATCCATTTCTATAAAAATATATCTTAAAATCTTTTCAATATCAGAAATATTAGAAGAAAAATCGTCCTCAATATTGAAACAGAAAAAAAATTCTCTATATTCGTTGTCGTTGAGTATTATTAACTTTTTACCCAATAAATTGTCTTGTGTAAATGCAGGATTAGTATCTGTCTCATATGAAATATTTGGAAGCTTTTTGTCCAAATTTTTCATAGAACCTAGTGTACTTAATATTGAAGATTGAGTAAGATCTAATTGGGTAGGAGCAGTAACTATTAAAGTTAATAAATTGGATGAAATATTATTTCTTATTGAATCCACAATTTTCTTTTTAATTTGAATAAGTTGAAAATCACTCTTTAATTTTTCAGGTGAAAAGTTTGAAAAAAGAGGACAAGAAGATTTCAAATAAGTATTATTATGTGCCAATTGGATTAATTCATCTTTAACCTTAGTATAATAGGTATTTTTATAAATTGTAAATTGTTCCAATGTATTTAAATAAGAATGCTTAAATGCATCAAAAGAAATGTCAAAATTTACAAATAATCTAGAAAAGTAATCGAAAAATAAGTATTGATCTTCAGTGGTAGAAAAATGCAACGCAACGTAATCTCCATTTATTGAGGAATGTTTTAATAATGCAACATCGTTAAAATACTCTTTTAATCCATTAATCAAAACATTTGATAACAATACATAACCACCTAATTCTTTACAATTATCTAGAAGATAAATTGGATATTGAATACCAACATTTAATTCAGTATCGTAGGTATCAAACATTAATAAAACTTCCAATTCATTTTTCAACTTAATATACCTATAACTACGGAACTTATTCGATGGAAGTTGTAACTTGCTACCCTCAATAGTAAATTTTAAATTTGTTGAATTTAAAGGGGTATCTGTTTTATTTGTATTTTGATTTGAAGATAAAATCTCATTTTCAGTTGAATTAGAAACAAGCTGCTCCATATCCTGATCAGTATTAGGTACTAAAACCTCAGTAATATTAAATGAATTTACTAAATTTAAAGATTGGTTAAGATTCTTATTAGAATATTCACTAGAATCGAACGCATTACTTAAGTTTAAATGTTCTTCCTTAATAAAAAATTCTGTGAAATTAAAAGACTCTGTTGAATTTGACATGTCAGTTGAGTTAAATCTCGTAGCATTACCTTCCATTATCATTAAATTAAATATATTAAAAAGTTCTAGATTTCTAAAATATTCTTAAATATATCAAGAAAGAGTTATACAACACAAATGTTTTGATATATATTAATTGAGCGGTTAAATACATTTGAAAATTTACAGCTTAAGTTCTAAATCTACTATGCAACTATTTAAATTCGAGTAATTTATTCTCCTAAAAAAATGTTTATCAAGAAAATGATAGCATTTCTTTATTATTTCTATTATTTTGTGTTTACTTGTTCATTACAATAGATATTGTTAATGAATTCATTGTTTATAATTATAATAATTATTAATAAACAATTAAATATCTGAATATTGCACATTAAACAATTACTGTTCATTATTTAATATGTAACTCTTTATGCTACTGCCAACTCCAAAAATAAAATCTAAAAATTTATTCTTGACTGCATCTTTGTCTATATTTTTCATTATGGAATTCGTTATTGCATCTATAACTGTTACATTTTTTTCAGAACCACTTATTTCAGTATAGTTGCCTTTCTGTGCTGAAGAATTGTCTATCTCTTCTTCATTGTAACGGAATACCTGACAAGAAGAGAATTTACTTGAAATTAGTAATAAAGTGAAAATATTTAAAAAATAAAATAACTTCATCAATAATTCAATTCTTTTAAATAAATCAAAATAGAGTGAATTGGAAAGATAAAGCAAGATATCGCTCGAAAAAAAATACGAATTAAATTGTTAATGTAAAAATTAGTAACAATTCGATTAAAAAAGGAGAACTAGAAAATAAATTACTAAATTCTAAAAAAAAGAAAAACTTTACAATAAGCTTAATTTACTGCATTAATTGAAAACATTAATTAAATTGAAATTATTGGCCAAATAAGAACATATTTGTAGATTAAATTCAAAATTTCAATAACATTTTTTTAAATATTTAATCTTTTTTATTGAAATAAGTTTTTAATGTATTGTATAAAGTAATAAAAACAAATATGCCTAGACCAGCTGCACCTAGAATACTTGCTTCGGCAACTGACCATTTAGTAAATAATGGCAATTCATAATTACATTTTAAAAAGTGAATTTTCTCATAATTGAAATTATCCATATAATTATTTTCATTTGCATAATGTCTCGTTTTAACAGCCATAAGTCGCATTACAAAATTGAAAGTTAAATCCACATTAGTAATATTAGTGAGATGCATAGCTTCATTTTGATCCTTTGCTGATTCAAATTGTTCAAATTCATGCGTCAAATGTGCAATAAGTCTATCAAGACCTTTATGAACAAAATCTAAGGACAAGAAACAATTCCTTCTAAAATAATTAATTATTGCAGATTCATAACCTTGAGTATTGATTGAAAATAGACTCCCTGAAAGTACATTATCTCTGAATGGACTTCTATGTCCTGCAGCATGAATAAACCAATCTCCAAGATACCAAGGCCCTTCACCATAAGAATCCGGCTTTATATGCAAAAATCCATTTAAAAGTTTTTGACTTACAACAAAGGAATAAGAATGAATATTTTCTTTTTCAAGAAAAGATGAAAACAATATAGGACTTGGGCCTATAATTTGAGCTATTATTCTATCAACTGTTTTAGAAATTGTTTCTGAAAATTGAAACTTCTTGTTTGGTATAGAGTATGACTCATTATAAATATATACAAGTGAGTGGCTCAAAGTCGATTGTTCGGGCCAAAAACGACCATTTTTAACAACCTCTTGAGATTTCACAGGACTAAGAGCTATGGAATGAAAGATTGTTTGCAATGAATGCCTCGATCTTCCAAATAATATAAAACCACTATTTGCTATTGAATGTCTTGGTTGCCATTCGGAGTCTCTAGAAATTATCATGGCAATTTCAGCTGCATCAATTAGAACACCCTTATGTTTTTCCGTGTTAAGTTGTCTTTTATCCTCAGAAAGATGATTTTCTAATAATCTTTCTATTGAATAATATTTATTAGTTATTGCTACATCTAAATCAAACCAAGTAATATAATCACATAAATCTACTTTAGTATTTGAGGGAGTTATTTGAATACCATGAGCACCAGAAACACCACCTCTTTTGATTTGACCAGCTAATCCAATTCTAGCATCATGTTGCTTATCCCAATCAAAATTAACACTATCAGGTATTACATAATCTAGAAAACTATTGTATACACTATCATCCATAAGATTACTCGAAAAATCATTAATATATCTTCCAAGAAATCTACCTATCTTTTCAAGATTCCAAAATAATAATTTCAAACCGGAAAATAATTTAAGATAATATCCCTGTTTAGACCAATCTGTAAATAAGACTCTAGGAATAGCATCATAAAATGATCCATCAAATAAAAAATAGGAATAACCATGATATCTTGCATATTCCAAAACAGATGCTCTGGACGCAGCAGATCTAAGTATGGAATTTAATTCAGTGTGAGCTTGATATATGCAAATTCTTCTAAATTTTTGTTCATAAGAATATCTTGCAATTCTTTTTCTTTCAACAATTGGCAAAACTACAACTTGAGTTTTAGTTAAATCTGTTAGGTGCATCCTAGATACTTTATCTTTATATTTATATTCTAATTTGTCAGCAAAAAGATTGGTAGAATCAACAATTGTTAATGGCATTTCTTCCACTAATTTAGATAAATCTAGTGCTATTGATGATAAGAAATGATCTATTTTAAGAGTCAAATTTTTATTGAAATAATTATTTAATTGTTGATAAGAATCTAAAGTTTTGTCATTCCCACTAAATAAGTCTTTAGTATATATATTTTCTGTTAAAAAATCATCACTTAAACCATTTAAAATCTTTGAAATGCCATCTTTTAAAATAAAACTAAAATTGCTCATAAAGGTTTTAACTGTATTTAATGAATCTAACAAATTTTGTGAGAATTCATCTAAATAACTCAAATCCTTGTTTTCTTCTGGTGGAATATTTAGAATCAAAAAATTGTAATCTAATGCTGGCACTAGATGTTTACCTGCAAAAAAAGATTTCGAAATCACCCAAGACGTCGTTATAATCTGTGAAACGTGAGTCTGTGCTTCCCAATTTGAATACAAGTTTGATAAAGAAGACTTCCAATCATCTTCATAAAACATGTTAGATGCCAATATTACTAATAAACCTTCATTTTTCGGTTTTTTTTCCAATATATTCATGATCTGTTGAACTGCCAGAAATGTGCCATTAAGAGAATTTAATGCATTTAATTCTGAAGGACTTAATTCTAAATCTAATTTGTCAGAAAATCTTGCGAAAATTTTGTGAACAATGCAATTATCTGAATCTGTAACGTTATTAGTTTTGTAACTCTTATTCGTAGAAACGACGAAACGATGACAAGAATAATTTTGAGAATCAACTGTTGATGATATTGAATCTTTTAAAAATAATTTTCCTGATAAAGGAGAGTAATTTTTATTATCTATATTATTAATACGAGGGTTTGCTCCCATTTCATCTACTGCAAGTAATCTACGAGTTTTGGAAGGTTGGTTATCCTTAAACTTATCTTCAGAAAAATACGTTGTTCCAAATCGTTCTGGTGAATATGTCACTTTTCTAAATCTGTGATCTTTGAATTCTTGATCAAACAAAGAAGATAATCTAGTATCAAATCTTAAGAAAAGAGTGCGTGAGGCATCACATAAAAAACTCATATCTTGAATCAATTTTGGTATTGTATGGAAACCAAGGGCAATCATAAATGAAAGTATTAAAAGAGTTAAAAATAAAAACAAAGATCTTGAGATTACCAATTTGAATTTTTTGTCGGAAATTGACTTCTTCTCATTATTCAATTCTATTTCAAATTTTGCATAATTTTTTTCCTTGTCAGCTTTATTCCTCTTCAATTTATCTTGCAACATCATTTATTATTTCATTACAACACAAATCAGGAGTTTATTAATATTAACTCAATTCACATATATGATAATATAACTTGTTGAGAAAAAAAAACAAATTGATTGGAATTTTGTCAATGTGAAAATAGCTTAATAGATTAAATTTATAGAAGTTAATTAATTGTGGGTATTTTTCGCCTCAATTGATTGTCTCATTAACAATCAACTAATTTTTCCACTGTTGTCCCTCTATATAATTGAATTTTAATAATAATATGTGAGGTTACCGCTCTATTATTAGCAAAAAAATCAATGCGCCATATCAAAAAAATTCCACTTGAACGTAACAATGCAGCATTTGCCAAATATCTATGTGAAATAATAAACAAATAATAGATCTTATTTTTAAAAAGACAAAAATTTTAAAGGTATATATTTAAAAGATAAAATTATTTTAATAAAAAAAATAGTAATTTAAAATGAAAAAAATATATCTAATCGAAATTTAAAATTAAAAAGAAATTCAAAGAAACAATTTTTGGAGAAAAAAAAGTAGAATTCTCCAAAAAAACACGATTAGGGTAACGAAACACAATAAGACAAACCAATGAGAACCTTATTAGTCAAACTATTAATAGATAAAATTCACATAAAATACTAGATACAAACCAAAGAAAAGGTATTAATAGATGGACATAATGTGAAATAAACCGAAATCATTTTAGATCTACCCTGTCATCTTACGAGTTACGCAAAAATAAAGAAATCCTATTATTAACACGGAAGGTCAATACCACGGTAGATATGACTAACGATGAATTAAACATTCTTTCTGCAAACTCACCGAAGTCAAGAATTAACTTGTTGTATTCACACCAACCTCGCGGGTTCCAAGTCTTGGAGCATTATCCTTTGAACGCTCAGTGGTGGAAGACAACCAACGACCATCTGCATCATATTCATTCCTCTCGACTTTCTCTTCTCCCTCATCGGTAAATCCGGCATGCTCTACGGTAGTAATAAAGGAGTCTGGATTTCTTCCTTCACTTGTATGTAAATGTGGGTATTGATTCCAAGAGTCACATTCCTTACATCTCTTGTAACCATGAGGTGTAGGAGAGGTACCTGGTTTTCCATAGATACCAAATAAGTATGAATATGATCTTGGTTCATATCTAGGTGCGGAGTATGCAGCAAATGACCTTGTAGCATAGGGACGAGCTGTTTCACGACCATACAAGTCTCTATAACAGTGGGAAAAAGGTCTTCTCTTGTATCTAGGATCATCTGGAGTAATTCTAACGAAGTCTGATGAAGAAGAAGAGTCGATATACCACTCATCGCCTATCTTTAAATACCACAGACCTCCAAAATGATATCTGATTCCATCGTGGAATTGAACATTACCCTTACTATCCTTGTAGTAACCTCTTCTAGAAGCAGAGAACTCTTGTTTGAGATCACTAGTGGATTTCAACACGGAGTCGCAAGGAACACCATGTCTAGACCAGGGGAACAGGGATATTTCCGGAGCATATTCAATATCTGTATATCTCCTTCTAAATGATGGGCGATATCCATCATAGTAATGTCTAGTTGCTTGACCTCGTTCAAATTGACGATCATAAAGGAATTCACCAGAATATGCAGCAACACAAGCACCTTCTAAATCGAAAATGGAAGAGAATTCTTTATGTCTGAACATAGCACTTCTGAGTTCCAAAATACAATCTTCGACAGAATCTGTATGTATCCTCTCAACTGCACTACATAAATCCGCATATGACAAAGATGCTTCTTCTGAACGAATTAATTGAAGACGCTCCTTATCACTCTTTCTATCAAATATGTTCTGTGATAAAGCCAAAACCATGTCCAATCTGTCAGATTCAGTACCTACGAATATATCACCACATGATGAGTGTCTAATGTAATCAGCTCTGACACAAGCCTTCCTAATTGCTCTGCTAGATAAGTGATACTTCTCTCTTATGTTCTGTTTTTGTAGAGAAGCTATACACTTGTCAGAAAGTTCTTCATCCTTATTCTTGAGGAATGCCTTAAGTGACATCTTACTTGCAACATTACATAAATCTCTTAAATCAATCAATAAGTCCTTTGTATTCTCAAGTTCCTCCTTCAATTTGATCAAGAATACAAGATCGAAATGATTCAATTTCTGACATCTACTGTCGGAGAATGGATCGATCTTGCGACAAATGTCTGAAATTTTTCTGTGAGAAACTAAGTGAGACTTCTTTAATTCGCGAACACAACTAGAATAAACGCGAGAATTGTCTATGGATTTGACGACGCTAATAAGCGATTGAGTCGAATCTCTATCTTCATCAGACAACTTATTAATGGAGTGAGAAAGAGTCTTCAACCAAGCCTCCTGAACAGGCAACAATTTAAGTGACTTATCCGAACCTGAATATCTAGAAGATATGACATCGGATTCTGGTGATTCTTGAGAAACACTTGATAAAGGTGAGACATCAGATGATGTAATGAATGTACTAACAACATGAGAAGATTTCTTTGTTTTATGTGTCTTCTTAGGAGCCTCTACAGGACAATCCAAAACTGTCTTGATAGAACGAACAACTTGTTCTAACAAAAGTTTCAATGTTGCTGACATCTGAGAGTCGCTATCTCTACCACTTTGTAATAGGCCAGCCTCTTGTAACTTGGAGTTATAATAAGTGATCAATTCCGAACTAATAATAGAATCAGATACTGCACATGAATCCATTGGGAGCTTTCCTGTAGATTTCAAGTGGGAAACAAATCTACATCCTTCACGGAAGGTTGTTCTTAATCCAAATTGTCCTTCAGACAATAATATCGATATGGCTGATGCAATACCAAAATCCCTGTCACTTAGAGACTTGAAGGAAGAGTACATCGTATGGTCTACTGCTCTGCAAAGATCCATTGAAGGAGAGCAGAAGGAACTATCGATAGCAGATATGGTGCTAGAAAGAGCTCCAGAACAAACCTCCTCACACTTTGCTTTTATTGATCCCTTTTTTAATGGGGAAAATGGACGTGAAGGAGCAATAGCAGATGTTAAAATACAGGCTGCTCTTAAATCACCCTTCGACTGGTCTTTAGTGTGAACATACTCTTGAATCGATCTTGCAAGAGATGCATATACTCCTGAAATACCATTACATTCCATTGAATTCCATGGATTAATATACGAACAGATATCGAGAGCTAAATCGAGGTTAAGAGTGGTCCAACTGTTTGCTGTATTAGAAAACTCTTGAACAGTTCTTTGTAACAATGCTGTACAAGACACATCAAAGTTCTCTAAAACAACTTCAGATAATAGAAGAGATTCCAAAGAGTCAGATGAGTGGAACTTTAAACCATTCTTAGAAAAGTGCTCCTTCAAAGTTAAACTCCAAGTAAGAATGTAACTCGGTACTTGAGACGCCGATTCTACTGATATCGCATATAAATTCAGAAGAAGAACTATAGAAGTCCCCAACTTCACTAAGGAGGGACAACTGAATTTCATTTCTACAGTAGTATAAACTGGAAATATTAAGTATTTTTAAAATATGTCTTAACGATCAGAAACTATAGACTTTCTGAATTCAATCCTATCCATTTAGTGTTGCTTTAAACAAGACAAGACTTAAGGTGGTCATAAAAATATTTTTACCTCCATATACTGTCTACAAACTACCTATAAAACAATATATCCAATAAATTTTGTGCAAACAAATATATATTAAATAATGATACTTGTCTACACATTGGCGCCAATCATTAGAAACAGATATAATAATATCTAATCATCTAATGAAATATGAGTAAGATTTATACACAATGGGTCTTCACATGCTGTTTTAAATGCCACTGGTGGCTTCTTCTGCAGCTCTAAAAAACTCTCATCATCTGCATATAAGAATACGAGTATCCGGTTAACATATGTTTGACATTCGTCAGTTTCTCCCGGCTTCAATATTCTTATAACAGGTGCCCCGTCTTCTGCAGCTAATTCACCGTGCCACCGTACACACTGCTCATCACCACTTGTAATTGGATCGTCTTTCCGTTCTATATTACTTGCAATTTTTGATAGAATTTCATATACTTGTTCTGACGATTTCCAGAAATCTTTAGCTCTGGGATGGATATAATTCTCCCATGCTCTACATAAAGTTAGTATCTCATCTGCTGTTCTTTTATTAAATGGCTGCTTCGCCTTTTTTCTTACACTTTTTTCTGATGCTTCTGACATCTTTGAACTAAATGCCCTTTGCGACCTTTCCGTGCCATATTTATTAGATTCTTGCTTAAATCCGAATAATAAACAAAATGGTGATTCACTACAAGATCTAAAACAAGAAAACATCTTTTATTTGTTACATTTAAATATTATCTACCTAAATCTCTTTTTTTTATAAATAAATCTTTTTTTCTTTTTTCCTATTAATTTAATAAATTCAAGTTTAGAAAACCTTATATTGCATGTTATTTTATATATTATATGCAAATTCCAATTTAAACCTCCGTTATAATATTTTATTTGAATACTTAAGTGTGTACACCCACTCAATTTTTTATCATAGAAGACGAAGTCATTTAATATTTATTATTTAAAAGAAAAAAAAAAATTTATTTTGAAATTGTAGAATTATAATACAATAAAAACATAACAAATTAATCACACCGCAAACATATACGCATTTTAAACAAAATAAACATTTTATAATTAAGGGTAAAAAATATTAATTGCATTTCTAAATATATAAATAACGTAAAAACGGTTATTTTAAAATTATTTTAGGTTTAATAAAATATTGTATTAGTTATAATATTAAAACATAATGAGCTAATGTAAATCATTAAATAATTAATTAAATATGTTGCAAACATTTTGTTTAATCAAAATGAGAATTTATTATTAAGATTTTTGTTGCACTCAATACTAATAAATTGGCAATAATAGAAAATGAAATCTGATCTCATAATTACCGCCAAGGCGTTATAATAGATCTATGAGTCTTAAAAATTATAGATTGAAATGTAAATCTAATGAAGAAAAATAGGGAAAATTTGTTTTAAATGCTTCTTTAAAGTGGATTAATGATACTAAATTATAATAAAATTAGAAATATTCCTGTGTTAATTCTTTTGTTCCTACTTATTTTTTTGAATAAAGATGTAGAAGGCATAGACGAGTTGGATTTGCTTTTTTGTGGAAAAAAAGGTAACCAATATTTTGTTTCTTCAACTCCATTTATAACACATGGTGCATATTTGTATGCAGATTTATTAATTAATTCACTTGAAAAACCTTTACCGATTCACCCTAATGGTAAATCTTATACAAATGAAGAATTAAAATTAGAAATAGTTAAAAATGTTATATTAACATCTCCATTACGTCTAAGATATGAAATATCTCATTCAATGATACCATCTAACAGCTTGTGGATACCATGGCTAGATAGAATGAATAAATATCCTAAAGTATTAAGAATAATAAATGATATTCGTTTTACAGTTTTTTTGTGTGGTCCAGCTTTACTAGATTCACCAATAGTCATAAAATTTATTGATAGATTAAACAGGAGATATGGTTATACTTTTAATCCTTTGGCAGATAAAATAGTTCTTGCAGCATTAAGATTGCATGGTATTAAAGATGAAGAAATAAGGAATAAATTAATGTTATATGAAAATTCTGCAACCTCATCATTTGATGAACTAACGGAAAATTCTAGCAACAAAACAATGGAAAGCTCATATGAAGGATCATTACAAGAAAGTACATCTATTGCTAATACACTCGATCAAAATAGTATAACTCAGAAACCATTAGTATTAAATGAATCAGAATTTGATGAATTTCTTAATGAAAAATCGTTCGAAAGTGATTACGATAAAACTCCAACATTTAGGGATTCTAGTTCAAATTCTGTTTTAAGCCCAAATACTATTACTTCACCAATTAAAGCTGAATCTTTAGAAAAAATTGCTCAGAATTATAATCCTGAAGATATAAGGATATCTTCTGTAGCAAAAAATAAATCTATTATTAATTATAATACAGATATTAGCCCTTTAAATTTTTCAAATAAAGAATTAAAGAATCAACCTGAACTTATTTCTGAATTTAACGAGTTACCAGAAATTGAGAATTATATAAGAAAATATAGAAAGAATGATCAACTTAATATTTCTTCAAAAAATCATGCTTTGGAGGAAAATACAGAGATAAAACCTGATATAGAATCATCTGTGATGGAAAATCAGAATGGTGATATTTCTGATCAGTATGCTTCAGAAGAAATAACTATAACTGAAAATGGAAAAGTAAATCCTGAAGATTATATTGTAAAAATGCAGTCTTCTGATCAAAATGCATTACAAAATATTCAAGACAAAATTTCTGAAGAAGTTGGATATTTTGAAGATGAAAGAAATGAAAGTGAAAATGAAAATGGAAATGAAAATGGAAATGAAAATGAAAATGAAAATGAAAATGAAAATGAAAATGAAAATGAAAATTCTGATCACGAGAATAGAGATGAAGAAGATGATTATGAATATGAAGATGATGACGATGATGATGAATTTATTAATGAAGATGAATACAATCAGTATCTTGACTACAATGATCATCTTCTTACAAACAAAGATGAGGCTAGCAGTTATGATTCAAATAAATATACAAGAGAAAAAGACATTTTAATGAAAAGTTATCCTATGGGAAGTAATGATAAAATACCTAAAGCTTATTTACAAGACGTTACTTCTGTTTTTGCAGAATTGCTGAACGCATTAAAAACTAACAAAATATCTACTAAGAATATTGCTTTTGGTATACCAACTCTTAATTTAAAACTGAATTCAAAATCTAAAGCTATTGACTTTAAAGAAAGGGTTGTTAAGAAATGGAAAGCACAGCAAGTTGATGGAATTCTTAAAAGTGTTCCAATTTTTGGAACTGGTAAAATGACTTCAGAATCAGATGAATCTCTAATTGAATCTTCAAAAACTGATATTCCAAAAAGAGAATTAACTTTAATTGAGGTCGATTTTAACTCTGCTATTAAATCACATGATAAGAATGAGGGCGGTTATCATTGGATACAACGTAATTTAATTGCTGGTAAAACTACGTGTGGATTTCAAGATATATTAATCAAAAGTGCTCTTAAAGGACTTGAAACAATAACGTCAATTCAATGTTCAAGTATTTTAGGAAAATCGGTCTCTTCAAAAGAAGTAAGTGACTGTATTATTGCATATTTCGGATCTATTAAATATGGTCAAAATACTGTATATGGATCTTTAAAAGATGAAAATGATGAAGATAAATCAATTACTGGTTATGAAATTATTAAAGATACTCGTGATTATAATTTAAAACAAAATGAAAATTTGAAGTTAGCAGAAAAAGACGAAACTGAAAAAATTATTAAAAAACATCTTTACCCAGATAATAAGGATTCTATAAAAACTACAAATAATCAGAATAACAAATTAAGCAATGAAGATTTAAATTCTTATAAAAATAAGGATGAAGAAGAAGTTCAATCAGTTGAAGATAAGTCAGAAGATTTTGAATCAGAAGAATCACTTAAATCTGATGAAGTAAATAATGAAGATAATGTAGAAGAATCTTCATTAAATTCTGTAGATTTTAACAAAACTTTTTTTGAAAATAAAATTGGTGAAACAAATAACACTGAACAAATTCCATTTTTGAATCACAAAAACGATTATTTATCGAAATATGATTATAGTACAGAGAACTCAATTGTTAATGACGACACACAAGTTCCAGATGAATATAAAGATCCTCAGTTTATTGATAATATGCTTGAATCACTTGCGTTTAATGTAACAGAGGTTTATAAACATTTTCTCGATTTAATGAAAATTTCTTCTAAAGATGTTGAATCATATGCCTCTTCATATGAAGATTTCATAGAAACATTATTAATTTGGACTGGTATTGCAGCAGAAGCATTAATTTACTCA
This sequence comes from Cryptosporidium baileyi, assembly GCA_001593455.1. Classification (NCBI taxonomy): domain Eukaryota; phylum Apicomplexa; class Conoidasida; order Eucoccidiorida; family Cryptosporidiidae; genus Cryptosporidium; species Cryptosporidium baileyi. The sequence goes on from JIBL01000139.1 coordinate 15,338, forward strand.
GGAAAAAATCTTTCTGGAATATTTAAGAGTAATAAACGTAAGTTAATATATTATTACTGTAGAGAAGAGTTTTATGTTTATAATGCAATATACATGTACACAAGCAACTTAGTTAAAACTCTAAAATTATTTTCCGAAATGAAGGAAATATTAAAAAATATTAGAGAACTATTGAAAAAAAGTTTTGCATCGCAAATTTCTTATCAAGATGTTTCTCAAATAGCAAATAAATTTATTATTGTTAAAAATGATCTCAGTTATACTTATAATGGAGGTTTGGATCAATTTTGTGGTTATTCATCTATTTACGAATGCTTAGGAATTATGAAAAATGATTTTTATAAAAGAAATGAAAAATTTCATCAATTTATATCTAGAAATTCTTCTTTAAAAAGATCTTTAAGAAAATTGCTCAAATTATTTGATATTAGGATTCATCCCAAAGGTACTTTCACACTAGATGATGGTGTTACTAAAGATGATATTAATAGATATTTATTAGTTAAAGAATATGCTTCTAAAAGAATTCCTTTTTTTCAAAAGAACATTGATAGCAAACTTCTAAAAAAACAGGTAAAAATAGACAAGAAATATGCAAAAGAAATGATTGAAACTCTTCTAAACAAATATAAGCCAGAGGAAAAAAAAGAGAATATTGAAGAAATAAATAATAGTAATGATGGAAGTATCAATAGTTATTATTCTGAGACAAAAGAATAATTATTAATAACTAAGTTCTAATATAATTTAATTTATATATTTTTTTGCCCGCGCAAAATTGAATCTAGATCTACAAATAAGTTGTAAGTCTACTTCTTAGGAATTATTTCTCACATTCATTTGTTGCAATTATTGAAATATTTAAAAGGCTTTTTTGTGGGAGTAAAAATGATCTCAAAAAAGCTTGAGATATTTTGTTTAGGTTTCTTGTTTATAACTATAGGGTTATCTCTTAATATATTAAGTGTTAATAGTCAATTATTGGATCTTTCGACAAGCGAAGAATCTTCACCATTGCTTGAAGGACATAAAAATGTTTCGGCTATGCTTGCAAAAAACTTTACTCATTTGGGTGGTTCTGAATTAAGTTTGGATTCGTCTGATTTGGAATCTTCAATGATTACATCTCCATTATTAAAAAAAGAATCTGAACTAGATGATTCATATCCAGAAATAAGTCCTATTTCTAATTTCAACTCTGAGAAAAGAGATGATTTAGCTTCTGAAGCATCACTTTCAGACTCACCTCTCATTGAATCACCTAAGCCTGAATTATCCACTATTGAAGAATCTAAGTCTAATTCACCGTTGATAGAAGAATCTAAATCTGATTCACCCTTAATAGATGAATCTAAGGACGATTCACCATTAATAAATCAGAAATTAAATGAAGAATCAGAATCTTTGGAAGAGTCTCCAGATTATCGTGAAAAGACATCTAAGTTTGATAAAGAAAATTCCAGATTTTCTAGTTTAATCGAAGAATCTGGACTTTATCCGGAAATAACAAAAGCTGATTTATCAATAAATGACTATTCTAGAGGAATTCATAAAAATGATTCGATTAATTATCCTAATATTCCAATTAATTCTAGATATGAAAGTTCATTTCAGGATATGCAAGAATTAAACAGAGATGCAGATTATACTGTTGATGATGCACTTTTATTATTGAAAAAACAAAGAGAAATACAAGATATTGCCAAAAATCGTGGAAGTATCGAACTTTCCAGATATTACGATAATTCTACTCCAAAAAGAATTCGTGACTCTAGAATTGGACTATATCCAAAAAATAATTCTTTTAATGATAATTTAGTAAATAAACCTGTTTCTATTTATGAGAAAGAATCAAGAACTCATGATCTAGATTCAGACTCTGAAGATGAAATAGGATTTGATTTAAAAGAATTAAGTTCTCCAATTTCAGAAAAAGATGTTAGTGAAGGAATTGCTTCTAATGAGAATACTATAAGCCGATCCTTAAAGGCTGAAGAAAAAATGTTACCAGAAGAAAAATCAACTATCGAGTCTGAAATGCTTAAGTCTCCTGCTTCCGAAATCTCAAGTTCACCAATCTCTGAACATTCAAATTTCGAAGCAAAAAATTTATCTTCTCCATTCCCAGAAGATTCTCCTTCAGAAGGATTTAATGAAACTTTGTCTAAATTTTCAGAAAAAATGGATCATTCAACATCCAGATTTGAAGAGTCTGATAAGACTTTGGCTTCAATATCTGAAAAGTCTCCCTTTCAAATAGCTGAACCTGAAGGATCAGATCAAATAATTCCTCCTTCATTCTCTGAAAAGTCTGATTCACATGCCTCACAAATTGAATTATCTGATCAAATATCACCTCCTTTCTCTGAAAAATCTGGTTCTCATGTCTCAGAGATTGAGAGATCCAATCAAATGTTGCCTTCTTTACGTGAAACTTCTGGTTCTAATGTTTCAAAAAAAATGTCATCATTTATTGAGAAAACTAGAGAATTAAATCCTGAAACTTTAGAATCTAATTTTAGAAAATCTCCCAGTTCGGAAGAGTCGCATGTATTGGATTTATCTGTTTCTGAAGATTCTGAAACTATGCAATCACCAAAATTAGAAGAACCTGGTTCTCTTACTGAAAGATCTTTTGATGAAAATGAAACAAATGCTGAAATGTATAATCAAAGAAATAAAGAAGATTCATTTGAAAGTTCGAAAGAATCAGAATTTTCTAATCAAAATGAGGAATTATTAAATGAATTACCAAAAAGTCAAATAGATCAAAATATAGGTGGTCTTTCAAAAATGATAAGTACTCAGGTTGGATCTGATTCAGAAGCATCAAATTCTGAATATCTTAATTTTAATGAAAAAAGTTTAGGTGAAAAACAAATGTATGAAAAAGAAGACTTAGAACAAGGATCTGGTGATGTATTCTCCGATCTTAAAGAAAGTGATTTAGAAAAATCACCTTTACAAAGCCCTTTATTAAGTAATGTTGTATTTAAAAGACACTTATATGCTCCTGAAAATGTACCCAAAAGTGAAACTGAAATTATGTCTAATCAACTTAGAGGAATATTACTTCCTGCTACTGAAATGTTCCAAAATTCTATTGGATGTGTAACATCCTGTACATATCCAAGATTCATAGTCCAATGTGATCGTGTTTTAAAATCTATTTCAAAAATAGAAAGTAAATCTATTCAATTATCAAATATAATCAAGAAAGCTCGTGAGATCACCATTAAAGAAGTTTCAGATTATTTCAAGTTTCATCAAACTGATGTTAAAAGAAGAGCTTTATTATTTGTTCAAAAGTATTTGAAATCTGTTAGAACATTATTATTTAAAATACATTCAGCAAAAAAAACTGTCTTATTTGCATTAAAAATTAGAACTTTACTACAACTTCTACCTTCTAAAAATAATGATGAATATACTCAAGAAGAATTACAAGATGTTAACTCTCGTATTGAACTTGCTGCTAAGGAATACTCATCAACTAGAACGTTACTGGGTAGTAGAACTCTTAGATTTGGTTTGATGAAGTATTTAGGTTTGAGTGAGTTTGATTCAGGTGTTGAACCAATAAAAAAAATCTTGCAAACTGAATTGGAAATATTCCAATCTAAAATGCCGGTATTCCAAAAGTTTGTTTCAAAACACAAAACACTTTCTCATCAGCTTTATGACTTAATGAATAAAGCTGGCTATCCAGTTGAGAAAAAACTATTTATGATAGATAGAAAGGGTTTAACTAAAGATCAACAAAAATTATATAAAAAGAAGTTGATTGAAAATAACAAGCAATTTAAATCTAGGATGAGCAAAGATGAATATAAAAAGTTTAAAAAGGCAGACAAAGAAAAATGGAAGAATTTCATATTACAAGCTAATAAAAAAAAATAAAATTTCAAATTTAAAATTTTAACTTTTTAATTATTTTAAATTTAAAGTAACGTTTCTAATATTATTAGTATTAGATAGGAAATAATAAAAAGTGAATACTTTAAATATTTATGATTTCTGATCTATAAAATCTTGTCATATGTTTTGTATTGAGATACTATCGAAGTAAATAATGTAAGCAATAATTTCACTGATGTGAAGGTCGTTATTGTAGAATGAAGTAAATTAATTGATGTCAAAGTAATATAAACAATGCTTTCTTTTCTACATTCTTCAGTATTACTTGTTAAAAAAAATATTAAAGATATAAATACATAAAGGCCAAAGGCCAAAACTATACACTGAATTGACAAAATCAGAATTCCTATCCCTATATATTTCAAAAATTCTTTTTCAGTTCCATTTAACATTAAACCCAAATATAAAAAAACAAATATAAAAATAAAGTCAATTCCCAATACAATCTAAATTTAAATATTAAACTTATTAATTTAATTATTTATTAAAACATACCTGTGTAAACCAAAGTGAATAGTAATCACTACATGTAGTAGCCTGAAATATTTTCTTTTTTATATAATTCTAAAATTAAAATATTTAAACTTACAAAAAATACTGGAATTATCAAGCATATAAGTGAAATTATAGAAGTCAAAATATAAGTTACACCTATTTAATACTTTAAATATTTGAATTTATTAATTAATTTATTTACACATACTTGCAATTTGACAGGTCGAACGTTCAGTGTTTAAAAGTAATGGAGCTGGAGCTCCACCTAATATTTTTCTTTTACCAATTAACATTTATTTAATTTACATCTTATTAACAAATTTTAAAAGCAACAGGTAATATTTTCAGATCTTAAATTATATATCAACTATACCGCTTATTTATATAAAATTCAATTTTAATTAAAAAAAATAATTAAACGTATTTTTATATTTAATTCTTTTGTATCAATAATTCAAATCTAAATTAAATATTCTAATTCTTTTTAGATATGACAAATCTTCCACCTTTAATATTAAATATATCTTTTTCTTTTTTGTGATTTTGTTTAACTAAATCTTCTTCAGAATCTGAAGTATTATTTAAATTTAGATTAATACTAGAAATAATCTTTGAATTTAAAGCTTTTTTTCTAAAACTTCCATTTGAATTCTTATGAATTTGTTTAGAACCTTTTATTGATACTTGTTGAGATTCTCTATTCTTTTGTCTTCTTTTAATATATTCATCGATATCAATCAAATCAAAATATTGATGGTTTTCATATATACATTTATTACATGCTAAATGTATTGAATATAATAATTTTTTAAGTTTTTCAGCATTTTCGAAATATTTTTTTTCTAGAAAATCTTTCTCTTCATTTTCTAAATTAATATTATCTAATTTTGATTTTATATTATTAAATCTTTGTTTTAATATATTAATTTGTGAAGATGCTTCCTTTAAAAGACCATCTTTTAATTGTTTATATTTTTTTCTTCTTTTCTCATTTAATGTCTCATCTGAAGATTTTATTTTTGAAGACAAATTTTCTTGCCATTCATCATAATCAATTCCTAACATTTCAGTTAAATTTCTTTCATCAATTTCTTCATCTAAATCGTTGTAACTTTCTTCATCAGTCCAAAATTCACTTATAACATCATCATCAAAAAATTTAGAATTAAACAATAATTCATTTTTCTTTTTTTCAAGGCGTGTCTCACCACTTATATCATCATCATATAAAGAAGATAAATATTTTTTATTTTTTCTTTCCTTTAATCCTTCTAAAGTAAATAATTGTCTATATTGTTTTTCTTCTAAATATTCAATATGTTTTAAATGTGCTTGAATAGCATCAGAATTTAATTCTTCAGCTTCATGATTATTATCATCAATAAAATCTGAAAATTCACTCAATTCATCCCAATCTAAATCCTCATCATCTTCCTCATTTTCTTCCTCAATTCCTCTTTTAAGTATTTTAACACCATCTTCATCGCTTTCTTCAGCTTCATCTTCAAGTAAATAACTATATTTTCTCATTATTTTTTTTTTAAGTTTTCTTTTATTCATTCTAATTCTTTTAATTTTATCATAAACTTTTTTTTTCTTTAAAAGTAATTCATTATCTTCTATATCAGCAGAATTTTCACTATAATTTACTTCGTCCAATCTTTGATCTTCTATTATATCATTATTTAAAATTTCAACCTTTTCTTCTATATCACTGTTATTTTCTTCATTTAAAAATTCTTTAAATTTTATTTTATCATCTTGATTTTGATTATCAAGAATTACATTATTTTCTATTTGATTGTGATCATTTGATTCGTTTAAATCACAATCATTTTCATCTACATATTCTATTTCAAGAGGCAAAGAACAATAATTATTTGATTCAAAATATTGGTTATTAGTTATTTCAATTTCCTTTATATTTTTTTCAACAACTTCAGTTCCTACATTAACAAAATCTGTATTTTTAATTTCTAATTTTTTTGAGTTAGATTCATTATTTATTTTATTAATATTCAATTCAGGAATAAATAAATTAACTTTAAGTTGTTCACACCAATATTTTAACATTGTTTTATCTAGTTCTTTAGTGTCTGCATCAATAATTTTGAAATGATGAATTGCAAGTTTTTCAGCTTGTTTATACATTTGCATCCATTTGATTTTTAATTGACTTTGTTCACGTAAAGAAGTATTTGGAGGTTCAATTTCAATAAATATAAAATTATCATTTTTCTCTTGATTATTTTTTTCAGTCCAAAAAGGTCTAGGACCAATGTTTTTTAACATAAATTTAAAAAGTTGAAGTTTTGAATTAAAACCCAAATCTTTTTTACTAATTTTTTCATGATTTTCTATATCATCTTTTTTTTTCTCCCAAGGTCTTGTTCTATTTGAAATTTTCATAGACAACAAATTTTCCCATTTTAAATCTATTTCTTGTTTAAAATTTTGATCTTTATTTTGATCTTCATTTTCATGTTTACATTCTTTACTTCCATCTTTTTGATTTTGATCTTTTTCAGAATCAAACTCAAATAAACACATTGTAGGATCAATAGAAGAATTTATACGAGCATTACTTGAAATAAAATAATTTGATTGTCTTTCACTTTTTTCTATAAGAACATATTTTTTAATTTGTTTACCTTTATGAGTAATTAAACCACAATGTTCAGCAACACGGCATAACCACCATAGTTTTCTTCTAGCTTTTTTAGATACAACTCCAAATTTAATTCTAATATCAGAAAATTTTAAATCTTCATCTAAACCATTAAGCTCATTATTCATTTCAATAATTAATTTCTGTTGAGAATTTGCAATCTGTATTAATTTATTTAATAAAACATAACCATCTATATTTTGAACTGAAATCAAAATTTTATCTTCTGGATCTAAAAATAAATTATTTTTTTCTTTTATATCATATCTAGAAAGAGTTTTTCCTTCATTTAAAAAACAATTATTTACATTTCTTGTAAAATTATCTGTTAAAATAGATAAAAATTGATATTGTTCCATCCATTGTTTATAAAAAAAATCATATCTTTCAAGATTATTAATTTCTAATAAATCTTTATCTAAATTATTAATTATTTCAGATTTTATTTCTAAATATTGAGATGGTAACCATTCATTTAATTTTAATTCATAATTAAAATCATTTTTAACATAATTCAATAAACCCTTTTCTATTTCTGTCAAATTAGTTATTTCAAATTCATTAAAAGAATTTAGAATTAATTCATCATTTTCTAATTTATCAAAATCAGTTTGAGAATTAATAATTGATGAATTAGTCGTATTCTCTATATTTTCTGAGTTTTCTTTAAGTTTCATATTTAATCCCATATTATCTATATTATTCAGTAAATTATTTATATCTATTAATTCTAAATTATTGTTCATATTTTCTAAATTATCTATATTCAAATTGTTTTTATTTTTCTTAAAATTTTTTTTATTTTTTAAATTGTGATTATCTTTTATTACTTCTTTTTCAACAATAGAATCTAACAATGTTCTTAAAACACCACATTGATCTTTTTTATTTCTTTTCTGAAAATTGTGATTTGAATTATGTGAAGTATAATTTATTTTGTTTTTTATATTGTGTTCCGAGTAATTTGATTTATTTGCATTTAATTCATCTTCAAAATCTGTTTTATCACAAGAATTAGTGATTAAATCTTCATCATCATCAGAAATCAAAGATTTTAAAAGTCTTTTCTTTTTACTTTTAGGTTTTAGGTTTTTATTTGGAGAACTCATAAATAACTATAACTTTAAAATTTTGTGTTCAAGTTGATTTATAATTTATATACCGCTAATAAAATTTTTCAAAACATTTTTAAATGTAATAAAAAAAAAAAATACTTGTTAGTTAAAAGAATTAATTATTACTATAAATTTGTATAAATTATCTTAAGTTTATTTTTGACACAATTATATGAGGTAGTTAAGCTTTATAATTTTTTTCTAAATCGTTCTTAACTGACTCATGAATATTTTTTAAGCAATCAATTTTTTTTAAAAAAATAACTATTTTCAAGATTAATACAACAATTTTTTTTTTTTAAATATCTAAAATAAATATTTTATAACAAATTTAATTTATATTTTTAAATAAAATTTTGATTTTTAATGAACATATTTTCATAATTTTACATGCAAATTAGTTAATGTTTGTGAATTAAAAAAATACCGGTATAAAATTTTAAAATTTTTAAAGAAATAAATTTTATAAAAAACATTAAAATTTTATTAATTTTTTTTAGAAATAAATATAAATAAAAATATTTTGGAAATCAAATTATATTGAAGAATTAAATATTTATTAATTATTAATCAGTTCTGAAAATAGAATTAGTATTAGTATAAAATATTTATTATAAACAACATTCAAAATAAAGAAAAAATAGAAATAAATTAATTAATATAATTATATTTATATTTTACAAAGAACTTGTTTAATTTAAATATAATAATAGTAAATTTTTAATAGATTTTTTATTTTAATAATTGTTTTAAAAAAAAAAAATTGAGCGCCAAACTTTTTTTTTTCAGAATGCAAAAAATGTCTTCAAATGTTTGTAGAATATGAATTAATAAGTTATAAAACTAAATATTGAAATTTGTTTAAATATAAATTGAAGATATGATAAAATCAGGTGATGGGAATGGTGGTGATGGATTTTATTATGAGCCAGAGAATTATGATTCTGTTATAATATGGCTTCACGGAAAAGGTGATAATGCAAGAAGCTATATAGATTTTATAAATATTGCACAAAATTATGAAGCACTTAGAAAAACAAAAATAATTTTACCAACAGCATCAATGGTGTTTTTGAAAAGTTTTGGAGTTTTAGACAATGCTTGGTTTGACATGGAAAATTTTACATTTAATTCTATAGAAAATATCGACGACATAAATAACTCTGTTTCAAGAATTACGAATATCATTTGTTCTGAGTTAGATAAGGGTATTAATCCTAGTAAAATCTCTTTAGGAGGTTTTTCTCAAGGAGCTGCAATAGCATTATTAATTTCTATGTCATCAAAGAAATTTACACTAGGAAGTTGCGTGGTAGTATCTGGATGGCTTCCATTAATTGAAAAAGGATTTAAAAAAGGAAAAGAAAGTCAGATATCAACAGAAAATATAAACTTTGAAGTGACCGAATCTATAAAGGATAATGTCGATTTCTTGGTTTTACATGGAGAAGATGATCCAGTAATTCTTTATCAGTGGTCATTATTGAATAAAGAATTTATTCTTAACCACATTAAACCTAAAAACTTTACTTATAAATCTTATTCTGGTGTAGTTCACACTATTACAGAAACAATGTTATTTGAAATTTTTTCTTTCTTCTCGAAGAAATTAATTTGAGAATTTGAATTTATTTTTTTTTTTTTTTTAAATAAATAAAAACTTAGCAATTTATTATAAAGTCAATTTGACGGAAATAAATATATTTAGGACAAAATATACTAATTAGCAATATTAGAAGTGTGACTTTTTATATAAAGGCATGTGAGATACCGATAATACTTATATATACCCAGAGTATGATGATAATAAAAAGAAGTGTGTTTTTAACTGGAGTAGTTATAGGTACACTCCATAATGAAACTCTTCTATCTTCGCTATCAAGATCTTGAGTCAACTTGATATGTTGAAGAACGATCTGTTGAGCAGAAGAAGGTGACATAAATGAAAATGCATCCCAAAATAATCTCCAATGCAACATTTCAGTTATATGATTTGATGTACATGAGAACCATACAATAACAAGAAGAGTGACGCAATATGAAGCAAAAATTGCTAGAAGTGTAAATCCAAATTCATCAAAGAGCATATAGTAGAATATTCCATTACTTAAGTTTTGTTCAGTAAGACTAAAATTTTTGTTTTTAAACATAAGTATAACTACCATAAATCCAATAATGAAATATAGATTATTGTAAGGTTTACTTGCAACAGTAAATCTTCTATGCATTCTCTTCATAATAGCATGTCTAACTCTAACCCACTGACAAAGTACTATATCGAATCTTCCAGGAGGAATAAAAACAACTCCTTTAGATAATGGGGAATAGATATTTACGTTGGGAGAGGCATTAGGAGATTGTTCTTGATTAATTGTACCAATTTGATTTCTTTTTAAAGTACTAAATATATTTTGATTTATATCAGGATAGGCGAAAAGGAAATACTTGACAACCTGTATTCTTTGTTTTAAAATAAATATTATTAGACCTGGAGCTCTTAATATTGCAAAGGCAAGCGACCAAGTATTAATTATTAATATAACTTCTGTTGAAATTGCAATATAAGTATGATTAATAACAAAATGATAGGACTCATTAAATCTATAAAATTCTCTGAAATTATCAAATAAATAACGTTGCATATTGGCAGCAATAGCAATTAAAAATGCACAGATTCCTATAAATAATGTAATTTTTGCATACTGTTCAGCAGAAATATGCTCTTTATTTACAATATCACTTTGAAAAGTATTTCTAGAATCAGTAAATGTTGTATAGGAATGGCTAGCACTAAATTCTTCACCAAATGTTCCATAATGTATTGATTCATGTCTAACTTCTTCACTCTTGTTAAGTAAATCCAAATTATTTAGAACAATATTATTTTCATGTACATCATCATGATCTTCTAAATCTTTATTTAATGCAGTGTTGTCCTTTTCACTAAGTTCTTCTCTTATAAAAGCAGTAGCAATGTCAGCAACGTCACTCCCCTTTAATGTAAAAAATTGATTTAATTTAAGTATAGCTTCTAAAAAAAGAAAGAATACCGTATATAATACATGACGGACTCTTCCTATTGTTGTTAATAAAATTATACAATATAAGAGAGATATAAATCGTAAGACACTAGCTAATTTATAAATCTTCCATTCAGCTAAAGTAAATGTAAGTTTTTCAGATTCTGAATTTTGAAGTTGAGGTACAAATTTAAAAATATCCAATCTGCTTCTAGATGAAAAAACAATAACAAATGAAGTTATTAAAATCCATAAAAATAATAAAATCAGTGTAATAATTAAAACGTTTTTTTGAAAATTTTTCAGAATAGGATCAACTTCTCTTAATGGACAAGAAAATACTAGATCTAAAATTTGATTCTTTTTCATTGCATTACCTGCTCCAATCATTCCTTGGTCAGTTAATATTGATATAAAAGTTGATCTTAAACCATATTTTTCAATAATCTTTCCTTTGTTAGATAACTTATTAATAGATTCTGATGATTTTTCTGATCTTGTATCATTAACTAACTGATTATAATAGGGAGCCAAAGCATAAGACATTGTCGAAGTCCATGCAAGACATGGAAATAAATTAAGACCAAGAGAGGCAGAAATACCTAAACTAGTTCCAACAGAATTAAGTGCCATAGAGACATCTTTAGGATCTAAAAAGGGAAGAGCACCATTTGCATCTAACATTACTGCTACAATGTCAACAGATTCTATTTGACTATCAGGATCTATTATTTGTCTCACTATTGAAGATAAAGGTTTACATAAATTTGGATATTTAGAAAATCCAACGAAATCTCTTGGAAGATTTAAAAGAACAAATTTTAATTCTTCAACCTCAATAACATTTGTTAATCTTCTCTCACATATCCATTCATGTATTATAATGGGTTTTCTTAATGCAACTTCAACAATAACTGATGTCGTTCTAGTACTAGCAGAATAACTTATTCCTAATTTTAAAGCGGATTTATAACTGTTATTATTTGAATGTCTAGAATTAATTAAAATATCCAAAATCTCTCTTGCTACGGTAAGTTGACCAGTAGAGAGAGCAAAAGTGAGTGCATTATGCCCATCTCTAGATGTTCTATGTAAAAGTAGAGGTTTAGAGCCACCAAGATAATTAATCATGGCTTTAAGAGTAGAAACTGTCGGGTTTCCTCGCCTTCTTAATAGTTCAAATAAATAGGAGGACAAATCCAATGGATTTGAAAGTTTTAATAGTTTTTCCAGTAACAATTGTTTTTTATCAGATATAAATGTGATAGAATTAAAACTTCGAGATGAATTAGAAGTAAATTTTGTCTCAATATCAGAAAAAATATTATTATTTGTTGATTCCCTAGCCAGTCTTCTAAACATTCTATAAGGTTCTTTTGACATCGAGAATCTAGATATTTTATTAGATAGAGTTCCAGTTAATAGATAATCAACAGGACCTCTTGAAGATTTATCTAGTATATGAGGATTACAACTTGCATAACCTTCATATTTATATAAAGAAGCATTTTTGTAGAATTCAAGAACTTCTTCAAGTATTTCGTACATTTCTCTGGTAGTTGCAATATTAACAATTGTCCTCCCTTCATCATCGCGTAAATCACATAGACTTGTGTCATTTCTGGCAAATTCTATTTTAAACAAAGTCTTTATATTTTCTTCTTTAAGTTGAAGTACTGTGAAAATTTCCAAAAGTCTTTGAACATGATAAGAAGGGCGAGATATTTGACTTTTATATTTTGATAATGGATAAGCCGTTAAATATTTTGTTTCAAAAGTTGGGTCTTCAAGTAAAGCAGCAATTACATCAGGATGATTATTCTGTATGGCAACAGACAGTGCATCTCTTTTCTTTCTATCTAAAGTAGTTTGATCAGCACCTTTGTTTAATAATGATTTTACAATTACCAAGTTGTTATTTTTAGCAGCCAAAAATAACGGAGTTATTCCAGAAAAATCTGCTAAATTTGGTTCTGCTCCGGCATATAATAATGATGTTACCAAATTCTCATCTTCCATTAATACAGCGTGGAATAAAGCAGTACGTCCCATGGAATCAACTTCATTAATAATATCGATTTTTTCAATAATCTTATTTACAACCTTATTTTTGTTCGTTTTTTTTTCCATAATCTCAGTTTTTTTTACATGTAAAGCATACTTCTTTCTTTCTGCAAGCTCTAACAAAACCTTTACTGCTCCAAAATTTTTGTATATTATAGCCAAGATTAAAGGTGTATAACCATTTATTTGTGATTTTGCAAAATTTAAGCCCTTTGAAGAAAGTATTTGCATCATTATGCTACTACGTGGGAGAGAAATACGAGCTAATATAGTTAAAGGTGTCTCACCACCCCAACCTGGGGCATTATCATATAAATTTGAAAGAGTTTGTTTGTTTTCAAATCCACACTGATTGAAAGTTTTTAAACTGTATTCGTCCATTTCAATAAATTGTTCCATAGCACCTATATCAACATTAGCTACTGCGTTTAACATTCTATCAATCCTTAATGTAAAATTCATACAATGACTATAATTTCCATCTGCAAACTTTCTCCATAAACCAAGCTTATCAGTTGCATAATCTAAATCTAGAATTTCATTTAATGAAGAATTGCTTGTATCATTTTGCAAACATTCAATTATTAAAATTAATGCCGAAAAAAGAAATATGGCAATATAACACATCAATTTGAATAAGAATCTTTCATGTTATATTAAATATACGTTTTATTCGTATTTTCAAATTTATTTATTTTTTAATTTGGCAATAACTATATCACTGTAACTAGAAACACATTTTGAATAGACTTATCGTCTCTAATGCCCCTCACACATTATTTACTTATTACCGCCATAATAACTTTAATTTCTAGTATTAAAAGCAATATAATATGTGGGGTTGTTTGGCGCCTTTTATTTAGGTTTGTTATTGCAATTTGTAATGGAAAATGTTAGATCACACAATTAAATATTTATATAATAGAAAAAATTTAGTAAAATAATTTTTTATGAGCTGGAAATCTTCATATCTATTTTTAGGGCCTTTAATATCTAGGCTTAATTATAATAATGATACTTCCACAAGAAAAGAAAGTTTTGGGAAGATAACAAGTTATATTAATAGAAAATCTAAAATAAATAAATTTGGTGAAAAAATTAAAAAAAAATTTGATATTTCTAATAAAGTAGAATGTTGCGGAATAGTTGGTTATTTAGGTTCTGGGGATGCTCAAAAAGTTTTGATGCAAGGTATTGAAATATTGCAGAATAGAGGTTATGATTCATGTGGGATGAGTACAATTAGTGATGAAGGTGAAATGATAACAACAAAATATTCTTCGAGAGAATCGGGTGATTCTATTGAAAGGTTGCGTAAGGATACAGTTGCAATTCATGAAAATCATCATATCGGTATAGCTCATACAAGATGGGCAACTCATGGTGGTAAAACAGATTTTAATGCACATCCTCACCAAGATTACAAAAAACGAATAAGTTTAGTTCACAATGGAACTATTGATAACTATGCAAGCTTAAAATCTGAATTATTAGAAAAAGGTATAAATTTTTATTCTGAAACTGATACGGAAGTTATAGCCAATTTAATAGGAAGTTATTTAGACGATGGAATTGAATTTAAAGAGGCTGTTCAAAAAGCTTTGAGTCGTTTACAAGGAACTTGGGGAATAGCTGTTTTACATAAAGATTATAAGGACACTATGATTCTTGCTAGACATGGGTCTCCTTTATTAGTAGGAGTTCAATCAGGCCACATTTATATAGCTTCTGAAACTTCGGCATTGGCTAATTATACTAATCAATACGTAGCTCTTCAGGATGGAGAAATTGCAGTCTTATCTCCTCAAGGTATCAATCAGCTAATAACTCCTTCACGTCTATTGTCTATAGATCATGAAAAAGTAGAGTCTTCTCCTTCCCCATTTGCTCATTGGACTCTTAAGGAAATATATGACCAGCCTCATGCACTTGCTAGATCTTTAAATTTTGGTGGTAGAATTTCCCCTTACAACAATATGGTTAAATTGGGTGGATTAGATCAAAGATTAGATGAACTAAAGTCTGTTCAAAATATGATTTTATTGGGATGTGGAACGAGTTTTCATGCATCGTTATTTGCTCAGTTACTAATGGAACATGTTAGTGGGTTTAATACTGTCACTGCAAAAGATGCTTCTGAAGTTTTAGTTACTGGTTTTCCTCGTGAAAATGCAGGAGCTATTGCAATTTCTCAAAGTGGTGAAACTGCTGACACAGTAAAAGCCATAAATATAGCAGATAGTCTTGGAATACCAAAAATATCTGTAGTAAATGTTGTTGGTTCGATGCTTGCTAGGGCTACAGGATGCGGTGTGTACTTGAATGCTGGACGCGAGGTAGCAGTTGCATCAACAAAAGCATTCTCAACTCAAGTACTTGTTCTTTCTCTTATTGCTGCTTGGTTTGCTCAAAATAGAGATGCTACAACTACCCAGAAGTGCCGAGAATTATTGGAAGCAATTCACAGAGTACCAATAAGTGTCGGTGTTTCCTTGCAAGTAAGAGATCAGTGTGAAAATATTGCCAGCTTAATTAACGATCAAAAATCTATTTTCGTTTTAGGTAAAGGATTTGGGTTTCCTGTTGCACTTGAAGGTGCATTGAAGATTAAGGAAATATCGTATATTCATTCCGAAGGTTATTCTGCTGGTGCTTTGAAACATGGCCCATTTGCATTAATTGATAAGGAGTCTAAGACTCCTGTTATATTAATTATTCTTTCTGATGAACATTCTTCATTAATGATGAATGTCGCACAACAAGTAAAAGCTAGAGGTGCCAGAGTAATATGTATAACAGACGACCAAAACTTGTGTAAAGATATAGAGTGTGAGACAATTTTAATACCTTCTAACGGCCCTTTAACAGCATTAAATGCTGTGGTTCCTCTGCAGCTAATAGCATATTATCTTGCAGTTCAGAGAGGTATTAATCCAGACAAACCTAGGGGTTTGGCAAAAGCCGTTACTGTGTTCTAGTTATTTAGGTCGATGTTCTAATTCTAATTGCAATTGTTTTACATTAAAATGTTTCTAATTAAAGACTATATAGCTTTATGTTAATTATTTAGAGAAGAATATTGATAGGTTTTTGAAAACGTGTAAGATAGAAAGAAATCAATATTCTTGCTCTAAAATGTTATTAAGGGGGAGATGTTAGTGAAACAGTTTAAAATCTGAGTACAAAAACAATTCTTCACCTTATGAATTTTTAATGTCTTTCTCTTGATATAATTTTCCTTTTTTATGATTTAATGAAGAATATTTAACTTTTAAATATCGATTTCTCAAATGAAAACGAAAGTAATTTATTGAAATTATAAATCATTCAGACTTAATCTTCATACAAACAGAGTTGCTCTTTTTAAGAAAAACCAATACTATGCTAATATTAGCTAGTAAAAATAGAATGCTTGAATGGAAAAGCTGAAGTGTTTTAATTTTATAAAAAATAGAAAAAGAATATGATTAAATAAACTTACACTTAAAAAGTATGGTTGACCAAGCATTTCTATGTGATAAGCAAAATATAACCAAGAAAGTTTAGTGATAAGCCAAACTCCCAAAGAAATAAGTATTGGTGTAAAGGAGTTACTTGCTGAATGTATAATACCTTTAGATTCATCGATTTGTGCAAGGTTATTAGTTAAATATACCCTAAGAGCTAAGGGGAATAATATGAACCACCAAAGAAAGTATTGAGATGTACAAACTTTGTTAAAGGCCACAAATATTACTGTCTGACAAAAAATAGCCATAATGCATTCACCTTCTCTAACCAAAGATATACCGGAGAGAGCAACCAAAATCATTTGAGGAATAGAAGCAATATATGGAATAGTTTTATAAACTAAATTAGATGCAAGAGCTTCCTTTGCTGAATACATCGTTAAATAAAACAAGTAAAAAAATACCGAGAAATTATGTCTATGATCCCGTCTTATAGCATGATATAAATATGTTTCATAAAGAAAATCCCAACCATATAAATAATAAAAAAATGAAATAAACGAAATAATGGTAGAAAAACTGACGATTCCAAAAATAACCTGATCAATATTTAAAGTACTAAATATCTTTATTGGTAAATTTATAATATATTTTATTAATGAACAATCCTTTTTTAAATAATTGGAATTAATAAAAAAAAGAAATGGAAATCCATAAATAACTGGATATAATTTAAAATGAAC
Source organism: Cryptosporidium baileyi (assembly GCA_001593455.1). NCBI lineage: Eukaryota > Apicomplexa > Conoidasida > Eucoccidiorida > Cryptosporidiidae > Cryptosporidium > Cryptosporidium baileyi. Next base: position 32,810 of record JIBL01000139.1, read on the forward strand.
CGATAAACCAAAGAATATACCAGATATAACAATATTTATTTTGTTATTAAAATTATCATATTTTGCTTTCATCAAAAAATAAATAGTTATAAGGACCAATATTGAAGGTATTACGTCTGCACTTCCTCTAGCTGCTATTACTACTGGAAAAGGATTTAATAACCAGGTCGAGATTAAAAATCTTCTTAAAGTTACACTACCTTTAATTTTAATATCATTGTCAATATCTAGTAAAATAAGTAACCATTCTAGTATTTTTCCAGATAATATGTTGACTGCACAAAACAACAATTTTGAAAGTATCTCCATCTTGAATATTATATTTATAGATGCTATGTATGCTAAAAGAGGTGTATATCTATATGTATGCCTAGTATAAGGCGACTTTCCTTGTAGCACAGCTTTGGCTGCATCAGTAAATACCTATGTGGAAAACAAGTTAGAAGTGCTCAAATAAAAATGGATCTGTAAGATCAAGATATATATAAAGATATTTAGAATATCTAAGACATATATCCATCACAGCACAACAATTTATCCTGCTGATTTGCAATATTACTTACCATATAATCAATATCAGTAAATCTTACAGATACATTAAACCTGTCTTGAAGAAGCCCATAACAAAGAACTAAGAGGTGCAAGCATGTTGTTGAGAGATAAACATGCTCAACAATGTATTTAAATGCTTTCCCTATTTTCCTTTCACACCACATTTACACCTTTTTATTCTTAGAATTATGAATTATTATGTACGACTATGCATATAAACTTAAAAGCACGATACCGCCCAAAAATCAAGCGGGAATTGTAGAGACATTACGAGGGAATATATTTTTTCAAGTAGAAAAGTAATAATTTATAAGATTTTCGATTTACTGTAGAGTTTGCATTTAAATATTGAGGGCAGTTCAAAAAGAAATTATCGGAGTGGGATTTTAATACACTTCTCTTTTACACAATATTAATAGGAATCTTTAGTGGTGATCTGTTAAAGATATACTATACCACTTTATATCTCCCTTTTCTTTCTTAATTTTCGAGTAGAGTTGCAAAATTTCATCATTTTTTGAAAAAAAAGATGTTAGAACAAAATTCAAATTCACCTTCTAGGACAAATAATGCAAGTTTGTTAACTCATCAGAATGCAAACACTTCCACTATTGATGAAGAATATGACTCATCAGTTTTGATGGAGAACATCGATACAGTAGAAACAAGAAAAAAAAGTTTGCCATTCAATGAGATCTATGAAAATAAGTGTCGTTCAGACAATGAGCCGTATCGTATCAAAGGAATTGATGGATATAGGGAGATGTATGAGAAGAGCATACGTGATCCTGAATCATTTTGGAGTGATTTAGCTAAAAAAGAATTAAGATGGTTAAGAGATTTTACTAAAGTTAGAAGTACGGGTACTTCTCTTCAGGATCGCCTTGCTTGGTTTTTAAATGGAAAATTGAACGTTTGTGATAATTGTGTTGATAGATGGGTAGAAACTCAACCTGAATCTATTGCAATTATTTGGGAAGGTGACGAACCTTCTAATGTAAAACATATAACATACATAGAATTATTTAGGAATGTTTGTAAAATGGCGAATCTTCTCAAGAGATTTGGGATCTCTAAGGGAGATTCTGTAGGGATATATATGCCAATGATTCCTGAAACTATTTATACAATGTTAGCTTGTTCTAGAATTGGAGCTGTTCACATGGTTGTTTTTGCTGGTTTTGCTGCTCAAAATTTACTAGAACGTCTTTTAAATGCAAAATGTAAAATAATTGTTACTGCAGATCAGGGAACTAGAGGTAAAAAAATTATTAATCTTAAAGATATTGTTGACGAAGCCTTAAAAAAGGCTCCTGAAATAAAAAGTTGCATTGTTTTTAAACATTTAAATGGTCCAATTAACGTAGTAGAAGGTCGAGATTATGATGGCCACGCATTACTTAGGGCAGAAAAGCCATATTGCCCATTAGAAGATATGGATAGTGAAGATCCATTGTTTTATTTGTATACATCAGGAAGTACAGGCACACCTAAAGGGGTTCAACATTCCACAGCAGGATATTTGTTATATGCAGCTGTTACTCAAAAGTATTTGTTTAATACTCATATTGGAGATATTTTTGCTTGTGCAGGAGATATAGGATGGATAACAGGACACTCTTATTTAGTATATGCACCTCTTTGTAATGGGCTAACTACATTTATTTTTGAAGGTGTTCCAACATATCCTGATGCAGGTAGATATTGGGATATGGTTCAAAGACACAAAATTACTCACTTTTATACTGCTCCTACTGCTATAAGAACTTTAAAAAAATTTGGTGATGAGTACGTTACTAAGTATGATAGATCTTCACTTAAAGTTTTGGGTTCTGTAGGAGAACCAATTAATCCTTCAGCATGGAGATGGTATTATCATATTGTGGGTGAGGAAAGATGTTCCGTTGTAGATACATACTGGCAAACTGAAACAGGTGGTATTGTTATTGCTCCAATGCCTGGTTGTATAGATATGAAACCTGGATCAGCAACTCTTCCATTCTTTGGTATAGAACCAGTAATATTGGATCCTGATACTGGTAAAGAAGTTGAAGGGGTAGGATCTGGTGTTTTATGTATAAAAAATTCTTGGCCAGGTATGTTTAGAGGAATTTTCGGAGCTCATTTTCTACATGAAGACTTGTATACAAACCCTTTCCCTGGATATTACTTTACAGGAGATGGTGCTTTGAGAGATCAGGATGGGTATATTTGGATTACTGGTAGAGTTGATGATACTATAAATGTTTCTGGTCATCGTTTGAGTTCCAAAGAAATTGAAGATGCTCTCACTAATCATGATGCAGTCTCAGAAGCTGCGGCAATAGCTATTGATCATGATGTAAAGGGTAATGCTTTGGTTTGCTTTGTTGTACTTAAAGGAGACGGATCTAAACCTTATAATATTGACAATTCTACTGTACAACCTTTAGAATCAGAATTAAGATTGTGTGTTAGAACTCAAATTGGTCCTGTTGCATCTCCTGATCATATTATTATTGTTGAAAATATTCCAAAAACCCGCAGTGGAAAAGTAGTTCGTCGTTTACTAAGAAAAATAGCTATGTGTTGCAGTGAATACGGAGATATTTCTACAGTTGCTAATCCTGAATGTATAAAGTCTATCGAAAATTCGTGGTCACAGTATTTAATAAGAAAATAATATATTTATATTGTAGAATATGTTGTGTATTGATAATATTTTAATATTAATTGATCTCCAATTATGGGACAAATTTTTCTTTTGCACTGAATTCAGGAAAAGAAAAAAAAAAGTAGTCATTATTATTATAGAATTAGTTAGTGGTTAAATATAAAGTTTAATTACAAAGTTTGGTTAGAATAATATAATTACAATTAAATATTTTTATATAACTACTATAATTTCTCTTTATCTCATAGCAGGAGCATGTGGAACAGATAATGCTGCCAAATTTTGCGGACCTTTTGGTCTTCCAGAAGGAAATATTTGCCAAAATCTTAAAGTTTCATCGCCTGCACCAGTAACTATGGTTTTGCCATCAGGTGAAACGGCTAAATATAAAACTCTATATGTATGTCCTGTTAATGTTGCAATTTTTTGCATTGAAGGCCACTTCCATAATATAACTTGATTCAAACTATATCCATGTGTAGAAACAAGTTCATTCACATTCCCACTCCATGCGATATTACAAACTTGTGATCCTGTATCTACAGCCATTACACAAGAATTTGTAACCGTATTCCATATTCTTATATGACGATCTGCTGTTCCTCCTCCTGATGCCAACAAACCTGATTGATGTGGATTCCAGGACAAAGCCTTAACAGCAGCTGTATGCTCTTGAAATTGACAAACAGGAGTTTCATATCCCTGAGACCATATTAGTAATTTATTATCATTTCCTCCTGTAGCAAGTTGCATTTCATTTGGGCTCCATTTTACACCGCAAACTTCTTGTTTATGTCCAAGCCATCTATTACACCAATGTTCTTGTTCTCTAACGTCTCTAAGCAAAACAGTATGATCTCTTCCTCCTGTTGCAAGTATGGGCCCACACCAATCCATTGCTCCTATTCTAGCTCTATGACCATTTAATGTTCGGACCTTTTTCTGTTCTATTACATCCCATATTTGAACAGATCCTTGTCTTGTTCCTACAGCAAGATGATTTCCTTGTTGCGTCCAAGAAACACTAGTTACAGTATCTTGCTCTTGCAAATTAAGTAAATTAGTTACTTTACAAGTTGATGCACTCCATAAATAAACTGAAGAGCTTAATCCAACCGCTAGGAGATTAGTTGAACTCCAATCTACCAAATTCAGATAAAAGTCGTCCTGTAAATTTGGAGCATCTAATATTTTAAAAGGACCTTTGGGAATTTTTCTAGAAATAGATCCCATACCCATAGTTGTTGATGATAACCATGTAGGATCCATTGAGACTGATCTTAAAGGAACTGTTGCAAATGGATCAAATATTTCGCAAGAATTTATTCGTGAAAACTCATTCTCGTTTTGATATATTTTATGTTTACATAATTTTCTTCTTTCTTGTATATTCAACATTTGTGATCCTCTTAACTTCATTTTTGCAGGAAAATCACTTTCCGTTGTTGAAAGCACCTCTGTTGCTAACAAATCATTATATACTAATATAGGATTTTGAAAACAACGATTAATAATTGATTCTTTTGTTCCAAATTTTAAATATCTATCATAAATATAATTTCTTCCTAAAGATATAGAAAGACTTGTTTGATTCATTTTAACTTAACTATTCTTTTTATAGTAATTATTGAATCCAAATCTTTTATATCTTGCTGATTTTTTAAATTATTCTAATTGTTCATGTATTCGTTTCATTTATTCACCTGAATATGAACCAAATTAAGAAAAAAAAAAAAAAAAAGGAAACAATTAATAATTATTTCTACTTTAAAACTGTTTTTTTTGAATATATAATTGATATTTACTCTACATTTTTCAAATATTATTTTAAAAAATTTGTCTAATTGACCACTAATGACTTTTGTGCATGTCTAACATGTAATTTTCATGTCTTTTCATTAGACCCAGACGCAATATACTATTCTTTAAAATGACAAGGTTTATTTTCAATTAGAAAACAAAATTAATTTAATATTTTATTTATTAAATACAGCATTTTAATTAAAAATTACAAATACAATTTAAGAAATAAAATTTTTAAAATTAGTTTTAATAGTATAGATATTATTAGATAAATTATTGTTTATCTAATTTTAATTTAAATATAAATATATTTTAGCAAAAATAAGATAGTTTTTTAAAAAAATATTATTAAAATTTTATTTAATTTTTAAATCAATTAAAGTATTTTAGTAGAAAAAAAAAGATAGATTTATATATAAATAATAATAATAATAATGATTTAAATAATAATAATGATTTAAATAATAATAATAATGATAATAATAATAATAATAATAATAATAAATAGTTCCGAACCACAACCTTTGAAAATATATAAATTAATTTATATAAGATCAATAATATCTAATATTTAAATTACATGCTAATCTAAGATTATCTTTAATGCCCTTTCCATAAATAAAGAATTTTTCCCTCTTGTGAAATCCTTATATTTTCAGGCGGTATATTGGACAGCCGAGTATAGGCAGGAGATGCAGTTTAGGCGTACAAATTGTTGAATTGAAAAGTTTTATTGCATCTTGGTGTGTATAGACAGTATTGTGTGCATTGTCTATTTGATAAACTTAATTTTAGAGGAAATTAGAGGCAATATATCTGGCACAAAAGGTATTACTGTCAAAAAAAGATCATAATTTATAAAAGTTATATAAATAACGATAATATTCAAAAATTTGACTTTAAATTATTCAATATAATAAAATAATAAGATTTATTATCAAAATGAATAGAATAAAAACATTTTTAATACTTTTATTGTTGAAGATATTTACTCAGTACTCTTCAGTTAGTGCTCGAATTCAGATGAAGGCATATGGTAGTTTAGTCTCAACAGCTTATTACTATTCTGATGTTTTTGTTGGATTACCAACTCCTCAAAGACAAAGTGTTATTTTGGATACAGGTAGTAATCTTTTGGCATTTAGTAGTACTCAATGTCAACAATGTGGAACTCATTTAGATGCTTATTATGATCCTTTTAAAAGTATAACAATGAAAGAAATTCCTTGTCATTCTTATTGTAAAGTATGTGTAAATAAAAGAAAACAATGTGCTTATACTATTCATTATTTAGAAGGTAGTAGTTTGTCAGGAAGCTATTATCAAGATTTTGTAGCATTAAAAAATGAAAAAGGTGATTCAGCAGAACCAGCACCTATAGTTGTAGGTTTAGCAACAATATTTGGAGGTATTACTCGTGAAACAAATTTATTTTATACTCAAGCAGCTTCTGGAATTCTTGGTTTAGCATATACTGCAAGTTCTCAAGAAAGAGCACCATTATTTCAAACATGGTCTAAAAGATCAAATTATGCTAAAGATGCAATTTTATCTATGTGTTTCAGTACAGAAGGAGGTATGATATCTTTTGGAGGTTATAATTCTGAATATTGGGTTGGAAATAATAATGAAAAATCATTTAGATCATCAAATGATGCAGGATTTTTTTCAAGATTTTTAGGTTATTCTTATTTATCTAATCGTAATACACAAAATCGTCCAATTGATTCAAGTAAAATTTCTTGGACTCCATTATCAATTTTAAATGGTAATTATTATGTTAATTTACAAAAAGTAACAGTAAATCAAAATAAAATATCATTTAATACTGATTCATCTGGTAATGTTAAACCAATTCCATTAGTAATTGATAGTGGTACTACTTTAACTTATTTTCCTGAAAATATTTTTATTCAAATTATTAATATAATTACTCAAAGAATATCTGAAACAGAAAATAGATTTACATTCAGAAATTTAGTTGATGCAGGATCAAAAGCATTAGAATTTGTTGGTATTAAATCTCATTCTGAATCAGAATTAGGTATTAAAGAAATCTCTATTTTCCCTGGTGAAGTTCCAGGAGCTGCTTTACTTAGAAAAAGAATTTATCGAAAATTAAAATCTTTAAATAATGAAATTTTAAATAAAAATGATTCTATTTATTATAATACAAACAATTTTAATTCTACTGTTCATCAAGAAATAGAAAAAAATCAAGATAAATATAATTTTACTTCTGATAATTTACAAGAATCTTTTGATATTGATGAATCACTCTCAAGAATTTTACTTGAAACTTCAAAAGGTGAAAGATGTTGGAAACTTAGAGATTCAAGTGAAATGTCTCGTTTTCCAACTATTACTTTAGGTTTTCCTGGTTTAAAAATTGATTGGGAACCAAGTCAATATTTATATAAAAAATATAGAAATACTTATTGTTTGGGATTTGATTCTGATAAATCATTTCTAGTACTTGGTGCTTCTTTCTTTATTAATAAAGATGTAATATTAGATGTTAAAAATTCAAGAGCATCATTTGTTAAATCTAATTGTCCTCAAATTGCTCATGCTAGAAGAACATCTACATCTGAAATGACTCAACTTTTAAAAGATACATCTACATCATCAGTTGATTCTATAATGAAATCTGAAGTTGTTGTATTTGATTCTAATTCTGGTTACAAAATTAATCATTCTTCAAAAGAAAATATTTCAAAAAATTATCCAGAATATAAATTCCCTTATTTATCTTCTGAAAATCCAAATAATAGATTAGGAACAGATAACGAAACAATTAATGAATCGCATTGGGATCCAAAAAACTTAACATATCCATCCTCACTCTCCTCATCTTCATATCCCTCTGTTGTACCATTTACTGGTGTTACAAATCATTCAGTTAATGGAATTGAATCTTATGTAGGTGGAAGTAATCAATTAATATTATATCTTAAACAACAATTACAAGATACTAGAGATGATGAACTTTCTACTGATAATCAACAACAAACAAATTCTTCAACAGGTGAAACAAATAATTCAACTTCTAACTCAATTAATATTCAACCTGCATACATTCATTGGTTTATAATTCTAATTACTGCATTAATATCTTGTTCATTATTTGAAATTATTGATTTAAAAAAAAAAAGTCAAAATTAATTTAAAAATTAAAATTAAAGATTAAAAATGGATTTATTTAATTTTATTATGGTTTTATTTTTTTTTTTTTTTTAAAACATAAATTACAAGTAAGATTATTTAGGAATTACAGTAGGCAAAAGAATAACAAGTTTATTATGTAGAAGTTTTGATATATTATTTGAAATTTATCTGTTAAAATATTATTATTTTAAATACAAGTATTTTTTAAATTTCAAGATATTATTAATATTATATAGGTAATGTAATTTGGTTTATATATATCTATTTTTTTTAAAAAAAAAAAAATAATTTAAAAGAACCAAGTAATCATTTCTTACGATAATCATTTAAATTCAATACCAAATAATTAATTAAATCAGGTCAAATTTGGTCTAGAATTGGTCAATATTTAATATTAAAAAAAATATTATTCATTAATTTGGGATATATATTTCAATATAAAATAAAATTTTAATTGGAAATATCTCATCATATTATTAATTTTTAAATTTACATTAAATATTAGGAATTTATCGAATTAGATTTTTACATACTAATTTCACTCATCAGCTTAATATCATTTAAAAAGTTTGAAATTAAACAGGAATTAGAAGAAAAACCTATTTTCTTTTTTTTTTTTTTTTGAAATTAATTAACAGGTTAAATTATCATAATAATATCACTAGAATATATAGCTAAAAAATAAAAGTCAGTACCGGTGATAATTAGAGGATATATTGATTAAATTTCAAAACAGAATTTAATGAATATATAAAAGAAACTTCAACTATTAATATTTATCTAATATTTTAATGCTTAAAAAATTGTAAAGTAATTTTTATATAAGTATTATAAATAATACTTATATAAAAAATAGTAATAAGATTTAATTGAAAAAAAATTCTTCTTATTTAATTAAATAAGAAAATGAGTTATTTGATGTATTATTAAAGATTTATTCTATTTGGAATTAATTTCTTTAAATATTTCTTTACAAATATTTATTAGCATTAATAATAAATTTTAAATTTAATCTTTATTTTCTTCTTGTTCTTGTTCTTCTTTAACATTATCTTTTTCTTGTTCTCTTTTCTTTTTATTAGCTCTAATTTGAGCAATTATATCGTATACTATAGAAAAAGTACAATAAAGTATACTAGCTAGTAAAATTATAAGAAAAGCCCAAGTTAAAATAATTTGACTAGGATATAATTGTACACCAGCTCCTCCAATTCCACGTTGTACAGTAATTTGACAATAATCACCGGTATATCCAGTTTTACATGTACAAATTATAGGAAAATTTTCTCCAACATAACTACATTTTCCTCCATTTTGACAAGGATTATTAGTTTTACAAACATTGTTTTCTAATTCACAATTATTTCCTGTAAATCCAACAGTACAATTACAAGAATAATATGGAAAAGTATCTTTACTTGTACATAATCCACCATTTAAACAAAGAGAAGTAGGTCCTACTGAAAGACATGCATCCCATACTAAAAATTATAAGTTTTTAATAATATATATAATAATAAAAAAAAGGAACTTACCTTTATTACATAAAGGTCCAGTGAAACCATCAGCACATACACACAGGAATTGTTTAGTATTTGAACTGATACCTAAAGAAACACATTTACCATGTTGTCCACAATTTAAATCTTGTTCACCAGCACAAATAGATTCAAATGGAATACTACTAGATTGTAAATTTCTAAATTGTTTAGAAAATTCTTGTATAAAAGTGGATTTAGATTTGTATATATTATATTGTTGATCATTAATAAAGTTTTTAGATGAATAATACATTTTGTTTAATAATATTAATAATATATATAATATTATTTAATAAATAAATAAATAAATAAATAAATATATATATATATATATATATATATATAAGGACTATAATGTATAATTCTAAAAATACACTAAGATTTGAATTAAATATGAATTATTTTAAATAAGATAAATTCAGATAAAGGTTTAGATTAACATATAAGAGCAATAGCGGTTATTTTTTTTCCGCTTGAGATACCTTGAATTTGAGAGAATTTAATTAAATATGAAATTTGAAGAAAAAATATGTTATAAATTATAATATAAAATAAAATATCTAAATAAATTTAAATATTAGAAATATTTTGAGAAAAGGATATAGCAATATTTTTTCGTAATAATTAGGATGAATATTTTTGATTTTCATTTTCAAGTTCTGAATGATTTTGAGTAGAAATAGAGTTTTGATGATTAATTTGTATTTGAGCATCTGATTCTTCAATTTTAAAAGAATTGTCTTCAGGAAGATCAATTCCTTTCCAACTTAAATATATTTTTTCTATATCATGAGGCTGAAAAACAGTGCATTTTGCAACATAAGACCAAAGAGAATCATGAACTTTTTTTCTAGTAATTTCATTAGATGCTAGTTTAAGAATATTATTAATTTCATCTCCTATAGCAGGAAGTAAAAGTTTTAGACTAGCAACAACATCAGAATCAGTCATATTATTATTAGGACTAAATAATTTTTTTATTTCAATAAGTTGTGGTTTAACGTTACTATGATTAAAACATGTTCTAGCTTGTCTTCTAAGATCTTTCTCATCAATATCTGTACAATCGACAACAAATTCAGGAAGTCCTTTTCTACCACCCACAACTAATGGTTTATTTTTTGAATCATTTTCTTTAAATAAATGATTTTTTTCTTTATTTTCTTCAGATTTTTTTGGCATCTTTTTTGAACGTTTTGTAGTTTGTCCTTCAATTTTATTTTCTGAAGATTCTTGATCAGAAATAGATGATGGAGAGATAACTTTTCTTTTTCTTCTTGCAGTTTTTCCAATAACCATTACAGAATGAAGATGTTTCATAACTCTTAAAGTTCTTTGTTTAAGTTTATCAAATTTAATTCTTTTAATACAAGAAAGAGATAAATTTTCATCCATAGACATCATTGTCCAATTAGAAAAACCATATACATAAATTCCTTTAAGTATATCAATATCTGTTTGAATTTCCCAAGGAACTCCCCAAGATGGAGTCCTAAGTGATTTAACAAGAATTTGTGGTAATTCAAATTTAAGATATTTTCCTTCATCATTTAAATTTTCATTAGTTATATTAGGTGCAATAGTTAAAGATGTATCAATATTTGTAATTTCTTTTTGTTCATCTTTATTAAAAATATTATTTTGAGTTTTTTCATCATCATCATCATCATCATCATCATCGTCATCATCATCATCTTCATTTTCTTCTTCATCTCTTTTTATTTTCTCTCTATCAGGACGAGATAATGGTCCAGTTGGAAGTTTCCAAGGCTTTTCGATACCTGGATTGCACTCTCTCATAAGTTTATCTAAAGCTGATAACATTTTAATTCGATCCATTAATTCAGAAACATTTGCTCTATTATTTCCAATCAATAATAAGTTTCTCCTATTAGATTTTAAAACGGAACAATTGTTTTCTGTATCATTATCCTCTATAAGTTCTTCATTTGATTCCATAACATTTGTCCCATTAGAAGAATCCATTATTTTAACTAAATCATTTGTATTTTCAATACTTTTATCTTTAATATCTTCAATTCTTACTTGTTGTGAACTTATATCACTTAAATTTTGTTCTTCATTAGCTTTATTTTCTATATCAATATCTTCTTTAGAACTTGTTAGATTTGAATCAACCTTCAATTCTTGCTGAGCTTTTTCATAACAAAGTGCAATTATAATTTGAGCTTCATTAAGAACAATATCTTCATTGACTTTACCTTTAAATCTAGAATCTATAATTATATCTTCAAGTCTTTTATAAGGATCACCAAATTTTAATATAGATCTAAATAATTTAAATCTTCTTTTAGGATGTAACACACGAGAATCTCTTCTAGTTCTTCTACCACTTTTCATAGATCTGGTTCCATTAGAAATTTCTTTATATATTTTGTTAATTTCTTGAGGAAATTGTTTATCAGTTTCGATATATTTATAATTAAAATTTGTAATATCAGACATAAGATTTTCAAAATCTTCTCTACTTTCTAAAGATATTTCAGGAAGTGGATAATCATCTTTGTTTGGTTTAATTTGAATATTTGTATCCAAATTTAAGTCAACATCTTTAATTTTATTTGTCTCAGATAAATTTTCAGTAGAATTTGTATTATCATTTTTTTTATTTGAAGAACTCGATAATTTACTTTTTCCTGATATATTAGAATTCTTTTTAGTTTTTTCTCTAGATCTTTTTTTTGTTTGTTTTTTACTTTTTGATGATAAACCACGTTCATCTTTATCAATATTAGAATCAGTATTTAAACCTTCTTCAGATTCTGAGTCATCACCACCAACAAATTTATATCCATCACCACGATATTTAAGAGATCCATCTCTCATTGCACTTTTTCTAGGTCCTGTTATTATTGTTTCTTGTTGATTTTGTTCCAAGTATTTAAGTCTTTCTTCTTCAGGAATTGTTTTTTCCCAAAATTCTTTACTATCAAAATCTATTTCATCATTATTTTCTTTTTTTTTATTAATAGGAATTAATGCTCCAGTATTAGAGTCAATTATTAATGGAGGTGCTTCATATCTAAAATCTGAAATGTTTGCAAAAGAACGCAAAAGTCCATCTGCTAATCCTTGAGTATCATGCACATGTTCTTCAGCATCTGCTAATACCTGATCTAGATCTATTTGTGATGCAAATTTCTTATCTTGTTCCATACTATTTGAATTACTTTCTGTTTGATTACCAATATTTTCCAAAGATGAATCATTAGATTTTGTATTGTTATCCCCTATTTCTTTTTTTGAATAATTTTCATCATATCCTTTACTCCATAATTTCTGTGCACCAAATTTCAATATTTTGGCTAATTCATCACGGCTAAAAGATGCATTTCCTGATCCCGATTTTTTTCCATTGGGATATAAAGCTTGTGATGCTAATGCAACAACATTGGCAGCAGTAGTAGAATTTATTTGTGTTTGAGTATTATTTGAGCTCATATTATTCAAACCTTGAACAACTAATGTATCAAGTACCATCTTAGTTTTAGCTCTTTCTAGAATATTTTCTTCAATTGAGTCTTTGGTTACTAATCTATAAATTTGAACTTGTTTTTTTTGACCAATTCTATGAGCTCTTGCCTCAGCTTGAAGATCATTTTGTGGATTCCAGTCAGAATCATAAATAATAACAGTGTCTGCAGAAGTTAAATTTATACCTAATCCTCCTGCTTTTGTTGAAAGTAAAAAACAGAAATCATCACTATTTGGTGAGTTAAAGTGATCCATAGCTTTCTTTCTTAATTCCTTTCCCATTGTTCCATCAAGTCTTTGATGTCTAAATCCTCTTAGTATTAAAAATTCTGAGATTATATTTAACATCCTTACCATTTGAGAAAATATCAAAACACGATTTCCTTTCTCTTTTAAACGAGATAATAATTTATCAAGTAAACAAAGCTTTCCACATCCATAAACCAGTTGATGTTGAATAGTAACAACAGTAATTCCTTTAGAAGGATCTATTTCCGGACGATGTATTAAAAAAGGATGATTACAAACTTTTTTCAATTCCATACAAATATTTTGCAAAGATGTTTTAGTACCACCTGTAGTCTTACTTAACTCTTCATAATTTCTAGTTAATATAGATTTGTACATATCTGTTTGTTGTGGAGATAACTCAACTCTTAATATTCTTTCAACTTTGTTAGGTAAACTTTTTTCAACATCTTTTTTAACACGTCTTAAAACATATTCTTGCAATTCACTCTGCAATTCCTCCAATTGAAGTTGTTTATCCGTTCCAATTACATTTGGATTTTCAATATCAGGATATTTTTGTCTAAACTCACAATAATTTAGAAATTTTGTTGGATTTAAAAAATGCAATAAACTCCATAATTCCTCCAGATTATTATGTAAAGGAGTACCACTTAATAGTAATCTGTAAATTGTACTGAACTCATGTAATTCTTTAAATCTTTTACTATCTCTGTTCTTTAATTGATGAGCTTCATCAACAACCATCATATACCAATCTATTTGACGTAGAAAATCACAATCTACTTGACTATTTAATATAGAAGGAGTAGTAATAACGATATCAAAACGATATCTCGACTTAAATATCCCATTATTAGATTTATTCCTTTTAAGTGAAGATTTGTATATTATATCAGAATTTAAATCTTTACTTCCTACTTTCATTTCAACTTTGGACAATTCATAAGATCTAATAAGTTCTCGAGCATAAGCATTGCCATGATAAAGAACTACATTAGCGTTGGGTAACCATTTTTTAAATTCTCTAAGCCAATTATCACTAGTACTTTGTGGTACAACAACTAAAAAAGGAGCAACAATTTTCTCCATATATAAACAATGGCCAATAACAGATATTGTTTGAACAGTTTTACCAAGTCCCATTTCATCAGCTAACAATATATTTATATTTTTCTTAAATCTAGAAATCATCCAATTTAAACCGTAAATTTGATAATCTCTTAATGTACGATTTTGAAATGGTTCATCACTATTACCCTCATCTTTTAATGCATCACTCTCACTTTTAACTGGATTATTTTTCTCATTAACTATTTCATCTTTACTAAATATCTCTGTATTATCAACAAATTTTGTATTTTGCATTTCTTTTACTCCTACACCCATGTAAAATGGTGTAGATAAATAGGGCTCAAATGAAGTCAAAGCTAGAGATCTTAAACTATAATCGTGATCTTTTTTGAATTGAGTAACTAAGTTCATTTGAGTTTTAAATGACTCAATAAATGACAAAAATCCATGTTCTTCCAATGTTTCATAAGATTCCCATGTACATTGATCATATGGACAACTTAACCATTTTACAAAATAATAGATTTGAACTTCTTTTTCATTTGAATCATTAGCTGAATCAATTTTTTCTTCGTATACGTCAACAATTCTCTCTGGTACCAATGCATCCAAATCTAATTGTCTTTGAATTTCAAATGCTATATCTTCCTGTTCGATTTCATCCTCAGTCATAAATTGTCTTCTATAGTTCATATCTGAAATTTTTTTCTGATAATTCTCTAGTCTTCTTAAACCATAAACATTTTCTTTAATAAGTGATTCTGCTGTTTCCCAAGTGTTATGTAAATGAGAATAACCCATCCATTTAATCTTATATTCCGTTACATTACTATCCTCTGGATTTGTCCTACTTGAAAGAACCCTATCAATTGTTCTTACATTTTGTTGAATGTTATTTGATGTATCTTCTATATCTTCAGATTCTTGAGATAACGAGTCTAAAGAAATTGAATCATCAAAGCTTGAATAATTAACATTTTTTCTACTTCTTCTTGTTGTCCTATTTCTTGTAGTTACTTCAGAGTGTTTGTTTTTTGAAGACTGCTTTTTACTACGAGATTTTCTCTGTACTTCTTCATATAAATCCTCATCATCCGTGCTTTTCTTCACATCTGTTGAATAAGTATTTAAATCCTCACTCAAATAATCATCATCATCATCGTCATCTTCATCTTCATCCTCTTCATTTACATATTCTAAATCGTCATATTCATCATCTTTGCTTTTTGATCTAGAATTTCTACTCTTCACTGAAATTTTTCTTGTATTTCCCTCCTTCTCTAAAGTATCTGATTCTGAAAGAATTTGATCTGATGAATCACTGTCATTATCAATATTAGAGAAATTTGAATATCGCATCTTGCGAATTCTTCCACTTCTCGAACAGCTACCTTCATATCCATGATTATTAATCAAATTCTTATTCTCTTCTTTATTTCTCCTTGAAATTCCTACTTCACCCTCAGTCGAAGAGTCCGAAAATTCAACTTCCAAGTCCATTTACATTAATTAATTTAACTACTTCTTACCATTTGTACAAATATCTGTTCTTAAATTATATTATTAGAGCTAGACAAATGTCTTATATGTTTATTCAATGTCATAGGCGCTGATATTATATTAAATTTCTTCATCCAAAACTAATAATATGCGGTACTTAATAACTACTCTCAATAGATCCTCTTCAGATAATCTATTATTAAACGCTTAAATAACAAATACATCAATAACTAACAAAACTAGATCATTTCACTATACATTAACACTTTTACATCATCTAATTATTAATCTATTGAAAAAAAAAACTTAATCTCATTTTCAAAGATCAAGTAACTTATCAGAAATAGATGAAGCACGGAAAAATTAAAACTGAAGTTATTTATTTAAATATTTAGTTCTGATTGGTAAAACTTTATATAATTTACTTTAAAAAAATATCTTAACAACACTTCCCGCCTAAAAATGGCTTTTTTTTTTTTCTTTTCCTAACCGAGCCGCTTTTATGTTTTTAAATGTTAAAAAGTTAATTATTGATAAGATGCCAGGCCAGCACGGACAAAATTGTGGTTGTAAACATGAATCGGAAGTATATGGTTCTAAGGATCTATTACCATATATTGAATTAGAAAAGATAACAGCTCTTAATGAGCTTAATATTGGATCATGTAAAGGTGTATTTAGACCATATTCAGATCGTTTATTAGAAAATTTTATATGTAAATCACAGGAAGAAGATCCTGATTTAATAATATTTATACCGTTTGTTTCCCCATGCACACTACACTCCTTAACTATTATAGGTGGAGATTGTGGTAGATCTCCAAACAAAGTAAAAATATATGTAAATGACGAAACAATAGATTTTTCCAATATATCTGATTTAGAACCTACACAAGAAATTGATCTTATTGAAGATTACTGTGGCACAGTTGAATATCCGTTGAAAACAACAAAGTTTAAAAATATTAATTTGTTGGTACTTTATTTTCCAAGTACATTTGATGCTAATCAGACTTGGGTTTATTATATAGGAATTAAAGGCGAAAGTTTAGGATATAAAAGAAGAGCGGTCACAACTGTTTATGAATCCAAGCCTAATATTTCAGATCACAAAAATAAATTTGAATCTTATAATAATTTTAGTTTAAAATAAATATAATTATTTTTAAATATTATTTTTGATTAACATAATTTTTGAAGTAGTTATATTTTGATGTATAAATATAGTATATTGAATATTTTAAATCTTATCTTTTTAAGTGAATCTATATATTTAAACATGCTTTTAAGGTAACTGGAATTTTTGCGCGCGCCCATACGCACAATTATCTACAGAGTAGCTTGCGTTTATAAATATTTAATTGTAAATCTAAACCTTATAGTTAAAGAATGAATCTATTGTTGATTCCCTCTTTTTCTATATTTTTGATTTTAATATGTCTTAAGTTGTTGTATGGTTTTGAAATTTATGATGATGAGTCAATCAAGGTGAAAAATGGAACAATTGATCTTAATAGCAACTTCAACACGTTGTTTTTTACAAAAAACCTGTCGAAATTAGAAAGAATGAAATTTGATTTACTTGTTAAATCTTCTGAGTATAATCCTAGTGTTGTTCCAAAAGGATCAAATTTAGATTATGCGGTACAGTTAGCTATTTACACATTGTCAGAAAGTCAATTTGTTCATAAAAATTATTTCCAATTATATACGAAAAGTAATAATGAATATGTAAAAAATGATATGTTTAAAGTAGTAAATTGTTTGTATTCTGGTTCTCATAAAGGTATGAAAACTTTAAAAGTTATTAGACAGAGATGTTTTTTTCACGAAGAGAATTCTCAATTGGGAATTTTTCCTAAAAGATTGGCTAGTAAAATTAACATTTATTGCAAAAGATTTAAAAAAGTTGAAGATAGATTTGCATCTTTAATGGATTTTATTTATTTATTAAGAATGATTCTAGTTAATTCAAAGTTACATAATCATAGTTTATTGAAACTTTCAAAATTGATTTGGAAAATGATAAAAAATCATTCTCTTAAAAAATTAAATTTAAACATTTCTCTTGATGATCTAAACAATTTTTCTAATTCTAACCTGAAAAATAGTGATCGAATATTAATTACCCAAATAGACAATTTATTAAAGACGATCGACAACACATTATTGGACAAGGTAAAATTCCTTCCTTTCTGTATATCTAAAACAATGGATGAATATAATTTAATAATGAATGATGCACTGAGGCTATCAATGAAAATATGGTCTCCCCTAATAAATAACATAAATTCAAATCTCAATAAAATAAATAAATGTATTAATAAAAAGGATAAAACAAAAAACTTTCCAAATACATATACGAAGACTGTAGAGGGAGATTTTGTTCTAAAAGTGAGTAAAATGTCCAAACAGATACTTAAAGAAATCAAAAATAATTCATAGCAATATTTAGAGGGTTATTTCACTAATGTGTCGATAATAAAAGGCTTAAAGGCTACATTCCTACTATAAATGATTAAACAATAGATGAATAATATTTACATATCATCAATTCGTCTATAATTTTACTCTTCGTCTCTCAATGATAAAGATAGGAAGTAAATTAAACTAATTTCTCTAATCCTCGTATTAATTTACTTGTTAATATATCAATTAATCTTGACTTAATAAGCGGTTTCATTAAATTAGTTAAAACATTATTCTCCATTCAATATTTATTATACAAATATCTTTGGAGTACATCCCTTTTGGATGCTCGGATTACACATTTCTGAAACAGGCCAAAACTTTAATACAAATATTCTTTTTTTTCAAAAAAGACGATTGATGTATTCCAATACCTTTTTCGCATTATTTCTCATTCTTCTTGCTCTATCTATATAACTAGGACTACTTTTTTTTGTAATAACAGGTTTGGTTGTAGAAATCAGGGATTTTGATAAATGCATATCCTCGAACATCCAATTCATAAGTAAATGCTCTGCATCTTCCGATGTCTTCTTAGAGAACTTACTCTTTCTAAGCAATTTTATAACAACGAGTGAAATAGCGTCTGTAATGGACTGAATACGACAAATCTCAACTATTAATACTTTCAAGTCCTCAATGTCTTCTTCATTAGAACTAGACTGTAGAATGGAATATAATTTAAAAAGACTCCTTCTTACTTCCTCAGTATAAACTCTTGTCGTACCTATTAAATTCTGTATTGAAGCTGTATTTTTTCCTAAGGGCGAAAATGTCTTGTTTGTACGCCAAATTAAAGCTCCCATTTGAATAACAAACGCCAAATTAGATTCCAATCTATGCCTTTCTGAATCCAAAATTTCTCTCAATTCCTCTATAGTAGTATTAATTGATTTTTCTTCGTTGAATATATAACATTCCATTGGAGGTGAAAGAGCGTTTTTTAAAAAAACTAGTTTAGTTGGATAAGCTGCTAAATTTCTTCTAGATTCAAAAGTAGTCTTTGGTAAAATTACTGAAATTTCTGCCTCTTCCGTTTTAGTTTCAGATACAGAGTTTTGTTCATTGCTAGAATATGTTGTATTTAAAGATTCCAAATTTTCATTATTTTCTGCCTCCGTATCTACACTAGGTAATGAAAATTCTTTGAATAAAGATTGAAAAGCTGTCTCCTTATCGGTAATTAATTGAGGAAGTGCTTTCTGACACCACCAAATTCCAAAAGCATTTATTAGTTCTGCTATAGACAAATTTCCATTTTTTAATTGAATATCAATGGCTTCTTTAATATTAGCTTGATTCTTAATTTCTTTCTGTACAGTTGTACCAACTTGTTTAACTGGTAAATAAAGAAACTTTATTTTCTGATCTATTTGATTTTCAACTTCCCTTTCGCATATTCCCCAATCACATACATAAAAAGTTATTAAATTTCTAGGTGGTGCAATGGATACCTTTGGCCAAAGTGGTAATGAATTCTTATGCTTGTTTAACCAACCACCAATTTTCTTTAAAGAGTCAACTCCACAAGAAGAAGAAATTATTGAATTAAAATCCAATAATTTACTCAATTCTTCTGTGCAATACTCTGTATTAAATAATAAAGAATTTAAAGAGCTTACTGGTGCATTGTCTTCGTTGTTTGCTTCTAAAGTATCCTCTGATTTAATTATTAAAATCTTTACACTCCAAAAAAATATTAATATATAAGCAATATTTCTAATTATCATCATGCTTATATTTATATTTAAGATTGGAATTCTTTTTCAATCTCACGATTTTTACATATGGTACCGACAATGCGTATTAAATTGATAAAACGATACTCATTTAACCGCCAATTTATAGGCCATTAAAGTGATTTAATTTAGGAGGGAAATGTGTTGGCAACTGAAGATTCTTAAAATCAATTAAAAATTTCTTATTAAAAACAGGTATTTAGTCACTAATATGAGAAAACAAAGTAGTATTTTACCTATCCCTCGTGGGTCTCGTGTTGAATCATTTTCTATTGCTCATTCTATATCTGCATCATTTTCAAAATATAATTCGAAACACATGGGAAACACATGTGGAAAACAAGAAACTCAAGGGTTATGGCAGGAAATATTAAAAGACTGTTTAAAGACCACTCATTTTGGAGATATAGAAGATTTGCACGGTACTTTATTTGTTTTAGGAAGAGCAAATGGAGGTAAATCCGAATTAATAAATGAACTAAAAAAAATAGCTGAAAAAGGAAGAGATTCTAAAAATAATGTAGATACAAACAATACAAAAAATCCCTATATCGGTTTAGATTTTTGCAATTTAAAGATTTCAAGTCAGATATTAATAGATGATGAAGATGAGTTTATAGAAGATGAAGATGAAATAAATAAAGAAAACGCTAGAAAAGATGCAAGAACTGGAACAATAGATATTTGGAGTGTGGATCATTGTGAAATGTCAGATGAAGTAGTAAAAAGATTAGTAGATATATTTAATAAAAAATTTTCAAGTAATACTGATAATGGAAATTATAATTCAGTAGATTTAAATGAGGATGAATCAAAAAGTACATCAAATTCTTTTGTAGATGGAGCAACCTCATGGGAATCTCCAAATATAATGTTTTTAATAGTTTTGGATTCTTCTTTACCTTGGACTTTAAATGATGATTTAATGACTTGGATTCAACAAATTCAAGATATTTGGACAAAATCTTTAGAACAATCTAATGCTCCCTCACAATTACACAATATCATGATTCAAGAATTAAATTATTATTTTGAATCAGAAAATATATCTTCAATTTCAGATCATAAGGATCAAAATAATTCTACTGATGATGATAATAAGGATAATTTTGAAAAAGTAGAATCATATCCTAAAGTTAATTTAGGAATTCCAATAAGTGTTGTACTTACAAAATCAGATATTGGTCAAAGATTTACAGTTCCTTTAGAGGGAATTAATGGTTTACCATTTATTCCATTTTCTCTTTCGTTTATAATGAATATTGGTGATTCTTATGGTATTAGTTATTTTGTCACGAGTATCTTAACATCAGGTGACATCCATCAAACAACGGGTGTTGATTTATTATTTAAATATATAATTCATAGGTTATTTGGAATATTATTTGTCGATGAAGAAGGTAAAGTAATAAAAAATACCAATAATGTAATTTTCAAAAATAATTCTATTCTTTGTGTTCTTCCAAAAACTCCCAGAGAAAATCTTTTATTAAAACCTTTACCTGATGTTAAAAACTTAATATATGAAGAATTAGTTCCAAAATCTAAATTTTCTACTGATAATTCTGTTGATACATCCGAATTTTTACATGGATTATCTACAGCATTTGACAAAAATATACCATCTTTAAATGAATTTCTCGAAACAATTAAACCACAAATTCCTCAATTAGAATACAATAATTCTAATTCATCAATTATTCAACTTACTCCTAATACACCAAGTAATGAAGAAAATAAATATACTGTAGAATCTATATCAGGAAAAGGTTCTCCAAATGCTCCATCATCTCAAAGATTAAAACCTACAAAACCTACACTAAGTTCAAGCAACTCCAATATTTCTGGAGATCCATCACTTAAAGGATTTTTCCAAAGTTTAATACAAAGAGGAGAAAAAAAAGCCAATTTATCACATAGATCAAGCCTAAGACCTGCTTCTTCTATGAATTTAAGGAAAGATTCTAATGGAAAAATTGATCAAGAAGAGAATATTGAAAGAAAAACTTTTACAAGGAAATCCATAGAAATTAAAGATAAAAATATTTCTAATGAAGAAGAAACTGTCGAAAATAATGAAGATGACGAAAAGATTTCCGTATCTAATCCTGAAAATATAGCTAATATAAAAGATACAAATGATCAAACACAAATATCTTCGAAAAATGCCACACAAGAAAATTTAGACAATATTAAAGATAAAGAATGATATTTAAATTATGCTTAATAAATTATTAATAAAAATTTGTATCTTTAATTTGTAACTGATAATTCATTTATTTAAAATTTAATATAAGTTCAACCTGTTTAATAAATAAATTATTCAAGATTTAAATATTCAATACTGCATTATTTAAACAAATAGATTGAGATTTTAATTTTTAATTATTAGATATAACTTAGAAATCACTTGAAGAATCATTAGATCCCCATTCATCTGCTGCTAAGAATTCATTTGAATCTTTATTTGGAATATCTTTCATTAATTTTCCTTCATAATTATTTCCTGTTGTTCCTTGAGTATCAACTCTATTTTCATCATCTTCGTCATCAGAACTTTCTTTGAAAATTACATCACTAATATCACTTTGTATATCATCAAATTCAAAATTGTTCTTATTCTTTTTTTGAGGGTCTTCTTTTTTAAATCTTGTAATCATACTTCTTAAGTCATCATCTTTTCCTATTATACCCATACAAGTTGCTTTCTTCTTCTTCTCAAATACTGAAGATATAGGAAAAGGAGAATTTTTTTGTTCATTTTTAAATAAATGTAATTGTTCTTGCATTTCTTTCTTAGATAATATCTCAATTGTAATCATATCTTGATTTGGCATTGAAACTCTATCTAATAATTCTTGTTCTGCTTCTATAACTTCATTTATATCAAATAATTCTGTATTTCTATACTTTCTTGATCTTATACTTTTTGTTGCTGGTAATAATCCCGCTGGCCATTCCCAATGAAGTATATCTTTTAAATACTTAATAAATAAAACAAAACATTCATCTGTATAAATCATATTAGATTTCATTGGACCTTTATAGACATTATTTAAATTTATATTTGAATATTTTAAAAAACATTTTGGCAAATTATATGTATCATAAATATATAACATTTGATTCAAGTTTGATGATTTAAACAAACTTTCACAATCTAAACTTTTATAAACTTCAATATTACATGGAAGATCTACTAATATACCTATAAAATCCTGATTTAATATATGAACATCAAATATTCGAAAATCCTCAAATGGCGTAGGTTGTATACCAAATAAAAACTTTTCACCATTGCTCAATAATGTATTTACTTGCTTTGCCACTAATTGTGGAAGTCTTATCACACATACCGATTCTGGAAGAGTTGAATAAATTGAATTTGATAGATCTACAGAAGAAAAAACACCTCTACGTAAATAACGTTGTGGAGTAAACTGTAATTGCCTTTCATTTTTCGTAAATCCCATTTAAAACTTGAAAGATCAAATATTTTAAAGTAAAGATCTTTGTTTAAATATTGATTTATTAGAGAAATAAATAATAAATAAATAATTTTTTTATAAGATAAACATTAAAATTTCCAGCTAATGCCGCGAAAAAAAAAAAATGTCGATACTTGCGATACAAGTATCGTTATTTTCAAAATAATTTGTTTAATACAATTCATAAACAATTAATCTAAACTGTAAAAAACATCAATTTAATTAAAACAAGACATTAGAATTTTAGATAAAATTTGGGGATTTAATATTTATAAGTAACATATCAAATATATCATTTAAAATTAACAATTTTTTAAAATCTTTTAAATCAAATTATTTATTCTTTAAATTAGTTACAAAAATATGTATTTATTATGAATCTTTTATAATTATATAGGTAATTTTCTATCATTATTATATTCCTTTACTTAATTTTTAGCAAAATGTTGATTTAAATTAAAAAAAAAAAAAAATAACATTAATACAAAAATATTGTTGAAAAAATTAAGAATATATATTTAAACGATACTATTTCAATTTAGAAATAATATACATTAAATTTAAATCTTGTTCAAAAGAAAAAAAAATAATAAAAAAAAAAACCGATATTTACCGCCAAATACTCAAATATTTTAAAACAATTAATAATAAAAAAACCTGAAATCTTTTTATTTGTAAAATATTTGAGAGATATCAATTGAATCTTGAGTATAATATTGGAATTATGGAATGTAGAAATAAATATTTTTTGCAAACAAGAATGCTAATTGAAAATGTCGTTTCATATACTCAATTTATTGTTAAGCGTCTCTCTTCGACCATATTCTATCAAAGAATGTTTGCACATCTTTTGATGGCATATATTTTATTTTGGCATTCAAAACCTTGTCTCATATCTGCAAATAATCATGTTAAAGAAACGAATCTAACTCAAGAAAATAATTCAACTTTAAATATTAATTCCTATGAAAGTTTGTATCCAATAATCAAATCTAATATAAATAAAATTTCAAAGACATATTTAGATAAAGATAATTTATCTAATTTTGAAAATATTAAAATAAACAATACAATAATAAATGATATGAAAGATTCAGATAATGAAGTATCAAAATTTGCATCACATTCATCAATTTTAGATGAAACTAAAGGTTGTCCATCAGATACTTTATTTAATTTAAAACCTAAATTCTCTGAAAAATTTGAAGATGCTTCACCTTCAAAATGTTATGTTTTATCAGTTAGTGGAGGAGGAGCTAAAGGTTCTTTTTCATCAGGTTTATTACATGGTTTAGCAATGATTTATCGTTATCATGGAATTAAATTAAGATGGGATGTTACTACTGGTATATCTATTGGTAGTTTAAATACTATTTGGAGTCAATTTCATCTTCCTGGACAATCTGCACATTTTTCTGCTGAAAGTGCCTCTATTTGGAAAAATTTTAGTCATAAAAATGTTCATAATTGTAAAGAAACACTTTTGAAAAATATACCAAGTTTCATATTTAAAACATTAAAATATGGAAGAAAACTTCCAAATTATTTTTGTTCAACTTATCCTATGTTAGTTTATATGAGACATCTTTTACAAAATAGAAAAAGATTTAAAGGATCACATTGGAGTGCTCTTGCTTATAATTTTAAATATGCTTTACCATATTTTTTTAATGAAGAAGTTCCATCTATTATATTACCTTCAATTATAAGAGCTAGTTCATCATTTCCAATTATATTAGAATCTACTGAAATATCTGGACTTGGTGTTTTTGGTGATGGAGCTATAATTAGAACAATAGATTTACAAAATGGTATACATAGATGTTTACAAACAGGAAAAGCTAAAAGTGATAAAGATATTGTAATTGATATTATTACTACTTCATATACTGACAAAGAACATTTTCCTACTTTAGATCCAAAATATTCAAAAACTATGTTTGAAGCAGTATATTGGTTTTTATTTTATTATTCATTATCTAGTACATATCAACAAAATGAAATAGTTCAAACTATTAGAAGATATCCTAATGTACAATTTAGACATTTTTTATCTTATTTAGATAAGCAAGATTCTGTAGTACAAGATTTAGGAATGTTTGATTTTGTTCCAAAATTAATGAAAAAAGCTTTAAATGATGGAGTAGAAAGTGGATTTTATAATTCAACTATGTTTAAAGATTTTTGGACACCATTAAATAGAGATATTTCACCATCTTCTGATTGGAAACCTTATGGAAATGATCAAGTTATTATTCCAAAATCTATAAATTATGTTTCTAATCCAGATAGTGATGCATTTGTAGAATTTCCTGAACTCGAAAATATTCCATATCAACCTCCATTAATAAATATTCTTGTAAATAAAACTACTAATACTATGTTTGATTTATTTTATATAAATGATACTCTTTTTAATAAAGATTTTTCAAAAAATTATTTAAGAAAAAATGTTAGTAAAAAATTTAAATCAGAAATTTTTGAACTTATGATTGAAATTCATAGAAATATACTATCAATAAGATTTATTGAAAGTATTAGAGAATTTGTTAGATTAAGAGAAGAAATTTTATTAAAGGTTGATGAAGAAAAAAATAATTATAAAAGAAAAATTAAATATTTTAAAAAATGTCAAAAACTTAAAGATCAAATTAATAATATTGGTAATCAACAATTGTGTAATTTAGATCAATTTGATAATGATTATATTTATGATCAACTTAAATCTATTCCATTCTTTCAGTCATCTAAAAATTTTTTATATGATTTAACAAATAGTATAAATTATGCTTATAAACTTGGAAATGAATTTAATAAAAGACATAAAAAATTTAAATATAAAAAGTTAATTAAAAAAGAATTAAAATATCAAAAAGAATTTAATAATGCTGTTAAATTTTATTATAATTACAAATATAAACTTGAAAATCTATATATTGAATATGATAAATTAATGGAACCAGCTAATATTATATATGATAAAATTTTAGAACTTACGAAAAATTGTAATTTAAATAATGAAAATATTCCTATTTTATTTCCTTTTATTGAAGGAGAAAATTCTAATAGTTTAATTTGGGCACCATCAACTGAATATAATGATTTAATTCAAGATTTTAAACAAAGTACTTTAGATATATTAAATAAATTATATCCTGATTTTGATTGGTATAATAAAATTCCTGAAGAAATATCAGAAAATCCTTCAAGAATGATTATTTGGAAAAATTATATAAAAAGTCTTAAACATTATATTGAAGAAAATCCGATTTCACTTTGCTGGATAAATCATCCTGAAATTAAAAATATTATTTCTGATCTTAAAAAACAACTCTATGTTCTCCGCCATATAAAGATTAAACATTTTAAAATTGTTAGTGAAATAACTAATTATCATTTAATATTATCTGTTGGAACCGTTGCAAAACATTACAGTGCTACTATTGAAACATTCTTTAAAAAAAATACTATTAAAAATTTAGATGTTATTGAATCAATATTCTATAAAACATCAAATTATAATGAAAATTCTGAATCTATTAATGAATATACTAATGAAATTAAATCTTCACAAGAATTTGAAAATATTAAAGAAAATATTAAGAATAAATTTGGTAGTTTTAATATGATGTTTGATTCACCTTCTAAAGATGAAATATTAAGTATATTAAAACATCCAAGTTAATTGATTTGTGAATTTTCAATATTTAGTGTTTAATTTGTGTTATTTAATTGTTCAATTAAAAAATATTAAATTTAAAATTTAAGATTTTTTAGTTTTAAAGATTTTTTTTTTCTTTTCAAACTTTTTAATAAATAATAAAATTATTTTTAATCTGATTCATCATCATCATATTCATTTGAAATATTTATTTTTCCAAATATATGATCAGTATAACAACATTCAAATTTTATATTATCTTTATTTGCTAATGGACATAATTTACTCCAAACTAATTCAAGTCTTTTAATATCTTTATTACTAGGTATCCATTTTGTATTAGATCCTGTTAAACGAATATGTATATTAGTTAAATTTTTACCATATTTTTGAATCCAAGAACAAATATTTAATAAATCTTCTTGTTGTAAATTCTTATCTTTAAATATTGAAATCTTTATTATTTTAATTTTTATTATTTCTAATTCTAAAAAATAATCCAAAGGTATTAAAAAAGATAAAATTATTAATTCTTGAATACTTTTTTGATAATTATATAAAATATTTAATACATATCCTGAATATATTAAATTATCATAACCTATACTTAAATTTATACAATATGGTGATACAATTGCTTTTGTTTTAATTGGATCTACTGTATATTTAATAATTGCATTTGAAACTAAACATTTATAAATATCTGACAATTTTTTATTATATATTTCTTTTAATTCTTGATCTAAGATTGAAATTCCATATTTTTTAGAATTTAAATATTGTCTTTTCATATTAAATTCATCATTATTTTTTATTATTGTAATTATCCAATATTTTATTTCAAGATATGGTCTCATAAAAATTGGTTTTAAATCATATTGATTATAATTATTTGTTTGATTATAAAAATTATTATAATTGTTATTTGAATTATTAATACCGTTATTTACATGCATAATATTATTATCCACATACATTCTATTATTATTATTATTATTATTATTATTATTATTATTTATACCATTATTATTGTTATTAAAACTTAAATTATTATAATCAGAATTTAATAAAAAATTTGATTCTTCTTGTATACTCATCGTATTATATTTTTTAACAGTATATTCATCTTTTCTTGAACATCCTTTTTCAAATATTAAATTATAATTAATAAATACTTGTTCTAAATTTTTATCTATATTATTTGAAGTTATTAATAATAATTCTTCTAATGAATCTAATGAAATATTTAATTTTAATAAAGAAATTTTTTCTAATTTTGGAAAAATACATTCTTCAAAATTTACAATATAATCTGGTTCTATATATTCATATAATCTTTTATTATCTTTTATTCTATTATTTATACAACCACCAATTAATTTTATTTCTTTTAAATTTTTAATTAATGAATAATATTCATTAAATAAATTTTTTAAATAAAATATATCTAAATTCTTACTTGGAATCTTCAATTCTAAATATTCAATATTTGAATTAATTCCTTGTTTTAAAAAATAATTATGTGAATATTCATTTATTAAATTTTTTGATTCAAAAATCATTTCCTAAAAAAAAAAAAAATTAAAAAATTTAATTAAAAAAAAAAAAAAAATTAAATTTATTCATTTTAAAAATTATATTCAAATTTTTATATTTACCTTTAAATTTGGACAAAATCCTGCAATAATAGGATTTGTTCTAATACATGAAAATTCATAAATATTATTAAGAATTAATTCATTATTTAATATATTCAATCTTGAATTATTTATTTCACAATCTATCATTTCTATTCTTTTTAATTCAGAAAATATATCATTTATAATATGAATAAATCTTATTAAAAATATTTCAATATAATATAATGTTATTTTATTTATTGAAAATTGAAAATTATTAAATTTTTTTAAAGATTCAATTAATTCAATAATAAAATCTTCAAAATTAATTGATTGATTTAAATTAATATTACATTTTGCACCATTTATAAATATTTCATTAATTAATTGTTTATTATTATTATATTTTAAAAATATTTGTATAGAATCTATAATTTCTTGTATAGAAAAAGATTCAATAATAATTCTTTTAATATTCTAAAATTAAAAATATAATTTATATAATTTTTAATTAAATAAATATTATTATTATTATTATTTATTAATTAATTATTATTTACCTTTATTAAATAAAAAGGATTTTCTATTATATCATCTTTAAAAGATTTAAATGGTAATTTTAATGTATCAATTAATTCCCAAGATTTTTTTCTTATATCTTTTGAAATTAATATTCCTAAATTTGGAATATAATTAATAATATTTTTTTTAAAAATATCTTTAGGTGTTTCTAATTCTATTATTGAATGCCTATTTTTAATAAATAAATAAATAAAAAAAATAAAATAAAATAAAATATTAAATAAATATTAATTAACTTACCATGACTCTTCACTATCAGAGTACATATATTAAATAAATTATTGTAAGTTTTTTTACAAAAAAAAAAATAATAATAATAATAATAATAATAATATTGAAATATATAAATATATAAAATATTTACAATAATTATTAATATAATATTATTATTTATTATAATATTATTATTATTATTTATTATAATATTACAACCGGTATTTAATTTTTAAATACCGGTAATTATCAAAATTTATAATTAAAAAAAATGAAATATTTATATTATTATTTACCTACATAAATAGATTTAAAATATCTAAAAATAAAATTCTATTTTTATATTCTAAATAATAAAAATAAAATAATTTATCTAAATAACCTACTTTTTAAAATTATTTATCTTTATAAGGATCAATATAAATTTTATTTCCTTTATTTATTTGATTATATTTATGAGAAAATTCTTTATTTTGAGTTTGATTATGATGTTTAATATGCCAATTATGTGTAGCTTTTGTAATATAAACGGGTATTCTTGGATAATCAATAGAACTGTTTTCTACTATTCTAACACTTCTATCCTTAATAATAACAGAATCATTTCTAAATATCCATGATGAATTAGGATGTGCGCCATATGGACCTACATGTCTTATTGGAATTAATGCATGATCAGGTAAAAATGCTAATGGTTTTGTATTAGAATCAATATTTGTATTTATAGTCCAAAATTCATGTTTACCATCAAAAATTATATATAAAGTTGGTATATTATTTTTATTAATTTCTTCATAATTATTAATACCATTTTTAACATAAATAGCTCTTCCATGATGTAATTTTGGATATTTTTTATTTTCTTTAATATCTAACATTATATTATAAATTCCATTAATATAAGAATCTTTTGAATTTACTCTACCATATAATGTTAATGAAGATGGTAATGATACTTGAATTCCTTTTGATCTTAAACCTTTATTTCTTTCTCCTATAATTTTTCTTAAATCATGTTCATTATTTTCATTCTTATTTGTTTCAATATCTATATCTTCTGAATCAATAATATCCATATCATAATATTCTATATCATCATCCTCCCATAAATCACGATCATCTTCATCAGCCCAATAATCTGGATCATCAATTATTTCACTATGAAATTTTTCTAATGTATTATCATTTATATTTTCATCTAATGAATCATTTTTAGATTCTTCCATATTATCTAACATTAAATCAAATTTTAAAGAGCGTCCTAAAGATCCTATTGGATAATTATCAGATAATTGTTTTTTATTTTTATTAATCTTTGAACTTATTAAAAAAATTATTATTATTAAAGAGAAAATCACACTTATTAAACGTAATATATTTTGTATTCTATTAATTAAATAACCTGCACTTCCTTTTTTAAGATTTTTTGATGATTTACCAAATAATAAATCTGTTAATATTCCTGTTATTCCTCTTCTTGCATTTAAAATTACTTTTTTTTCATTTTTTCCATCAATTTCTAAATTAGATGTTTGTGATCTTAATACAATTCCACCTTTTTCATTATTTGATTCTTTATTTAAATCTTCAATTGTACTCATATTAGATACTTGCACCATATATTTTTTAAAATATTTATATATAATTTTTTTTATTTAATAAATCATTAGAATCCATTTAAATCCTTTTAAATTATGCGTTTTCTTTTTAATTTGATCAAGACAACACGGTTTTTTAGATGGCGCCAATATTAAAGTCTATGCCTTTTTGTATTGTAATAAAAAAAAAAAAAAAAAAAAATATTGAATTTTTATCATTTATAAATTTAAAAAGAAAAAAATGACCAAAATTACCTGTTATTATTAAATATAATAAAAAATAATACCAATTATCTTTTAAATTATATTTTATTATTATTATTATTTTCTTGTAATAATATTAATTATTTATTATTATTAATATATTATTTATTTCTAATATTTTAAATACTTAAACACACATTTTTCTTACAATAATTATAAATTATTCATAATGTTCTTCACGTCTTCTTCTATTTCTTCTATGTCTTGTAACAGAAACTATTATTATTGTTATAATCATTATAACTAATAATGTAATACATATTCCTATAATTATCCAACCTATTTCAATGCTTAAAGCTTCTTTCATTTGAGGAACATCATCAAAATTATATTCTTTTAAAAATCCATCATTAAGTTTTGGTAATATGGGAAGACCTGTTTCACCTAGACATTATTTTAAAAATTAAAATTTGAATAAATATTTTAAATATTTAAACTTACTATTATAAATTATTCCATCTTTAAATGAAATATTCTTCCAATCTATTAATGTATCAAAACCTTTAATTTCTGTATTTGATTCTTCATTATTTGTATTATTTTCACTATTTATATTATTAATATCTGTTTTATTTAATGTATCAGTATCTGTATTATTAGAATTATATGTATTATTATTATTATTATTATTATCAGTTATATTATTATTAGTAATTGTATCTTCAGTTATATTTTTATTTGAAGCTTTGTTATCATTATTATTGTCTAATTCACCACTACTTTCAATACTTAAATTCTGTAAATCTTTATTTATATGTACTGTTTTAATCTTTATTATAAAAAAGAGTTCAATTAGAAAAATAAACAACCATTTAAATTTCATCTTGTAATTAATATAAATTTAAATAAGCAATTATTGTTTTAAAAATATTAAATTTATTAAATATTTATTTACTTTTTTTTTTTTTTAGAGTTTTAATTAATAACTAACTATTTGCATACAGTGTGATCTAGCGGTCTAATGTTTCAAATTTTATTTTGACAATTACTATTTTTAGATCTCATTGTTAAATAACTAATTTTCACTTTTTTTTTCTTTTTTTTTTTTTCTCAATAATTTATTTTAACTTTATTTTTTTTTTTTTTTTTAATTCTTTTTATTTTTTTATTCTTTTTGTTTTCTTAATCTATTAAATACATTATATTGATATTTCAACACTTACCGGTACCTTGAATATATAAGTATCAAAATAATAAGATTAAACGTAAAATTATTAAAGAGCTATAAAAAAAAAAAAAAAAGAAAAAAAAAAGATATTTAATAAATATTATTAATATCTTTTAATTAATAAAATAAATAAATGTCTTTATTTAAGATTTATATTAAATAATATCTATTTCTGATAACTGTTTAAATAATGTATTTGTAAAAAAAAAAAAAATATTTAAAAAGAAAATCTCTAATCAATTTTTAGATTTTCAAATAAATAAAAATAGGATATTAATCTAAACTAATTTAATTATTTAATTTGTTTAAGATATAAGAAATAATTGTTTTGCACACAAGTAAATAAATATTCTTATTAAAGACCGTGAGAGACGTATAATATATTTATTAATGTTAAGTTAGACGTTTAGTTACAATACCTTGCATGACAATATTTCTTTTTTAAATAAATTAAATATTATATATAAACTTAAAGTATATATAATAATAATAATAATAAATGTAGTAATAATTTAGAATTTAATAAAATTAGAGGCATTATAATATAAAGATTTGAAAATATGGAAGTAATTCATAAAGCCCTTGATTCTATTTTAGTTAAATGCCATGATATCCAGGTAGATAACTTTAAATATGGTGAATTAGTAGTTTTGATAGATAGTGATTATGATAGTGATTATTCAGAAATAGAAGAAAGTTCCGAAGGTGATGCTGGTGAGATTGCTAATGAATCATCAGTAGAAGATGTATTGGAAATAGTAAGACAAGCAACTTTAGCAAAAAAAGAACCAACTATATATGAAATAAAATTTGGAGATATTTCTAATTCATCAGGAAAATGTAATTTTGAAGAATTAATTAAATTTCTTCATTCTCTTGGAATGTCACCAACAAGAGATCAATGTGAAGAACTTCAAAAAGAGTTTGGAAATGAAAATATTGATTTTGAACATGCATTAAAAGCTTATAATAAGATGTCAAATGATAAATATACATCTAATGATTTAATGATTGGTATTTATTCTACAAGTAGTGATATTAATAGAAAAAGATTAATTTTATTATTACAAACATTTGGTGATAAAATGACAGAAGAAGAAATAAACATGGCATTAGATAAGATAGATTTTGGTAATGAACCATTAAATAAAGAAATTTTCATAAAAAAATTATGTGAAGGTTCTAAACAAATTAAAGATCAAAATAAAGATGATCAAATAGTTGATAATTTAGAGAATTCAAAACAAGATGAAAATGAGATAGATGATGAAGTAGCAGAAGAAGTAGATAATAATGAAAATCAAATAGATGTAGAAAATAGTAATGAGAACTTAAACTAGTGTCTTTATCAAATAATGAAAAAAAAAATATTTTAGATTTATTTTAATCAATAATATGAATAAATTATCATATTATTGAAATTAAATAAAACAAAAAAAATTATTTACATTATAAACTTTGTAACAATAAATCTATATTTTTATTAATGTATTGTTTTGTTCAATTGGATAATTTATTTGTATATTTTGATTATTTATTTGAATAGGATAATATTCCATTTATTATTATTATTCTTTTTTTCTTTTTATTATTATTATTTATTTTACTTGATTCTTTAGTTTATTATTAAATGGTAAAAAAACATCATAATTATTTAATAATAAATTACAAATTTATTTTAAATTATTAAAATAAATATTATTTTTAAAATAATTAATAATTTAAAATGATTACTTATTTTTATTGATGATGATTCTTGTGTTACTTTATCAATTTGTTCTTGATTTGTAATTCTAATTATTATAATAATTTTAATTTAAATAAAATAAATTAATAAAATAAATTTATTTAACTTACCCTTTACTTATTTCTGTTTTATTTAAAATAATTTCTAAATTTGTATTATTTTTAATATTTTTATTATCTGTTTTATTTAACATTAAATCTTCTGTTGGATTTATTGATCCAATATTTGGGATGTCAAATGGGAATGCACCAAAATTAATTTTATCTTCTTCTTTAATTGGCATAAATAATGGATTTGTTAAAAATGGAATATTTACATTATTATTATATAATAAATTTACAACTTTAAAAACCATTGTAGTTGGTATTCTAAATAAATTTTTTTTTATTTATAAAAAAAAAAAAGATAAATAAATCAATATATAATTAAATATATTTAAACTTACCCCATAGTTAATACATATTTATCATAATATGGTATTAAATAAGGAGAAATTGTAACTTCAGGTATTGATCTAAGTAATAACCATAAATCTGAAGGTATTACAGAAATATCATAATCATTATTAAAATGATCTAATAATATTGAGACAGGTGTTATTGGTCTATTTGATGCAATAATCATTGGTGATAAATCATCTGATCCCATTTTTATTCCATCAATTTGATGTGTTAAAGGTAATCCTTCTTCTAATAATGTAACTTTATAATGTCCAAATAATTTTTCTAATCTATTTGGACGTGCTTGTAATTTTTTTCTTTCTAATATATTCATTGATGTTTGAATATCACTTGATAATATTCTAATTAAAAAAAAAATTTTTTTTTTTTAATATAAATTTTATTAATATTTTTTTTTTTTTTTATATAACTTACTTTATATATACAATTGAACCAGAATGTATACTTGAAGTTATTCTTGAACATTTAATAGATGCATCAAAATCAATTGGTAATGGTACTGGTATTATTTTTATATTACTTGGTTTTATTGATAAAGTAATAGAAATTGTATCTTTAATTGATTGTGTAAACCTTCTAAAATCTTGAACAACCTATTTATAAATTTTTTAAAAAAAATTTTTATTTAAATAAATTGAATTTAATATAAATAATTTTTTAACTTACATCTAAACAATAATCTCTTCCATATAAATCAAATCTTAATATATATGATTTTAATGATATTTTTTCTTTTTTTACTGGTATAAATAATTCTTTTTTATCATTATTTTCATTTATTATTCCAATTCCTGTTTCATTTATAATAGAATAAACAAATTCAAATGGAATTAATGAAGTTCTTTGTCCAAATACAGAATATAAAGATTTCATAACTTCCGAATTTGATTTTATAGTATCTTTAGATAATTTTAATAGAATAGATTCACCTTGTCTAAGATCATTTGATATAGGTCTTGGTAAAAAATATAAAGGTGTAAAATCTTCAAATGGTAATGCAGACAATAATTTACTATTCAAATCAATAAATCCATCTTTAATCTATAAAAAATAATTTATTTATAAAATTATTTAATATTAAATTTAAATAAATATTTAAACTTACATCACTATTAAATGATCTTTCATATAAAACAAGTTCTGCATAAAAATTATCTTCATTATTTGTACATCCATCAATTTTATTCTTTAATAAAAGATGTTGTTGTAAAATTATATGTCTTTCAATTTCTTCATATAATAAATTAGGAATTTTTGTTGATTCTGAATGACTTATTAATATTATTGGATTATGAGAATTATTATTAAATATATATTTTGCTTTATACAATTCATCAATTATTTTTGGAAAATTATCTTTAACATTATGAAGATGAACTCTTTTTATTTATATAATTAATAAAAAAATTT
The DNA here is from genome assembly GCA_001593455.1 of Cryptosporidium baileyi. NCBI lineage: Eukaryota > Apicomplexa > Conoidasida > Eucoccidiorida > Cryptosporidiidae > Cryptosporidium > Cryptosporidium baileyi. The sequence goes on from JIBL01000139.1 coordinate 69,264, forward strand.
TAATAAATTTATAAATAATAAAATAAAATAAAAAAACAAAACTTACCTTACAGTATATTCTATTATTTTTTGTTGACAGAATAATTTTTGTTCATTTAATGTAGGTGGAAAATTAAGAATTTGAATCATATGTGGACTACAATTTAAAAGTTTATGAATGTTAGCTGCTATATTTAATATCATTATTGTTGCTTGATATTTAGTCATATTACAAAAAGAAATATTTTGGAATAAAAATGATAAATCAATTATTTGAAAATCATCAAATGTATTAATATTAAAACTTTCTATATTTTCTTTATATAATCCATTTAAAAAATATACGAAATATTTATATTTATTGTTATATATTTTTTCACGTATTAATTCAAATTGATCAAATGGTATTTTAAGATTTATAATTGAAAAATTAGAATTTGTTGTTTTAATTATATTAGTATTTATTACTGATACATCTTGTATATTTAAATCAGACAAAATATTTTCTGTAAAAGAATTAATACTAGTTTCATCAATTAAATTATCATCATAATTTTGAGTTTCGTTATTTATATTAATATTTTTTTCAGAAATAACCAATGTTGCAACATCATATACATTTTTATAATCTTCATTTTCGTTATTTATAAATTCTTCATCAATATTCTTATCATTGATATCAAATATTAAATCATTTTCATTAGGAACACTAATTTCACTAGTTATTAAATTTAAATAATCATTAATTTCATTATCTTCTGTATAATCTATATCATTATTGTTTAAATTTGTTTCAAGATTAGTAATAATATTAACAATATTTGTTTTATCAATAGTTGTTGTATAGGTAGTAGTAGTAGTAGTAGTAGTAGTAGTAGTAGTGGTACTAGTTGTAGTAGTAGTAGTAGTAGTAGTAGTAGTAGTAGTAGTAGTAGTAGTAGTAGTAGTAGTAGTAGTAGTAGTAGTAGTAGTAGTAGTAGTAGTAGTAGTAGTAGTAGTAGTAGTAGTAGTAGTAGTAGTAGATGTTATTGTTGTTATTTCATCAATTTCTGTATCATCTGTATCTTCTTCATCAATTGGAAAATTATAAACAGGAGAAATTGAACCTACATTAGGTATAAATTCAGGAATTAATTCATTAATATTTTTTCCTGAACTATTCATATCAGGTAATCTTTCATATATTTGTAATCTACGAAAATTACTAGGAGTTTTATGTTGAGTTCTTGGTACTTCTCCACCTAAAAGAAATGCATTACCTGTATTATTACTTTGTTTTAATTTAGAAATATCTTTATGATTTATTGGTGGACCAAATTTTTGAGGTCTTAAATAACCACCCATAACACTTTCACATCTTTGTGTTATTGGATCATATGTCCAATATGTTGCTATTCCACCTCTATCAGCAATTACTTCTTTTAAACAAATTTGTGGTGATGGTGAAGTTGTATTTAATATAGGATCACCATTTGTTATAGCAAATCCAAATGTAGGATAATCACATTCAAATATATTTTCATTTAAATATGAATTATTTTCTTTATTAAAAATAAAATCACCATTATTTGAAACTTTAATATTTTTACCTATTAAATTAAATAATTGATTTGGCATTTCATAATTGCATTGACAATATCTAGGTCCAGAAACAACATCAGGTGATGATATATATTCAAATGACATAGCATTCATATGAAATGAACATTGTTTATTAACAGTATTATATGACCATAACCAACAATGTGGATCATTTTGACATAAAATATTACAATCATCTATTCCATATACATTATCAACAATATCATATAATGGTTCAACTAATTGTGCACCAGGAAATGCACAAAAACCTGTTGTATATGTAGTATAAATAGGACTTTTTGAGTCAAAAGATGTTAAATTTAATCCATAAATACCTCCAGTAAATAATTCTGGAGCTCCTTTTTTTGAAATAAAACTTTCATTTTCTATTTGTTCAAATGATTTTTCCCAAACCATAATTGAATTTTGATGTAAATTTTGTACTTTATTATTTACTGATAATGATATTTGTTCTGTAAATGGTAAAAGACTTATATGTACAAAAATTGGTTTTCCTGATATTGTTTTATTTTTATTTTCTTCTGAAATTATTTCACTTGAATTTGTTTCATATAATAATTTTTGATCAGGATAATTAGGTAAACTCATTGAAATAGAAAATTTATTCATATCAATTTTTTGTGTACCATATATAACATATGATGATGCTGTTTCAAATGGTAATAACAAATTTGAATTAGGTGTAGAAAATTTCATATCAAATAAACTTCTTGGTATCATTTGTGTTTGAATATTTTTAAATCCACTTGTAAAAAATAATACTTCTCTAGATGGACAAGGATTTGGAAATTCAAAACTTCTACTATGTTCATTTAAATCTGTTGAATATGACCATACTGATGTAAATGGTCCAATACCTTTAACAATTAATGGATCATTTGATGATTTTTCTTGAAAAACTATTCTTGATTCAACCCATGCTTCTATTGATGGATTACCACATTTTAAACCTGTTGGTAAATTAATAGAATGTAAAGTAGGAGTAGATTCACCTCTTTTATTTGGTAATAAAATTTTTATTTTTACAGTATCTTGATTACAATCTACTAATACATAAGATAATGTATCTGAACATACAAATCCAAATCTTGTAACTCTTGAATTCTCTACTTGACCTATATATTGTATTGATAAATATGGATAAATTGTTGGTAATAAACTTTTTGTTAATATAAATTCATAACCATATTGACTTGTACAAACTTCTATTTCTGAATCTAAAAGAGATGGACCTGATAAAACTGTAAACTTTCTTTCACTATTTGCATACTAAAATTTTAAAATAATTTAATATTATATATTTATAATTTAATATTAACTTACAGTTGATTTCATAATTTCTTGAGGTTCTGGATTACGTCTTGTTGGATTTGTTGTTATATCATTTATATCTGATTTTAACATTAAAAACTTTTTCATACAATTATCTCCTAAAACATCTTCATTATCAATTATATTTTTATCTATAAAAAATAAATAAAAAATTATTTCGTTTTATTATTCTTTTACTCTTTATTAACATACACTGATCGTCATTAATTATTATATTATTGCAATTTGATCTTATAAACAATTTTAATATAAAAAATAAAAAAATAAATGTATATTTTTCTAAAATTTTCATAATTATTATTTTTTATTTAATAACAAGTATTATCTATTTATTCCAATTATAATAAAATCTTTTTTTTTTTTTTTTTTTTTTTTAAATTTTTAAAAATATTTATATAAAATAAATAATGTATTAAAAAAATTTAATTTATTAATTTTTTGATTTATTAAATTAATTTAATTTTTTTTTTTTTTCAATTGAATCCATTTATATACTCGACAACTATCCAATAATTATTGCAAGGGGCTGCATTATTTTCCCACGCATTATTGCAATAATTTTAAATAAAGAATATTTAATATTTATAATAATTTTAATAATAATAATAATATTTATTATTATTATTATTATAATTATAATTATTATTCCAATTATTATTTAATATTAATACAAAACATAATAATTAACTTTGTAATTGTTGAATATTTTCACTTTTTAACAATTTCATTTTTTATTAATATAATTTAAACTCATTTTTTATATCAATAATTTCATTTTTTTTTTTGTTTTATAAACAAATATTTATTTTAAAATATTTAATTCTAGAATTTTCAAAAAATAATATAAACTTTAATAAAAATAATTTTTTTAAAAAACATATATCCACATAAATGCATGCAACAAAAAATAATACCTAAAAGTAATAACTAAAAGAAAAAAAAAAAAAAATAAAAAAATAAAATGAAAATAATTGAAATATTAAAATTTATAATTAATATTTAAATATAAAAAATACTAATAATTATTTTTAAGATGATTTTTCTGTTGTAGAATCAGTATAATTAGTGTTTATACTTTCTGTAGAATTTTCTAAATTATTTGAATCTATATTTTGAGTGTTATTTTTTTCAGGAACATATTTAACATTTAATGTAGTTTTTGGAAAAGTTAATGACATTTCGTATTTCCATGTGCAAAATCTGGTTTTTTGTGACTAAAATAATTAAAATTAAAAAAAAAAAAAAAAAATTTTTTATATCTTTAAAAAAATAAATAAAAAAAAAAAAAAAAGAACTTACCTTAAATTTAGTTAAATTTTCATTACCTTTGAATTCTAATCTGAGAATATTTTTTGAATTAACAACAATCTAAAAAAAAAAAAAAAAATAATAAAAAAAAAAAAGTTAAAATGAAATAATAAATTTTAATAACTTACTGTTGACATAGAATTAATATCAATTCCAATAGCAAAATAAATAGTATCATTTTTTGAAAAAGTTATATTATTTGGTAAACTAATTTTAGAAGTAGTAAATGACCATGACAAGTCAAATATTTCAACAGAATTATGATTAATATTATATAATAAAGTTGTGTAATTAGAAGAAGTAGAAGCTTGTATCTGTATAAGTGGATTAAAATTTTCTCCTTCACCTGTATTTGAAATAGTACAGCGCATTATTAAAAAACCACCGGGATTTAATCCTCTATTTAATACAACTGATGTAGCATTTACACATACACGTCCTTCATCAAGATAACAATCATCTGAATTATTATTAATAATATTATATTTTGATGCACAAGTAATTTTCTGAAATTAAAATATATATATATATATATATATATATATATATATATTTATATTTATAATATAAAATCTTATTAAATAATACAATTATTAAATACATACCTTAAATATAAAGAATATATTTAATAAAATAAAATAAAAATATTTGAAATTCATTGAAAACACAAATTAACATTTAATCCAATATTTAAATAAAAATTAATAAATAATAAATCCAATAATTAATATATTAGAAATATTTGTTAGATATTTTAAAAGAATTTTTATTTATATTTTTATTTCTTTCCGCCTATTATTAATAAATTTCCCCACATATAAATCCAATTTTAGATATTTAAAAAATAAAAATTAAAAAAAGAAAAAAGATAAATAAATAAGTAAATAAATAAATAAATAGATAAATAAATAAAGTAAATAAAATAAATATTTATTAATTTGATTAAATATTAGATTTATTTTCTTGAATATAATCAATATCAGATAATTCAGAATCATCAAAACGTCTTTTTTTTAATCTAGATTTTTCTTGTTCATTAGATATATTTATATCTGTTTGTGAAATATTTAAATTATCTTGAGAATTTTGTTGAAGTAATTCAATAGTTTGTTCTTCTAATCTTCTAATTTTTAATAATCTTTTTTTTTCTTTTTTATCTTTTTTTTTATCTTTTAATTTTTTTTTATCTAATTGATTATACTTATTTTTTTCTTTTTTTTTCTTTTCTTTTAATAATTTTGTTTGAGAAATTTGATTATTATTATGAATTTGATTAGATATATTTTGATTATTTATACTAGATGAAGATTTATAACTAGAATTAGAATTAGAATCAGAATTAGAATCAGAATTAGAATCATAATATGAATCAGAATAAGAATGATTTTCATTTGAAAAATTGGATTGATTATCATAATTATCATCATCTTGATCAATTTTTTCAAATTCATCATTTCTATCTCTTTTTGTTTTATTTTTTTTTTCAATTTGAGAATCTGGTAAACTAGCAGCAATATTTTCTGCTTCTTTACCTAATTCAATAGAAAGTAATTTAATTCTTTCAATATTAGCTTTTTCTTCTTCTTGTTTAATACGAAGTTCTTCTTCTTGTTTTTTTCTAAAATCTTCACTACGTATTCTTAATTCTTCAACATCTCTTTGTTCTTTTTCATATACTTGTTCAACAATTGGTAATAATTCTTCAAATCTAGAATATAATTTTTTACTCATAATAAGTTGTTGTTTTATTAAATATTCAGTATTAGGTAAAAGATTCATACCATCTAAAGGAATAGCAGATAATTTATATTTATATTCATTATTATTTTCAGTATTTATAACAAAATTATGATCTTGATTATATCTTACAATACCAGGAATAAATTTTTGAATATATGAAATATTTAATTTATTATTTTTTATTTGTTTTATTAATTTTATATCAATATTTTGAAATGTTTCTTTAATTATTGCAAGCCAATGATATAAATTACCAACAGCTTCACATAACATCATCCAATATTTAACTCTACCAGGATGTTTTGCTCTTTCCATATCACCCATTTCTGAATATACTAATTTTTCTAAACAATATGTTAATCCTATTCTAAATGTAATATCACTTGGCCATCTTAATATAGATTTTTCTAATAATTTTCTTGCATCATCCCATAAATTCATATCAAAACAACAACGTATCATTGACATATGTATAATTTTTTCTGTTGGATCAAATGATAAAGCTTGTTGTAATAATTTAATACTTGTTTTAAGTATTCTTTTTTGTTCAACAAAATGTGGATGTGAACCTAAAACTTCATTTCTTTTATCAAAATTATTATTATCATCTACAATAGAATTTAATGTTAAATTATGTTGATTAGGTGGTGGATTTCTTTGTGTTGATATTGTTAATAATGATGCATTTAATATTCCTAAATTTAATAATGCAATATATTGCATATTTGGTGCAGCACCTTCTAATGCACCTGATACATCAATCATATATTTCCATAAATCCATTGATGCTTCTATAAGACCTGATTCAGCAATTTGTATAATAATTAAATTACTTGCAATAAAATTAAATGTTTCATGACGTAATACTTCTGATAATATTAATCTTGATTGTATACTAGAAGGATTATATATATTAGATTCATTTGAATATGTTGATTGAATTTGTGTTTTTGCTTTATTATATAAAGCTTTTCCTAAAAAAACTTTTCCTATATTTGAATAATAATTATTTTTTGATTTTAATACTTTACTTAAAAAATTAAAACTTTTTTCAAATTTTCTTTGACATGTATAAATATAAGATAATAATAAATTTGCTGCTTCTGGACTATTACCAATACCTATATTCCAAATAAAATCAGAATTTTCTATTTCATTCATTTTTGAATTTAATGATAATTCACAATATTGTGATGCAAGTTGATAATCATTACGTTCAAGTGCTAAAAATGATCTTCTAAGCCATGCAGCAGTAAACCATGGAAAATCTGATGTTAATTTTTTATATTCATCATTAGCATTAGCATAATATCCTTTAAATTCATAACATATTGCAGTATTAAATCTAATAATAATTTCAATAATTTTATTAGAATTTTTATTATTTAATAAATTCCATTCTTTTGCTTTATTAAATAATTCCAATGATTTATTTAACATAAATTCTTCATTACCAATAGAAAAATGTTCACATGCAAGAGATGTTACACATTCTAAAATGCATGTACCTAAATTATTAAAATATATATCAAGATTTTTATTAATAATTAATTTATATTTTTTATCAGGTATAGAATTAATTATTATATTATTATTTTCTATATTATTATTATTATTATTATTCACATGCATTGTATTATTATCATCAATTTTATTATTATTATTATTTAAATCATTATTATCCATATTAATATTATCTATAATATAATTTAAACAACCCATTAATAAAACAATAAGTGGTATTGGATTTAAACTTTGTTTATAATTAGTATATTTAGATATTAAATTAAAAATACAATTATAATTATAATCTGTACGTCTAATAGTTTTTCTACCTCTTATTAATAATGCCAATATAACTTTATGTAATAATACATAAATCATAAATCCCTTAAAATTATTATTATAATTATTATTTTGTATTTCAATTTTATCTAGTAAAAAAAATAAATAATGAAGACAATTAAATAATCTTTCTTCTATTGTTAATTGTGAAAAAATTGAAATTGATCTTGGTATATAATTAGGATCTTCTATACTTGTTATTACAAGAGAAATTATTAAAATAATAATATCATATAAATAATTTATAGGTAAATTATATTCTTTAATAGATTCTATAGAATTTTTTATACCTAATATTTCTAATAATTTCTGAATATTTTGTGTAACAATATCCCATTTTTGTAATTCACAACTTGTTTTTATAATACCAAATAAACTTGATATATATAAACTTAATATTGTATTATCATCTTTATATAAATTATTATTAAGAATATTAATAATATAATAATAATTTTGATAAGCATTATTAATATCATTATTAATATGATATTTTCTAGCTATTTGAAAACGAGATTGTAATGTATAATATATATTTGAACATCTTTTTGATATTTTTTTAATATTATTTTCTATATGATCATTTTTAGAATTTAAAAAAAATTCTATATTATTACAATATAATAAAAGTGCTGGATGATTTGGTAATATTTTGTATATTAGATCAAATGCATCTTTATTTGAAAAATTATCTGTATTAATAGTTTTTAAAAGACATAATATTAAATCTGTTAATATTTGTTTATCATATAATGATATTGAATTTAAAAAATCATTATTAAATAAATCTTTATTAATAAATTTATTATTATCTTGAGGAAATAATAAATCTATATTTATATCTTTATAAAAATTTTCTATATAAATAAAAATTGCTCTTTTACAACATTCTTGTGATTTTTTTATATTTCCTAATTTTAAATAACAACAAGCCATACCAAGTCTAATATTATTTGGACATTCTTTAGATCCCATAAAAATTAATATTGTTGAAAATAATTTAAGTGATTTAGAATAATTCATTTTTAAATATAATACATTTGCTAAACCAGATATAGTTTGTATATCATTTACATTATTATCTAAAGATAATTTAAATTCTATTTCTGATTGATCAAGAAATAAATTTCTTTGATAAACATCAATTTCATTCATAAGAATACTTTTATATAAATATAAATAACCTAAATATTTATGAATAATATTATAATAATAATTTTTATTTTCTTTATTATATATTTTTATAAATTGTTTTAATCTATCTTCACAACGTCTTAATATAATTTCTGATTTACGAAAATTTTTTTCAAATTCATCTAATGCAATATTTAATTCTAACATAGATAACATACCAATAGTATTTATTATGTCTTTTAAACTAACTTTATTATTATTATTATTATTATTATCCATATTATTAATATTATTATTTAAATCATTATCATTATTATTATATAATGGTTTATTATCTAACATTTCATAATATTCAATACATTCTTGTAAAATAGATTCACATTTTATATATTCACCTTTATTATAAAAATATAAAGCTAATATATGACAGCTTTCTACAGTATATTCATTTTCTTTAAGTTTTGAATATATTTCCATTTTTTTTTTTTTTTTTCTTATTTATTATTAATTATTATTAAATATATTATTTTAATATACCATATATAATATATTTAAATATTTGATTTTTTAAATACAAAAATAGATCTATAATTTTGATAAATATTTCTAAAATATATAATATAAATAATAATATTGTATATAATATATATATATATATATATATATATATTGTATATATTATTATTTATATATATGTATTTATATATTATTATTTATATATATGTATTTATACATATAAATATATAATATTAGAACAATTTTTGTTTATTATTTCATTAATATGAAAAAAAAAAAAAAGAAAAAAATATAAATTAATATTTGTGAACAAATTGATTTTGTGACATTTCTTAATTAATAAATAAACAAACCGCTCAATTGATTTTTATCGTTACCTTGATCTGTTATAATATAATATACATTATATTGTAATATTATATTCAAAATAATACCGCCTAAACATTTTAATATTTGAAACCAATCATGTGGGGGGGGGGGGGGGAAGAGGGGAGATGGACGACGTAAAAGAAGAAGTTAATAATTGATCTTATTAATTTCTTCTTCCTTCTTTATTTTTTTTTTTTTTTGTTTTTTTAAAATTCTAAAAATTTTTTTAGTTCTTTAAAATGCTTTTTTTCTGATCTTTCTATTTTTCTTTTTTGAACATTAAGCATTAATTACAAACAACACATACTTCACTATAAAATTGATGTCTATTAATATAAAATTTAAGTGTTGAATTATAAATCATGCAGAATTAAAAAATATATATCTATAAATTAAATAAAGGAACTCTATATAAGAATGGAAAAAAAAAAAGAAAAAACTTTTTTTTCTTTTTTACTATTTATCTTTTATTATTGTATTTAAAATATATAATCATAATATTCTAATGTATCAAATTTCAACAATTGGATTTTTCTAATTATTAAGATATTATATATAAATTATATTTTTACATTAATAAAATATAATTATTAAATTCTAAATATTTTTAAAAATAAGAAAAATATATATAATTTTAGATAATTTTAAGTAAGAGCAAATTAATATAATTAAATAATAATATTAATTTAAGAGAAAAAAAATAATAAAATTTATATATATATATATATATATATATATATATATATATTTAAAGATTATAATATTAACAAAAGTAAAAATTTTATTTAATTGGAAATTAATACGTCTCAGCGACGGTACTGAAATACCGCTTATTTATAATAGAGGACGATAATAAAGATAATATATTGAATTTATTTATTAATAATTAAATATAAATAATTTATAAATTTCATATTAAAAATTATTTAATATTGGTATACGTATTGCAAATATTTATATTTATTTAAAATATATATTAAATTATATAATATATTTAATAGATATTTTAAATAATATAACGTTATATAGATAATGTAAATAAATATTAAAATATTTTATATAATTTGATGCCTCCAAAAAATGAATTAAATATTAGTCATAAAAGACGTAGTTAATATATAAAAATTTTTAATTGAATTTAATTAATTTTTTTTTTTTCTTTCTCAGAATTTTCTTGTTTTTTTCATTAAAAAAAAAAAAAAATAAAAATGGCTTCTGATAAAAATTGCCGTGTTTATGTAGGAAATTTACCGTGGAAAGTTAAATGGCATGATTTAAAGGATCACATGCGACAAGCAGGAAATGTTATAAGAGCTGATGTATTTGAAGATGAAGTTGGACGTTCACGTGGTTGTGGTGTAGTAGAATATTCTTATCCTGAAGAAGCACAGAGAGCTATTAATGAACTTAACAATACAACAATAATGGATCGTTTAATTTTTGTACGTGAAGATCGTGAAGATGAAACAAATAGATATGGTAGAAGATCAAATAAATGGAATAATAAAGGTTATGGTGCTAGAACAAGAACTCATGCACCTAGACCACCATTAAAAGAAGAAAATAAAGGTAAACAAGTATTTGTTACAAATTTAGCTTGGAAAACAACACAAGAAGATCTTGCAAAAGTATTTAGTGAGATTGGTCCTTTAGAATCTTGTGAAGTATTTTATTTTGAGGATGGTAGATCAAGAGGAATTGCAACTGTTGTTTTTTCTGATAGTAATCATGCACAGATTGCTATTGAAAAATTAAATGATCGTGAAGTAGATGGTCGTGAAATTTTGGTTAGACTTGATCAATAAATTATTTAAATGTTTAAAGATAATGGATGAATTGGATGGAAATAAAATAAAATAAAATAAAAAAAAAAAAAAAAATGAAAAGTAGGGAGATAATAATTAATAAATGGAACAATACAAAATATCAACAAGAATAAGTTAATCATAGAAAAGGAGTAACAAAGAATTAATGATGATTAAAAAAGAAATTAAGATAAATTATTAATTAAGGAGACTTGAATTAAAAAGTCAAAAATAAAAAAGAAGAAAAAAAAAAAAAAAAAAGAAATTAAGGAGTTAAAGATAAAAAGAAAAAGATCAAGATTAGAAGAACAAGAAAACAGAATAACAAAAAGATAAAGTAAAAAAACAAGAATACGAGTAATAAAGATAAAAGGAAAAAAAAAAATTAAAGATGAATTGTAGAGAAATACTGAGGAATAAGAGAAAGATAATAATAATAAACCAATTGAATTATTGAAAAAAAAAAAGGATAAAAAGAAAGAGAGATAGAGAGAAAAAAAAAAAAAAAAAA
>JIBL01000140.1:0-69989 GCA_001593455.1 Cryptosporidium baileyi
TATATATATATATATATATATATATATATATATATATATATATTATATTATATTAATGATTATAAATACAAATTTGCATGCATGCAAACAATATTTTTGAAAGCTATATAAAAATATTATGAATAAAACATTTAATTTAAAAATTAGATAATTAAAACAAAAAAAGATGAATTTCTAATAATATTTAATTCTTAATTTATTAACTTGAATTAAAAAGAAATAGAAATAATTTAAACTCAAACTAGGCGCTCAGTTTAAATATATTGCTGTTTAAATTGATTTAAAAACTTAAATTATGGATTTGAAACCAAAAATTACAGATGAAAATTTTTATGAAAAGTATCCAAATTATGAAGCTCTTGTAAATTCATTAAATATTCCCAAAGGTTTAAAAGTTTTTGAAGTTATTTGTCCACCTAGAAAATTAACTAAAAATACCAATGAATCAAATCAAAAATATCAATTACACGAAGATATATTATTAAATAAAACAACTCTTGGAGAAAATGATTTATATTCTGATTTTAATTGTTTAATTTGTTTTAGTATATTGCAAAGAACAATGGTTGTAAAAGATTGTTTACATCGTTTTTGTGGTGATTGTATAGAAAAATGCGTAAGAATTGGGTTAAGAGAATGCCCCCAATGTAGATTACATATTGCCTCAAGAAGATCTTTGAGAAATGATTTGATTATGGATACATTAACATTCCGTTTATTTCCGGAGGCAAATGAATTTGAGAAAAAATATCAAGAAATATTAGTAGCTAATAATAGGCAACAAATGGGAATAAATGATCAAAACAAATTATCAAAAAATCGATTTAATTTTTATAAATATATTGATAATCAAAAGGATTTTGAGATTTTGGAAGTTTTGTTGCAGCCTATAGATATAATAGATAGAACATTAAAAATAAAGAATATTGTTAATTATAAATTAAAATTACCTAGCTACGTCAAATTAAATTTTATAAAGCAGTACTTACTCGGAAAACTTCGAGAAGAAAATCCCAATATTCAGTTTGAGGTCCAATTAATAAGAATAACTAATAAAAATGATGATATTTTAGAAATTAGTCCAATTATATTAATAAAAAATACTTGTATTGCAGAATTAGTTAAAGATCTACATTCAAGTAATGATGCAAAACATCAAGAAGAACTAAAAAGTTTAATTATATCTTATAATGTCATTCATTCCAATCGTAAATATTCTAGTAATTAATTATCAAAAATATAAACTGCAGGTAAATTAGGTCCCCCTATAAAAACTAAATTCCCAATTGAATTAATTGATATTGTTCCTATACCTGTTGTGACCATTTTCAATGATGTTTCTGATTCAATATATTTAGACTTTATTCGCAAATTTATTAACTCTAGTATAACTACTGAACCATTATTAAATCCGACATAAACTAATTTTTTTTCCGTAACAACAAATATAGATACAATTTCAATTATTTCTAAATTGGAATTCAAATTTTGTGAAGAAATTAAAGAGCATGATTCATCAAATAAATATACACTATGTGATGTAGCTACCAAATGATATAATTTTTTATCAATTATATGACTCTCAACAAAATTAATTTGAGACGGAATATTTTTGTCCTCTATAAATGTTTTGGAATCTAAATTTAATGTTATTTTGGAGATACAATTGAGTCTCAAATCATTATTTGAATTATCTCTTTCTATATTTAATATTGGAATTGATAATATACCATCCATTATACAGGTTACATTTGAATTATCTAAACTAACATCTTTTAATGATAATATCTGCCCTTCTTGCAAAAAAGAACTTTGTTTATTATTTTTAACATCATAAACAATTATTTCTTTATCCAAGCATCCCGAAAGTACATATGAATCATTACCAGACCAACATAAACCTAATATTGCTGAATTATGATTATGTTTATTAATAAGTTCAATAAAGTAATTTTTTGAAGATTCATTAAATATAACTTTTAGTATCTTAACATGTCCCATTGCATCACCAACTGCTAAGTAATCACCAAAATTACTTAATCTTAAAGAAACAATTGGAGATTCATTTTCTTCATTATTAACAATTGAAATCAATTCTTTTCCATCATAGGAGAACATTGTTACTCTCCCATTTTCATATCCAATTGCAATGTAACTATTACTCATTGAAACAACAGTACCTGCTATCATACTTCCACCTTCAAAAACAGGTAATAATATTGAATTTTCTAGATTTTTATTGGAACTGTTTATATCTATTTCCCATAATTCTGGACAACCTTCTTCCCATGTAATAACCAATTTATTTGGTTTTTCTAATTTTTTACTAAATTGAACTTCTCTAATACCATTTCCAAAACTACCCTTTCTTAATAATTTAAAATGAATTAAATCTGATAATTTTTTGTTAGTTACTGTTTCATCAGACAATATTACTTCACTTTTAGATTCCTGAAAATATTCTATCTTATTTACTGAATCTTCTTTTTTATTAAGAACTTCCTTTGTTCTTTCAATTTGTAGTTCATTATTAATAAATTTATCTTTATTCTCTTTACTTACTGTTAAAATTGAACATTCAGAAGTTAAACTTTCATTAGATAAAATAGAATCACTTGTATTTTCATTATTCACAATATTTATACTTGAATTTGAAGTTTTTGTTTTTCTTGTCTTTTTTATTGGTGGTTGTATAGAAGTAATATTATCTTTTATATTGCTATTATCAATTGCAACTTTATTTATAATATTCAAATCTATTTTTTCATCACTATCTCTTTTATCTTCAACTGAATTTTCTAAATTAGAATTAATTTGATTATTTATTGTCTCTGTATTTGTGCTACTTTGTTCTAATGGTCTACACCAACATTCATGTCTTTTAAAAATAGAAAAAGGTTCTTCACATCGAATCTCTTCACCAGTATCATCCGAAGTATGATATTCTAAATAAATATACAATAAAGCTTTTTGAAGAAACCCTACTAAGGCATTAGGTGGAACTCTATCCATTTGAGTTGTGAAAAACGGATTTTTTGGAACATTTGCTTCTGAATTAAAACTGAAAGCTGTATGAACAAATCCATTTTCTATTAAATAACGATAAATCAAGAGATTGATCTCATCTGATGTTAAGTGAATCTTCATTATAGATGCAAAATTCTCATGAAAATATTAAATATTAGTCCGAAGCTAATTTTTACAAATAAAAATAGAAAACGACGACTTATTAAAGCCCTTGACTTGTATTTATAACAATTGGCGGTGAAACTTGAAAATTATTAAATATAAAAAACTTTTATTAATTAAAATTATGATAGTAATTTTAGATCATCTTAAAAGAAGAAAATAAATAATATTTTTGTTATTTTCTTAATTTATAAACAATATAATTAAGATTCGTTAAAATAGGATGATGTTAATAATTACTATTAAAAATCTATTAAATTCACATAATTTTTATAACTAATACATTAAAAGCTACTTAAAGAATAAATAAGGAAAGTATTTTAAACAAACTTTTGAGTTATTATTTTAAATTTATCTTTAATAATTCCACTAAAAACATTATGACATTGAGGCGCAAGCGGTAATATCTTGGAGTGTAATATGTATTTGCGTATCAACTACTCTCTCAATATATATGTAAATATACATTTAAAATCAAATAGATATAATTAATTAAGCGGTTATTTCAGAATTAATACTTTAACTTGGTACTGGCAATTATTTAAAATAAATCATTTAAAACCAAGTTACTTAGACTAATAAAATTGATATTATTGGTTGATTCGCAACAATGAATAATGCAGGTTTAGGAGCAGGAGGGTTTGTTGCTACTAGTTATTCTCAACATCCTGTCTCTGTTACTGGAGGCATGGAACAACATCATCCTAATCAATATAAACTTCCTCAAGGAACAACAAATAATACAGGAAATGATCAGTTGGTTCCAGGAGATCATTCGTCGATACCACATTTACCTCTATTGCCTCAGCACCATTTAACAGGTACTGGAGCTGGAACCGGAACTGGAACTAGCAATAGTGGAGCTGGCGGCGTTGGAGAATATGGTGGCACGCCAAACCAAATGAGAAACAGATGCAAATTGGGAGTCTTTAGTCATCGTGTTTGTGAGAAAGTTAGTGCAATAAAAGTGGCTTCTTATCATGAAATGACTGAACACTTGATAAATATGGAATTGGGAGATGGTCCAGGACGTTCTAAAAATCCTGAAGCCAAAAATATAAGAAGAAGAGTATATGATGTTTTAAATGTCTTATTGGCTATTGGAGTTGTTAGACGCAGTGTAGGTGTTGGTAAAAATTTGATTTGGGCAGGGCTCGACCCTAATAGACCACTAATTGATCAGCTTGTAGAGAGATCAAGAATGGATCATACTGGTAGATTATCTAGTGGTCCTGATGAATTAAGGTCAGAGGAGCAAGCTAGAGCTGAGGTTGAAACGGCAAAGATTGCCTATTTGACGGCATTTGAGGCCCAAGTAAATGCACTTCAAGAAACAATAAGACAAAGAATTGCAACATGCAATGATAAGGATGTAATAAATGTTGCGGATTACATTGGCCTTAACCAACTTCTTCAACCAGTTCAACATCCTCATTTGAGTAATAACAGTAATAATAACAGTAGTAGTAACAATAATAACAATAATAGTGGTAATAATAACAGTAATAATAACAATAATAATAATAATAATAATAATAATAATAATAACAGTAATAATAATAATAATAATAATAATAACAGTAATAATAATAATAATAATAATAATACAAATAACAGCAATAGTAACAATAATAGTAATTCAAACAATAACAATGGTAATAATGGCAACAACAATAATACTAGCAGCACCAGCAACAATATTTCTGATGAATTAAAAGGTTAATAATTCATAATCGACCAAATCTTCAACTAATTTTGTTTGATAAATCCCAATTAACTACATTTTTTTAGATATTCAACATTAATCTATATATATATATATACATTTTTTTGAAATTCTCACTTCATCTTCAATTTTTGGATATAGATGTTAACAATGAAGTGAATTAGACAATTTGAAGTGTGCAGATTGCCTAAATATATCCATATGTACTTTGTATTCTAATCTTTTGAAGTCAGTTATTTAAAGATTACGACATGAAAAGTATAAAGTTCATCTAATTTTAGGTGTTTAAGGGAAAATTTGAAATCATACAGAATGCACATATATTTGTGTATTGAATGCAAGATTATTCAAACTTAAATAAAATTAACTTTCTATTCACACTATATAATTAATTGATACCGAATATCCCGCCCGTAGGCGGTATTAGAATATATTGTTACTTATAGTCGTCTCAAATATACACTTCTTGTCTCAATAAATTGCTTAATTTTAATTGTTAAGTTTGCCTTTATTGAATCTTCATATTCTAGATTAATTATTAATTGTTTATATACTTGTACTACCGCCCAAATTTCCAATATATATTTGTATAATTAAATATAAAAAATAGAAATATTGCAATAATTGTAGTGCCTAAACTTCAATTATAAGTTGGAAAGGAATATTTTAAATTACATATAACGACAATTCCAGAGCTCTGTGGTTTTTTTATTTGACAGAGAATTTAATATAAGATGGTTAAATCATATACGAATCATTCGAAGACTTCTCGTCAGCCAAAGCGTCCATTTGAGAAGGTAAGTGCAATAATAATCTTTTAAAGTATTTGATAAGATTTTAATATTTAACTCCTTATTATAACAGGAACGTTTGGATGCTGAAATGAAACTTATTGGAGAATATGGTCTTAAGAATAAACGTGAAGTTTGGCGTGTTCAATATACATTAGCTAAAATAAGAGCAGCTGCTAGACATTTATTAACTCTTGAAGAAAAAGATCCAATTCGTGTTTTTCAAGGTAGGTTTATTAATAACTTTGAGTGATTTTAAAGAAATCATCTTTGAAATAAATGTCTAATGGAGATATAACATGTTTAAACTGCATATAACCATCTTAAAGAGATATAATTGGTATTCCAACTATTTCTCTATTTGAGATGCTGCTCAAATAAGGATATATGTAATTGATATGTATACTCTCATGGCTTGTATGCGAGATCAAATATTGGGACAAAGTTGGTAACTTCAATTAAAACGATATATTAGTGCAATCTTATGGATGTACTTTAATGTCGTTATTATTGAAGATCTACCCGTTCCCCCCATATACAAAAATATTAATTGAAATATCTCTAATAAGAATTGATTTATCTCAAGTGTTTCTTGTAAAATCATTCAAATTTAATCTTGAATTTAATATAACTTAAACTAGGTGAGGCATTATTAAGACGTATGGAAAGACTTGGACTTTTAACTGAAGAAGAAAGAAAGTTGGATTATGTACTTGGTTTAACTGTTAGCAAATTTTTAGAGAGAAGACTCCAAACACGTGTATTTAAGTTGGGATTAGCAAAGAGTATTCATCATGCTCGTGTACTTATTAGACAACATCATATTCGTGTAGGACGTCAGATAGTAGATGTTCCCTCGTTTATGGTTAGACTTGATTCAGAAAAACATATTGACTTCTCATTAACTTCACCATTTGGTGGAGGACGTCCAGGACGTGTAAGAAGACGAACTTTGAGAAATCAAGGTGCAGGTGGAGAGGAAGATGAATAAACTATACACTTCATAATTCTATAAGTCCTATTAATATTATCAGGCTATACAATGAAGTAATGTAGAATGTTTATTCTATAGAGACTTTACTGTTTTTAAATGGATTAAACCTAAAAATTTCAATTCTAACTCAATTATTGATAGGAATAGATAATAATATAGGATTTTGTTCATTTTATTGATTAGCGAGGAATAATTTTAAATTAAAATATTTGAAAAAATCTTTGTTGTCATTTAATATGAGCACTTGTTTACTTATTTGTCTGAATCTTGTCTTAATTTGTCTAGAAAATCGTCCTGATACATTTCTTGTTGTAGGCTTTCTAATTGTTGATAGCTGTCTTGTTCTACAGATGTTTCTTTTTCAAACCAGTCAAATTCTTTGTCTTCTTCAATGTCATACTTCAATGGAAATCTTAATATAGCTGCTATACCTGACATATTTTCAAGTGCTTTACCGGAGTTATGACTTACTGAAAACAAATGAACTTTTCCACCAAGTTTATTATTCAAATCCGTCATACTTGTCAATTTTTTTCTAAGATCTAGATTACTTGTTCTTAACAAACTTTCCGTAATAAGAAGTGCTTCAACTGCATTGTTCTCTAAAGCATTCTCAACATGTTTTATACCATAACAAATATAGTCAGGTTTGGTTGCTAGTAAAAATTGAAAATGATCAATCAACTTAATTTGTTCATAAGCCTTTGTATTCTTTAATTTTTCTTGAAACTTTTCATTAAGAAGTATTTCATCAATTGCTGACTTAAATGCATTACTTGTTTTTACTTGCAAAAAAACATGCTTCTTATTATTTATTAAGTTATAAATTTCTTTGCTTTTATGAGTATATATATCGGTTAAATACTTTAAATAATCTTCACTATAAAATCCGGGACCACCCAAAATTATGTTATCTAATTCATTTAAATTTACATGATAAATCAAATTTTTTGCTATATTATCAAAAAATTTTTCTTTACTATCTTTATATGGATGATTGCCACTTCCTTTTGCAATGTTCTGATTTATACTAAACAACTTCTGTGTTCTTTGGGATGAAATTGCAAACATGTTGGCTATACCATTGCCTATCAATAATATTAAAATATCATTTTTAGATCCTGCCTTCTTTTTACATAATTCATTTAATCGACTTTTTGTTAACCAATCCCAATTCCTTTTGTATAAAATTAATTCTGATCCTTGATGCAACTCTATTGTATGATGTTGTCCAAGTCTAACATATTCATTCTCAACAGCATTGAAACCACTTACTCTTAAATTTTTATCATTATATTCTGTACTTTTAACAACTATTGTCATTAATAATTTATGAACTTTTATAGAGACGGCACCTGAAGGTTGCTCTTTGTGAGTTTTTCTTTGAGTAAGTGAACGAATACTATCACCAGATAAAATTAAATTATGAAGTTCCCAAATATCATCATTTGATTCTATCTTCAGTTTCACATATCCAAATCCATTACCTGAATTTTTCGATTTTAAAATTAACATCTCATTTAACCCCTTAATATATTTTATAATAATTGTTTTATAAGTAAAATTTAATACTAGGCATGTTTCATTTTTCTAAACAAAATTTCACAAAATTATATATATATATATATATATATATACATATATTTATTTCTTTTTTTGCAAATAAATCAGTTAATATTTCATTTTATTCAATTATAAATCATTATCAAGCGCCAATCAAAAATAATATCAGGTTGCATGCAATTAATTTTCATTTAAATTTATGTCTGAAAATCAAATTTGTAATAAAATTTAAATTTAAAATAAATAAAATTGAGACATTTTATTATTTAGTGTATTTTGTAATAATTATATATTACTTAATTATACAGCAAATAATTCATACATCTATATTTGATTATTAGTTAAATTTTTAATTTTGCAGCTAAAAAAAAATTGATTATTTTAATCCAAATTTTAATTACAACTTATCAATTAAAAGTTTACTTATTTTTTTGTTTGAAAATTAAATAATAATGTTTATTTCATATATTTATTTGTGTTTCATTACATAATTTCTCAATAAACAGGTATTCAGATATTCAGATATTCAAAATATTTTGTTATAGATTTAAAAGAATAACTTTTAATATTTTAAATAATAACTATTATTAATTTAAATTTTTAAATTAATAAAAAAATATTGATAAAATAAAAACTATATTTTATAATATTGTAAAATATTAGATTTAAAGAAATAACTGAGAAATAAGCAATGCCAGATATACAAAAAAAAAGATAATTCCACACAAATTTCTATTTAACAAATATTTAAATGCTATTAACATAGCTTACTTAAGTATTAGCAGAAAAAAATAAAACATTAGCTTGTTTTTGGGTACCTATAATTTAATTTTTCAAATCAATATTTAGTATTCTTTCTTTATAGGTTTAAATTTTAAGCGGTCAAGGATACCGCCCACATTTTGTTGTTTAAGATGAGGGGTATTATCATTACTATATATTAACCGTGTCTCGCAAGAAGACCAAATATATACAATAAAGATAAAGAGCAAAGGGAATCTATAACATCGATATATATAGAATTAATTATTAAGGTAAATTAAAATTAATATATTATTATTCTAGGCAGAATTAGACTAGATAATAATACAGTTATATATACAAATAAGATTAAGGAAGAGGATATGAAGACGGAAAAATCGAATAATGATATGAAAGGCCTTAACATTCCCCCTAAAGATCACAGATTTAAGACCGACGATGTTACAAAAACTAAGGGGAGTGATTTTGAAGATTATTTCTTGAAGAGAGAACTTTTGATGGGAATATATGAGAAGGGCTTTGAAAGACCATCACCAATTCAAGAAGAAAGCATTCCTGTAGCTTTAGCAGGCAAAGATATTCTCGCTAGAGCAAAGAATGGTACCGGTAAAACAGCAGCCTTTGTTATACCATTATTAGAAAAAATTAACACAAAAAAGAACATTATTCAAAGCTTAATATTAGTCCCAACGAGAGAATTAGCATTACAAACAAGTAGTATTGTTAAACAATTAGGAAAACATATTAATGTTCAGTGTATGGTTAGTACAGGTGGTACATCTTTAAGAGATGACATACTACGTCTTAATAATCCTGTTCATGTATTAGTTGGAACTCCAGGTCGTATATTGGACTTATCTAACAAAAAGGTTTGCAATTTAAGTGGTTGTTTCATGTTTATAATGGATGAAGCAGATAAATTATTAAGTCCAGAGTTCCAACCTATAATAGAGGAACTTATAGAGTTTTTGCCAAAAGAACGTCAAATATTACTTTATTCAGCCACCTTTCCTGTAACAGTTAAAGGTTTTAAGGACAAATATTTAGCAAATGCACATGAAATTAATTTAATGGATGAACTTACATTAAAAGGTGTTACACAATATTATGCTTTTGTAGAAGAAAAACAAAAGCTTCATTGTTTAAATACATTATTTAGTAAATTGCAAATTAATCAAGCGATCATATTTTGTAATTCAGTAACTAGAGTTGAGTTACTTGCTAAAAAGATAACTGAACTTGGAAGTTCTTGTTTTTATATACATGCCAGAATGTTACAATCTCATAGAAATCGTGTGTTTCATGATTTTAGAAATGGTGCATGTAGATGTCTTGTTTCATCCGATCTAATTACTAGAGGTATTGATATACAGTCCGTTAATGTAGTTATCAATTTTGATTTTCCCAAGTATTCTGAAACATATCTACATAGAATTGGCAGATCTGGAAGATTTGGACATCTTGGACTTGCTATTAATCTTATAACTTATGAAGATCGTTATAATTTATACAGAATTGAAAAGGAATTGGCTACTGAGATTTCTCCAATTCCTGCACAAATCGACTCTGCATTATACACATAATTGAGTATTTTTTTTTACCTAGTATTTTTTGTTCATAAAAAGACTTATCTGGGGAGAGTTTGAAAATGCGATTTTTAGTATAGATATTGAATTTTGATATATTGTACATACTATCGACTAATCATAAGATTGTATTATGGAGCATTGGTACTCATCTCTTCGTATCTTGATATTTGTTTCTCAGTCTCTAGCAAATTATCCGATCAAATATCGAGATATTCCAATACACTATCATATTATTCTAGGTTATTTTTTCTCAAATCTCCTTTTAAAATGCAAGATCAGTATAGACAACTTTAAAACAAAAAGTACTTAAGCAATATTAATTGCTTGGGATCAACTTTCTATTCAGACTCAATGCTATAATTACTTTCACTACTATTACCTAATATTGCTTGACGTCATTACTTTTAACTTGGAATTAATGCGTGAAAACAAGTCCTTTGTGTATTTATTCCCAAAAAGATAAGTAAATAACATGGACTACTTTAATATTAAATCACTTACCGGTAAAAATCTGTCCACAAAAAGTGGGCAGTAACCGAAATGTTTCAAGTGTGAAATTAATGAACTTTGAGATAATATTCAATGAAGTCGTTAACTAAACAACATGTCTTCCAATATTTCATCTTTCTCTAAATCTCAAAACATTATCTTGACAATCCCCGCCATTCTGTTCATATATACTAACAACTAATAGTTTCTAATGAGCTTGCATTAATCTATTTCCATATTGTTCCAATATTATTTACAACTAATTAAGAGTCCTATTTTGACTTTAAATTGAGTGTTTTGTATATCTTGATCTTTTTTTTTTCCTCTCTCTTTCTTATCCATGATGATCTTAATTTCATTTTATACTTCCGATCTCCTATATTGATTTAAAAAAACGTGACGAGCGCCAATCTTATTTGACTAGTCTAATCAATTTATCTTAATTAAAAATATTTAATCCAATTTTTAAAATTATTAAAATTAATTTTAAATGAATAATATTTGGTACGAATTAGCATCTTTTTCTAATATTCTTGGTAATATACCTTATAATGTTTTATTATCATCTGATGATATACAATTTGAAGACAATAAATCATTAATATCTAAAAATCATATTGTAAATAATTCTGCAAAAATTAATAAATATTCTTATAAAAAGGATAAATATTCAACAAATAATTTATTAGCAACATTTGGATATATTAGAAATTATTTTAAGGTTAAGTCTAATGAAAACGAGAATAATAATAATATTGAATTAAATAAAAGTTCAAATAAAATTAGTAGAAATGACTTAGAAGTCAGACTAGCAAATAAAATTCAAGAATTAAAGAACAATAAATTGCTTATGAGAAAAAAGGGTAAAATAAAGAATTTGTCAAAAAATAATGTGAAAGATTCTGAAATAGAAACACAAGCAAATAATAATCAAAATGAATCTTCTTTTCAATTTAGTAGGATTGTGGATAATGATTCAAATAATAAAAATAAAGATTATTTAATAAATAAAGAATCTAAAATCAAGAAAATAAATAGAGCATTACGTATTCTAGAAAAAGAAGAAAAAATGCTTGAAAAACTACCTCAAGACGAGAAAAAAGAACAAATAAAGAAAATTGCTTTGGAAAAAGCAATGAAGAAAGCTCAAGGTATAAAAGTTAAAGATAATAAATCTAAACTTATTAAGTCAAAAAAACAAATCCAAGCAAAGAAAAAGAAATCCAAGAAGAGGTGGAATGAAATAAAAAACAGAAAGTAATTATCAATTTGAAATTAGACTTCTTGAATTTTTCTTTCAACATATATTTAACATATCAATTTTAAATAGAATTATCAGATGTTTTCATCCAAACCAAGATTTAGTTTCTATAATGACTTAAAAAAAAATGGATATTCCCAAATAAAATTCTTTTTATTTGCAATACTTTACCATTATTACGTAAAAATTTTCAAAACTATGCAAATTGAATTATATTATTTAATAATTAACCTTATAATAAATAGATAATTAAATTCTTGTTTTATAGAAATATATCATCTTGAATTTATGTTCTGATTTAAAATTTTTTTTCTTTTTTTTTAATCCAAGATCATAGTTTATGATGAACTTTCAAAAATAGACGCAAGAGATTCTTCGGCTTTATTAGAATCTGAAAATTGAGAAGATAAAGATGATTTTGGTGAATTACTTACTTCTGAAACATCTCTGGACTTTGCAGCACTTTTTTCTTGTAATGATGTACTTTTTTCTGATTCAGTTGATGATTCATCACCTATTGGTAATGGTGTATCATCTTTAGGAGAAATTGTTTTACTCAAAAGTTTTTTTCTTTTTTCCTTCTTTGCATTTTTAACTTCTTTTTTAACATTCTTAATCAATTCTTTTCTTTTTTTAGAATCAGAACTCTTCTTTTGTTTATATTGTTTGTAACCTTCATTTCCAAGAGCCTTCTTTAATTTACGAGATCTAAATGGTTTGCCAAGAGCTGACTTGAATTTACTGAATTTACTGCGTTTACAATCATAAACTATTTTCTTTAGATTATACTCATTACGTCTACAAACAGATAATTTTTTTTCCATTTTAGAAATATCAGATTCCATTTTCTTTGACATTTCAGTACATGATTGAATTTCTAATACTAATTCTTCAGATGTTGAGATTGATTTTTCTAAATCACCTCTTAAAGAAGATAAAGCTGATCTAAGCTGAACATTTTCTTCTTTTAATGATTGAGCATCAGAAATTAATTGAGAAATTTCTTGTTTATTGTATAATACACCACCAATTACCATAGATTCTGCATTGTTTGCATTATTTGATTTATTTAATGCTTCTTCTAAATCAGTTCCAACTTTTTCAGTAAGAAATTTATTATAAAACTTTAATTGTGTATATTGACCCATTGCTAATAAATACCATTCATGATTTTGTTTTACAGCTCTTTGAAGAGTTGATTTACAAGCTTCTAAATCAGTAACTTCTGGTAATGTTAAGGTAGTCATACCTTCTGGGAATGCATATTGTAATTCTTTAACTGCTTCATTAACTATATCTTGTTTTTTATCATAATTTAATGAATAAAAATATTTTGAAAAATCACTTAAGATATCTTTTATATAAACAGAATTACTTAAATTGATTATTGCTAATAGTGTTAATAATAATCTTGATATTTTCAAATTCATTTTCTTTTCAATGTACTATATATATGTATATTTATATAAATTTAATAATTAAACAATTTATTATTTTAAAATCTAAATATTTTTTTTGCTTAATATTTAGTTTTTTATATTTTTTAAATTAGAAATTTATTTAAGATCAATATATTTTAATGAATTATTAGATCTCGATTAATTATGACATTGGCGCCTGAATACTTGAATTTTATGCAATCTATGAAATCTAACATTTACTAATAGTCGTTCAATTGAAAATTGATTTACTGTCAGAAATATTTAACTTAAAACTACTAATTATTTCTGAAAAAAACTAATAAACATTTGCATAAGTTCATTAATACCTAATATTTGAAAATTAATAGATATGTTTATTTTTGAATTAAATAAATTAATTAGTGATTTAAACAAAAACATCAGTAGAAATATAATCCATTCTGCCTCTAATACAATTTGATGAATAATTTAAAGAAGGTTCTTGAGTAATTTTTTTACATTCAGCATTATTTTGTCTTAATTTTTTTTTACATTCCTTTGTTGAATTATTAACTATTTGATAGTTACCTGCTATTGTAGATTTCATTCGTTGTGCTTCATTATAATTTTTACTAGTAGGACTATTTTTTTCTTTATTTTTTGATGTTTTTTTTCCAGTTTGATGAACACATTTATTTTCTTCAACTATATTAGAGACATTAAATGTAATGTATCCTGATCCATCTTCTAAACAAAATACATCATTGTCTACCATATAGTCCTTATTTTTTTCTTTTCCTAACTTTTTTTTATTTAAACTTTTGTTATTCAAATCTTTAAGTTTTGTTTCTTTTTTATTTAAATTTGAATTAGATTTTAAATCTAATTTATTATCTGATACTAAATTAAAGTCCAATTGTTTTTTTGAAGTAGATTTCTTAATAGTTTCTAAATTAACTTTATCATCTTGAATGACTTTATTTAATGATCCTTTATTAGAATACTTTCTTTCTTCTGCTAATTTTATGTTTTTTTCTTCGTTATTTATTTTTAAATCTTCGAAAATTTTCATATTATTAGCATTATTTCTTTTTTTTGGTGAAACAAATGGATTTAATTCAGTTTTCTTATCATTTTGTATTTGCTCCACTAATTCATCACAATTACAAGTTGAAAAAATATTTTCAACATAATTAAATAACTTCAACTTATTTTGTAAAAAAGAAAGTGAATATTCATTATTTAATAATTTATTTGCTCTATTCATAACTTCTTTTTTTTCATTGTAATATCTTGGAGAATTAACTCTTGTTGGATACCTTGTTTCTATTGTTCTTAACTCTGATTCATAACTTATTTTTGATAACTGTGAATTCATTAATTTTTCTGCAACTTTTGTTGCCTCCTCAATAATTCTCGCTCTTTCAGTATCTGAATCACTATCTGAAACTATTACTGGAGTTGTGATTTTATCTTGATATTCTAGACTCTCTATACTACTCACTCCCCTTTGAGTCATACCTTGTGAATCTGATAATAAACTTATTTGTTTATAATCTGAATAATCTGAATTATGTAACATGTTTAGCTTTAAAGGTTTTACCTTTATAAGCTCAGAGTTTAATCTTAAATAACTTGAATTTTCAACTAGCATTTGTTCTTTTCTATAAATATTTTGTTACGTTATTATTACCTTTATACTTATTAAAAATGTTATCTACTAAAACTTTACTAAAATTCAATACACACACTTCTTAAAGCGACAACCCACACATAAATCACTTTTTATTAAAACTACTTTTTTTAACAATATATAATACACACATTTCTTTTAACCAACCTTATTTCTACCAAAAAAGTGGCGCCAATATTTATACGATATAGATGTAGTAATAGAATTCATATTAATTAGATTTAAATTGTATTAAATTTAATAATTTTAAATTAAATATATCTTTTTTTGAAGAAATAATATTTTTATTTAAGTTAAAATTTTATTTAATTTAGATAAATTATTTATTTAATATTACATTATTAGATTTATTGTGACGATTATTAAATGTATTAATTTAAATAGATCAGATGGCGCCTAAAATAAGAAAGTATAAGGGTAACGAGAATCTATGATTTATAAATACAAGTATGATTTGAAACATATTATTGAAAATAGAAATAAATAAGAAAAAAAATAGAAGTAATTTCTAATATAACAGAGAAATTATATGATTGTTTTTTATGAGAATATTACTTGATTAATCAAGAAAGTAATCTAATAAAATTAGATCTTGATATTAAAATTAAAAAACTTATTTCTAATATAATGATGAATTTTTCTAAGAAAAAAGGAATATTTTACAATGAATTATGGTTAATTGTATTGCTTTTTTTGATATTTCTTGTATATTTGATTGAGAGTACAACTCCTGACCATACAAAATATAGATTAAGTTTAATACTTGAACGACAATTAAAAAATCATAATGCCTCAATATCGGAAAGGAAACTTAAAGAAATCATGGAAATAATAAATAATTCAGTTTCTTTGTCAATGGATAGACCAAACTTTTCTGTTTTAGAATATTGTAATCAAAATATCATGCAAATATTGTCATCAAAAGATTTTTCAGATCAATTAACTCAAAATTTGTGCTATAATGTGCTAAAAGAACATATTCAATTTATTCTTAATCGCCAACATTTTGCAGAAAATATATATGAAGTTACTTCAAATACTTGCAATGCAAAAAGTAAAAATAATGAATGCTTTTTGAAAATAGAAACAAGTATAGAAAAAAAGCAAATCATTACCCCAGAACTTGCCTATTTAATTTCTGATCTCATTCCATTAAGCCCTAGTCATAAAGATTGTGTGATTGCATTTATGAGAGTAATGTCATTACCAATGAATTTAAAAAAAGAAGATGCAGAAAAAATATGCGATTCAGTACTTGAATTAAGAAAAGTGAGAAATTATTATAGATATGATATTTATGATAAAAAAGACTCTACTGATATAAATGATTTTGTTCATTTAGCTAATAGCAATATTAAGCTTAAACCATTTAAAAAAGCACCACCATTTCTTGATATTGAAAATAATCATGGTATTGGTGGATTAAAATTTTCATCTGAAAGAGTTAGTTCTGCAAAAGATTCACAACAAGGATTCAATGTACTTTTTTCTCTGCCATTTATCAATAGTCCAGTACAATCTATTCAATATTCTGAAAAACATCTTTTATATACATATTCGAATTATACTAATCAACATTCCAGTTCTGATATACCAAAACTTAATGGAAGAGAAGAAATCATTTTTAATGATGACATATTTAGTGATCTTATACTTCCTTGTAAAACTCTAAATTATGAAGCAAAAATTATGGCCTCTATGTTATTTTATTATTCTAATTACTATAAAATACATCTTACCATTGAAGATGTATGTATTGTAGCTATGCGTACAATATTTATACCTTCTATATCAATACCAAAATTCCGTATTGTTGAAAGTAAAAAAGGAATTGTTTCTAACGAAATTTTCAATCCATTTGTTCCAACTTGTATCAATGCTTTTATGACGATTTCAATGTTTCTTCCAACAAGCCAATTGTCTACAACATATTTGCCATCAATTAAAACATCTGAAGCTGCTTCTAAAGCTTTTGGAAAATTATGTGGTAAGGTAATGAACAAATATATACAGATTTTTGGTATGATTGGTATTGGAAATTATAATGTATCATGTACTCCTGCTCAAATATTATTTATTAATTCACTTCAAATTAACATGTGGACAAACTTTAATGCTTTATTTGCATCTAATGAACTTGCACAAGTTGCATGCAGAATTAATTTTGATTCACATGCAAGTCAAGTTACTGGTGAATGCGTTAATCTTATGAAAAAAATTACTTATGGAGTATCTGAAGAAAATATTAAAAATATATGTCAATCAGCAGTTAAGTTTTTGCAACCACAACCTTTAGTTACTACTCCAATTTTATATACAATTAGTG
Source organism: Cryptosporidium baileyi (assembly GCA_001593455.1). NCBI lineage: Eukaryota > Apicomplexa > Conoidasida > Eucoccidiorida > Cryptosporidiidae > Cryptosporidium > Cryptosporidium baileyi. The sequence goes on from JIBL01000140.1 coordinate 17,784, forward strand.
CTGTTTTTCAAACAGCGACAGAAATTGTAAAAGGAAGAAATTCTATTCATATTGTCGATTTTATTAAATTGTCTAAAAAAATTTTAAATTTTATTAAACCGAATATCGACAAAAACGAATATTTAAATTCATGTACTGCATTGGTTGTTTCAAACTTAAAATACAAATTTTCCAAAGAGGAGATAAATAGAATATGTAGAAGTACAACCAATGTAATTTTAAATGTAATATTACATTATCATACTCCACAGAACCTTCAAAAATTCCATAAAAAACAATTTAGTTCGAGAATATTGTTTATTAGAAAAACAATCATCAACTATTCAAAGATGGTTAAAAAGGAGTTGAGTATAAAGTAGAAATAAATAACTGTTAATTTTTAAGTTTAATTCGTGTCTGTACGTTTTCAATATCCTAAAAAATCATTCAAAAAATTAATATCAAAAAGTATTAAAATTTATTAAACATTCTACTTATAATGACAAATTTCAAATGTTATAACAAACTAATAGTTAACAATTCTTATAAACTCAGTAAGTAGAACCCAATTCAATATAGAATACTAGATATAAGTATATTCAAACCATCTCTAATGTTTAAATAGCTTGATTTTTAATTAGTGTTTGATCTCCATTTATAGCCTCCTGTTGTTCAAGTTCAGATAATATAGCTGATAAATCACCAAAACCATAAACCCTTCCGGCTGAAGTTTCAACATATGGGTTCCCTTTTTCATCGACCTTTAATACCTGTTCATAATGTTGCCATTGGATTCCAGTTTTTACACCCGATCCAGGAGCTTCTACAGATGTATGAGTAGCAGGGAATGCAGCTCTTGGTAAAGCCTCTTCATTAGGAACAATTAATGGAACAAAGCCGTGATCATCTGAAACAACTCCAGTACGAGAGACTGGGAGTGCCGCCTTGTGAAGCGTAACACTAATAGTAAATGGAAGATTAGAACTTGGAGGTCCAGGAGCAGGGAAGTCAGTTCTTGATGCTGGCTTAGCAGCACGCTCCTCTTCATTAGGAGGATTAGTCAATGGAATATATAAATGATCGGACTCAGTGGGAACAGAGGTTCTAGATGCAGGTAAAGCAGCACTAGGATTTTTATCATTTGATTCAATCAATTGAACATAACCATGTTTAGTTTCCGCAGGTACACTGACTCTAGAGGCGGGTAATGATGCAGTTGCATTATAATATACTTTTTTGAAAATAGGTATATAAGTGCTATTTCCAATTAAAATCGAGGTTCTAGATGCTGGAAGCGCAGCAGTTCCATCACTAGTAGCATTTCTTATAACTGGGATATATTTATGATCCGTGTCTGTTAAAACACTAACTCTAGATACAGGTAAATATGTTGCCTCTGTACGATTTACTCTTTCGATTAGAGGAATGTAATTATGACTAGACGAAGTAGGTACACTAGTCCTAGATACAGGAAGAGACGTTGTTTCATTATTGTGTTGTCTTAAAAACAAAGGAATATAACTGTGACTGGAATCCATAGGAGTTCCTGTTCTGGATGCAGGAAGTGCAGCACTTTCATTGCAACAAACTTTCTGTAATAACGGGATATAATGGTGTTCAGTATATGTAGTTACACCTGTTCTTGATGCTGGTAATGCTGCAACTGTCTCATTACCATCACTAGTCTCTGTAAACGGAATATAACTGTGCTGAATATCTACCGGTGTTCTCGTTCTGGATGCCGGTAGTGCTGCAAAAGTTTCATTACTATTTAAATTAGTAACTAATGGAATATAACTGTGATTAAAATCTGTCAAAACTCCGGTTCTAGAAACTGGTAATGCTGCCAAAGTTTCATTTTCATTAGTAAGTTGTAATAATGGGATATAACTATGTTGATTATCTATAGGTATTCCCGTTCTGGATGCCGGCAATGCTACAATCACTCCAGCATTATTCATATCTTGATTAAATGGAATATAACCGTGACTAGGATTTACAGGAACTTTTGTTCTAGATGCCGGTAACGCCACAAATATCTCGGTATTGTCCCGAGTTACAATTGGTGGAATATAACCATGACTAGGATCTGTTGGAACACCACTTCTAGATGCTGGTAATGCTGCTGCCTCACCTTTTTGTGCCTTTTGTACTAATGGAATATAACTATGTTGAGTATCCATTGATGTTCCCGTTCTAGATACAGGTAATGCAACTGTTCTATTATTTTCACGATCTTCAACAACTGGAATATAACCATGACTAGGATCTGTTGGAACACCACTTCTAGATGCTGGTAATGCTGCTGCCTCACCTTTTTGTGTCTTTTGTACTAATGGAATATAACCATGTTGAGTGTCCACTGATATTCCTGTTCTAGATGCTGGTAATGCAACTGTTCTATTATTTTCACGATCTTCAAAAACTGGAATATAACCATGACTAGGATCTGTTGGAACACCACTTCTAGATGCTGGTAATGCTGCTGCCTCACCTTTTTGTGTCTTTTGTACTAATGGAATATAACCATGTTGAGTATCCATTGATGTTCCTGTTCTAGATGCCGGTAATGCAACTGTTCTATTGTTTTCACGATCTTCAACAACTGGAATATAACCATGACTAGGATCTGTTGGAACACCACTTCTAGATGCTGGTAATGCTGCTGCCTCACCTTTTTGTGTCTTTTGTACTAATGGAATATAACTATGTTGAGTATCCACCGATATTCCTGTTCTAGATGCTGGCAATGCCACCGTTTTGTTGTTTTCATGATCCTCAATAACTGGAATATATCCATGATTAGGATCTGTCGGAACACCAATTCGAGATGCTGGTAATGCCGCCGCATCGTTCTTCTGCTTCTTACGTAATAATGGAACGTAACCATGCTGAGAATCTATAGATGTCCCTGTTCTTGATACTGGTAATGCCACCGTTTTGTTGTTTCCATGATCTTCAATAACTGGAATATATCCATGATTAGGATCTGTCGGAACACCAATCCTAGATGCTGGTAATGCCGCTGTTTCAGTGTTATTGCTCATTTTGACTAATGGTATATAACCATGAGTTGAATTTTTAGGAAACAGACCCCTTCTGTATGTGCTTATTGTACTAGAACGACTGATTCTAGGAATATACCCATGTTTATTATAATCTAATGACTTGCGCTTCGTTTCCTTCTTAATTGAAATAATTTCGACTGTTTCATTTAAAGGTTTGAATGGTATATATTTAGTGTGAGATGCCGGGAATGCTGCACGCCTAATAGTAGTAGGGGCAGAACTAAGACCTTGATAATATTTTTCAAGGTTAAATTTCGCAAAGCGCTTAATACAGTCGGATTCTTCATTATTAATAAATCTAGACTCTAATGAACCGCATGCTACTTTAAGTATATTATGAGTTTGAGAAAAATACTCTGGAGCTCTAAAAAGAATCATAGGAGGCTCAGAGCTGTACCAATTCTTTAAGAGTATTGTACACCTCGAACAAAAATCTTGCTCCTTTTTAAATAACTTCTTGAATTCATACGGAGCCTTTAAAGGCCAAGGAGTTCCCATTGCTCTTCCTGGTTGAAACAACAGAAGTTCGAGTATATTAGTTAAATATTTCCATTCAGATGCTAATTCTCTATCCTCGTTAGGATTACTCCTTCCAATTAAAGAGAAGGCATTATGAGTAGAAAGTATTAGTATAAAAAATAAAAACAATGTTCCTCTACCAAATTTATTCATTGTTAAAAATCAATAAATTAATGGCACCTCCAGAAATTGAAATAATCTTATATTTCAATAAAATTAACTATACAATTTTTAGAGATGAATTCTAATAAACCACTAATTCGTTTTATAATCTAATATCTCTACCTTATTAGACACATCTATACGACCTATACTCATTTAAAAGAAACAAATATTCTATTTAACCATCTAAACGAGGCGGTAGTAAGTTACGAGACGATACTAAATATGTAGCGCCATTTTGTATGGCGGTAAGGATCGTAAAACTTTAAAATGTTAAAAATTAATATTTAAACTTTTGGAATAAATCCAAATATAAAACTAAATGAGAATGATCTATTTAATCAACCAATCATTTTCAATGATTAATTATATAATTAAGAATATTGAATGATTGTTTACAGAAATTAAGATTAAAGTAGTTAATATATATTTAAAGATTTTTTAGATGAAATAACAATTATTCACCAGTATGTAAGATTCTTGAAGTTTCTTTTTCACGTCTAAGCGATTCATCGATATCTTCTTGTGTTGCAACAGGTTTTAATGTAGTATATAGATTTTGCATATTAACATCAACTGCTTGTTTTTTTTCAAACTTCATTTTACCGGTCAATGCTAATGCATCTAGATATTGTTGATCAGGAACGGTTCCTTTCTTTTTACTTTTTCTTTTAATAATTCTTGCCATTTTAGATGAGTTTTTTACTACATATCCATATGCTTTGGAAAATTCTTTTTTGGCATTTGTTAAGGCTTTAAAAGCTTTTTTATGCCTTATGGGTTTCTTTCCCAATACCCCTCTTGCATACCTATAATATTTATCTAATCCTATTGCAAGATGCTTTGTACATTTTCTTGCCTCATAAGGTGGTTTAGATTGACTAATCATAATAAATTTGTCAATAGCAAGATTATTTAATGAACAAATAACATGTAATATATAAGCTGCTCTTCTAGTTGCAGCAAACTTGGCAACTAATCTTTCCTTGTTCTTAGAAGAAATCTTCTTACCTGCTGGTCCATAAACTCTTTGATTAAGTTCAGAATCAGCAATTTCTCCAAAAGCTTGTAATAAACCTTCATCAACAAATAATCTTGGTCTTATAAAAGCAGCAACCGGCATCATAACTTGTATTTCAGTTGTTTCTGCTTTAGCTGCCATTAGACCTTTTCTTTGTGTAGGTGTAAACTTAACAGGACCATCCCAATTAATGATTTGCTTTAGTTTATCAATAGGTTGTGTAGGATTTTCCGGTTCTCCAGTGATAGCACCCATCATACTAGAATCATTTGGTAATTTAACTTCAACTAATAAATGTCTAATTCTTTCATCACCTTCATATTTAGATAATAGATCTGTTTCTTTGATATTCTCAAATCCAAGTATTTGTATATTTGCTTCTCGTGGAATTAAAGTTTTTGATTTATATTCTTCTATTAAATCTTTAACTGTTGAAGTAACATATGCATCTGGTGGGATAAAAACAACGGTTGACCATAATGTATCAGTATTTCTAATAACAAATCTTACAGGATCACTTGGATTTTCCCAATGCAAAGCGTCATTTTCAACCCAGAATTGCATATCAGACTGAACTCCCAATTCCAACAAAGTTTTATCTTCACCAACTAATCTTTGACCGCTAGAAAAATATATTGCAATGGTTTTCGGATCATTTCCACGTCTTTCAGCTAAAAATGTTTTAACTTCACTTAATTTTTTCGAAGCTTTCCCAGAAGTAACAATAGTTGTGCCATCTGGCCAAGAAAATCTTAAACCAGTTAATCTTTGCGATGTATTATCTGATGATTCTGTACTATTAACATCACCATTTGAATTTATACTTACTTCAATTAGATCTCCATCTTTAAGTTTATAAGATTCTATCTGAGCGTCGATATTAACCATTTTGTGAAACTTATCTCCATCGTTGAGCTTTCTACTTAATGTTACAGATTCAGGAGTTATACCTTTTAATCCTGCTAATGTTCCTCTAAATTGACTTAGTTTTGACGACAAAGGTACTGGTATATTATTTGTTGTTCCATCATCCCACTTAACAATTAAATTAACCATTCCATCACGAACAATATTGCCTGTTTCATCTTTTTTTACTTCATCCATAACTTCTACAAATAATTCTGTACCACGTGTTATTTTTGATTCTTCAACAGATTTTTCTGGTAATTTCTCATAATATCTTCTGTAAAGTGCACCGTTTTCTAATTGTTTTTCAGAATATAATCGAATACTATTTTGAGCCAAATTTCTTCTTTTAGAAATACTTTCAATTATAGTTTTAATTTTTGTTTTAGGAAAACAAACAATTTGTACGGGTGCCAAATCTCTATTTATTATCATTATATCTAATGTCATTGTTTGCCTATTATTACTTTCGTTTGCTTTTTGAGTTCCATCTATGAACTCACGATCTTGAATATTATCTATAGGAATAATTGAAGGTTCAATAGGAGAACCCGAAAGTTTTACTCTAAAAATAATTCCAGGAATAACTCTTAATTTTCTTAAAGTTAATAAATCATTTGAAGGTATAATAGAAGTTGGCATCATTCTTCTATCTATTCCAATAATTTCTAATTGAATCGAGCTAGGAATGTAACTTCTTCTCCATGCAATCAAACGTTTAAGCTGTTTAATTGTTGTTGAAGGATATACTCCTAATAATAAATCAAATCCAGAAAAATCGTCGAAACGTATTCTTATATCCATAGGTACCTCATGTCTGCCAGTTAATCTATTAAAATATGAAGGTTGTAAAGTAACGTATTTATAAGGACCTGTTCTAACAAATAATTCTGTATCTGGCGTAATATTTAATTGTGATAAATTGTAACCTCTTAATCTTCTCCACATTACAACTTGTCCATTAACATCTATATCCTCTATTTCTAAATCTATTTCTGAAAAAGGAACTCTTAATGGAGCTGATAATGCTACTCTAATAGAATCAATTGATGTATTTTGCCAAACTTCAATTGAAAAACGTTTTTGTGAATGTGGTGCATCTTGACATGTTAAATAAATCTTAAATCTACTTCCTTTTCTAAAAGGTAAATCTGTCTTTCCAAAATCTGTCTCGGGACCTGTTACAATTACTACATCACCATTCCTAATACCAAGTTCATATAAAGAAAGTTCTGCTTCAGGTGACTCTATTCCAATACTCATTGGTCGAGGATCTCCTTCTTTAATTATTCCTAAACGAATATTATTTATTGGTATATTTTTTTGAGTATTTATATCGTAAATTAAATCAGAAGCTGTTCTACTATATAATGTTGAGTAAGCAACATTCACTCTTTTTGCCAAAAAATATAATTTTATCTTCACTGTTTTCAAAATATATTCTCCTGGAATATTACCACCACTAAATGAATTATTATTTCTTTTAACTCCAGAAAAATCTGAATCATATGGTAAACTTTCTTCAATTTCACTAGATGAATCTGCAATAAAATCATCCTTTTGTCTCTTATTTTTATTCTGAAGAGATTCTGAACTAAGTAAAACTATAGGAGTTTCTGATTCTTCTAGTCCTGATTTCTCGACTGTTAATGATAAAGGTAATATCTTCTTACCATCAGAGAGTTGTAAGTTACTTTTTAAATTGAATTTTTTTAATATAGTATTCTTTACTTGACCCAATGTTTGTTTTCTGTTTACAATTATATCTCTTAATGATCCATCAGGTAAATTTACCTTTAAATGAGCATCATCAGGTGACAATTCTATATATTTAGATTCTGGTACTTGACTACTAGTTATTTGGTCACTCAATTCACTAGTATTTATTATTGTATTTTCTGTTGGTGTTGCAATTACTAAATCATCTGTAGGTATCTTTGAAATTTCTATCTCTGTCGAAATAACTTCATTGGTAGATTTAAGAATATAATTATATGATGATAACCCTTTATTATTTTCTGGTCTAGATTGAAAAAATGTAATTAAAGCTTGCCCTAATGTTGTTTTTGGAGAACCAGATAATCTAACTTCTGATTCTAAATCTTCAAAATAAACACTTATTCTATGTTTTTTTATTTCATCACTCAAACTAAAAACCCAGAAAAATTGACCTATTACAATAAGGTGTAGCCACCTCATTCTATTTCCAGTTTTTTTATATTTAACTGTTATTTTACTTTTTTTCCTGTAAAAAAATTTATTTTTACATCAAAAGTTATCTCTTTTTCTCTAATATCTTTTAGAGTTCTATATCATATTTAAATTTATCATTTACAATGTAATATTTGACTTTTTATTACTCTGTTACACATTTTCTACGTGTGTACACACTTTAACACACATATACCTATATACCACGCTGTGTCTTCTTTCAATTTTGACCTTTATCATATTTTCTAATTTAAATTTCAAATATAATATATTAATTCTAATTATTTTTTAAATTAATAACTTAAATTAAATATTTAATTTTAAATTTTCCCACATAATATATTATGCATTTTTTTTTTTCCATTTTTACATGTATTTCAATAAAAATAACACATGCATACAAATGGCGCTAATCCATTTAAATAACTTGTAAATCTAATATTTAATTAAATTTCTATTAATCTAAATAATAGTCTAATAATAAAAAGTATTAGATTATCCTAAACATAATTTAAACATACATTCTGCATTTTTTTGAAATGTAATTCAAAAATCATCAAGTAACTATGATCTATTTTCAAATTCTATATTAGACTGACAAACTAGTTGCTGTAACTAAACTTTTTTTATTTCCAAGTTTATTATTGGAATTTAAATTGTTGTTTTGATTTGATTTAGAGTTGTTATTTTTTGTTTTACTACTTCCCTTATTTTGTGAATGTATCTGAATAACTGGGAGTGATATTGCACTTGCATCTAAATTACTACTTAATACTGAACTACCATTCTCAATACCAACTAATGAAGATGATCCGAAATTTTCAGCTTTTTTATTTTTGCTTTGAAAAGATCTATTATCATCTAATTGAGAAGTACTTTCCACTTGAGATGATGAAATACTTGAAATGTTACTTCTAAGTGCTTCTAATTTCGCTTTTCTCAATCTTAATTCTCTTAATCTTTTTTTTCTTTCATCTTCTTTTTTTTTATTTAAAAAAAACCATGAAAGTCCTCCAGATATAGCACCAATACCTAATATAGCACCTGCTACACTACCACCTATTACACCTGCCTCATTACTTTTAGCTAAAAAAAAAAAAAAAAAAAAATTAAATTATAAATTAAATATTAAAAAAAATATTTATATTATTAATTAACTTACTTGAAGGATTGTTAGAATTGTTGTTATTATTTCCATTACCTCCACCATTATTTCCATTATTACCACTACCTCCGGTATTCCCACCAGTATTTCCACCACCATTACCATTATTACCACTACCTCCAGTATTCCCACCATTATTTCCACCATTATTTCCACCATTATTTCCACCATTATTTCCACCATTTCCATTACCATTATCTCCTGTAACTGTAGGTAAAGTTGTAGTTGAACTATTTGGAAATCCACCTCCAGAACCATCTCCACCTCCACCTGTATCAGTTGTAGTTGCAGCTGAAGTAGTTTGTGATGGAGGTGTAGGTAAAGATCTAAAAGATGCTGCTTCTGTTGTTAATACATCATTATTATGTTTAAAATCAGAATCTTTATGATTTTCTTCAAATTTATTATTATTTTCTGATAAATCATGTATATTATTCTTATTTAAATCTTGAATATTATTTTCAGAATTTCCTTCATTACTTACAGATAAATTTATTTTTTTGTCATTTGGATTATCTGATGGATTATCTAAATAAATTGGTTGATTATGATCTAAATGATCTTTGTGATCCAAATTATCTTTATGATTCAAATGATCTTCATTATTTAAATTATTATTATGATCTAAATCATTTGTATGTTCTAAATGATTTTCATGATCTAAATCATTTGTATGTTCTAAATGATTTTCATGATCTAAATTATTTGTATGTTCTAAATGATCTTCATGATCTAAATTATTTGTATATTCTAAATAATCATCATTATTTAAATTATTTTCATGATCTAAATTATCTTTATAATCTAAATTTTGTTTATAATCTAAATTATTTTCATCAATTAAATGATCTTCATGATTTAAATTTTTTAAATCATCTAATTTATCTTCGTGATTTAAATTACTTAAATGATCATTATCAAAATAACTTGTATGTTCTAAATTATTTATATTACCTGAATGATCCATATCATCTAAATAATTCCCATGTTCTAAATGATTTTCATGATTTAAATTATCTAATCCTTCATTTTCCATTATATTTTTTCCTTCAAATAAACTATTATCTATACTTGTATGTAAATAATCATTATTTTGATGTTCATCTGTTGAATACATCAAATTATTTCCTATAGTTGTATCCATCATTGCATGATTTTCAAAAGAAAATTGATTTATATCTTGTAAATTTTGCATGTGACTTTCTAAATCATTATTCAGATGATTTTTTTCAGAATTTGTATTATCTAAAATATTCTGCAAATCAACACTACTACCATGAAATGAGTAATCTGATGCTATTTCAGAAATTAATATAAAAAAAAATAAAAAAAAAATATTAAACATCATAAAAAAAACAAAAATTTACAATTTAATTGAAAAAAAAAAAATTGTTTGTATCTACAATATCTAATATCTGTGCATTAATGCATTTGCACTTTTAAATTCGGTACTCTTTTTTACCGGTATATCACATTAATTGCGGTGTATTTCAATATCAATCAAATTAAAAATCAATCGAATATTTTTTTTTTAAATATAAAAAAAAAAAATGTTTTCTCTTTTTAAATTTATATCTAAAAAAAATTAATTATTCAAAAGTTTTAATTTAGTATTTTATTAATATCTTTTTTAAAAATGAATCTTTTAATATGATTTATTTTTATTTTAAAAAAGAATATATATAATATTATATTTTATTTTAATAGTTTAAAATTTTTCTGCATCAAATTTTGATAATATGTAAATAGTGTGGTGAAAAAAAAAAAAAAACAAAAAGTGAAAACCACTTTTAATTTTATGTAGTTTTTTCTATTTTTAATTTGGATGAACTTAAAATAAAATTCAAATTATTTAAGAGTCAAAATGATGCTTAAAAAAAGTTCATATTGGCTCTGGAATATTATTATTATTATTATTATTTATTTTTTTAATCTAGTTAAATCACAAGTTTTTCCAGAAAATTATTCTAAGGTATCAATGCGTGCTGATACTACTTTCCCACAAGGAGCATGGGGAATGGATTTATCTATAGATGATATATCAAGACAACCAAGATATGATCTTTCTTTATGGTCCACAATTGGATTTCCTGCAATATTAACTCCATGTTCTTATATGTATCCTATAGTTATTAGTGTAAAAAATTTAAATTATACATTTGAAAGTAATCCTATAACATTTTTATGTAATCATGCAGGACTTACTGGACCTATATGGATTTCAACAGCATTTGGATCAATATCAGTAAATCAAACATCTACTTATTATTCTGCATGTAATTTAATTGTTGATTATTTAAATAATTTTGAACCTTCAATGATTCAAACAACTTCTGCAACTAATTTCACATTTCTTTTACCAGGTAAAATAATTGGTGAAGCATTAAAAAGTTCTATAATAGAAAATGAATCTACAACTTCACATCCAGATCCTATTTTAACATGGTTACAACAACATTATTATAGTGAAAATTGGGTAAATGTTGGTAATATATTAAATCTTGCAAATCCATTTACAGATATGATTACTTTAACATTTAAATATAAAATAAATATTCCATCAACAATACTATCTCAAAGTATAGTTGTTGGTACAGATCCAGCAGAACATTATTATATAGATTTATTTAATATGACAATTACTTCAGGAAAATATGATAAAAATTTATCTTCAATATTATGGAAACCTAAAAATTATTATGCAGGTTTTCATCCACCAGTAATTAATTCAATTCAAGGTGGTTTTATAGCTGTAAAAAATAATGTAACAATTCATGAATATAATTCTGCTGTACCTTTTGGATGGACAAATGTAGCAATAGGTGTTTCACCTATAAAAGTTATATTACCTTCAAATCTTCCACCTTTAAATAATACTGAATGTGTAAATAATTATTTATTTTATTATCCAATGGATCCTTTTTGGAATCCTAATAATAAAACAAGTCCATATAATTTAATTTATTTAAAAAATTCTTCAATTAATAAAAAATTTAATGATGTAAGAGATTTTACATTATTTAGGAATACTATTTTAACAAGTAATTATTTTTCAAAAAGACCATTTTTAAATGCTCCTGAATATCAAGGTCAACTTCAGAATACATTAGTAACATATTTAACTTTTTCTAATAATTTTTTAGGTGGTTGTTTTTATAATGGAACATTTCCTTATAATCCTATAGATTCTTATAGAAGTGATTATTTAGGTATTGGATTATGTGGAGCTCAAATAAATGAATTTTCAACACAATTTAAATCACCTTATTATCTTCCACCAATTGAATATTTATCAAGTCCTTCACCTGTAACTTATTTTTTTATATTAACAACACTTGTTCAATATACAAGTTATTCACATAAAGGAAATATAAAAACTGATAATAATGATTTAAATAGAGTTTTTAAAGGAAATTATCCTGGAAATGGACTTTTACATTCACTTTTATTAGCATCACCTATTAATCAACCATATATATTTTATAATATACCAACATTTGTAAATTATGATACATCTATTCCACTTGGTAGTCCTTTTTATCAATTTAGTGAACGTTATATTAATAGAAATTATGGTCTTTATGGTACTCCAGATTGTGGTATGACTTGTAGAGCAGCAAGATTTGTTCCTATGAAAAGAGATATGTATTCATTAAAAGCAGCATGGCAATGTAAAACAAAAAATACATCATCATTAGATTCATGGCAAATTTTAATTGAAGAACCAATTGATAAAATAACATCTTGTGAAATTAATTCAGAATTTGTTACATGTTTAAATAAAGCTGATAGTCAAAGTCAATTTATTGGAATGGTTAATACATCTCCAAAAGAATTTACAACAACTTTAGAAGGATCTTCTTTTAAAACTTCAAATTATCTTGCAATAACATTAACTATGTTTACTGATACAATGTCATTTACAAGACCTAATGCAGGTAAATCAGCAAAATTATTTTCACCACCAATTACTGATTTTAATGCTCCTGAATATTGTATTCAAATTCCAATGATACCTTCAATACCAACATCAACAGCTCAAGTATTTATTATTTATCCAACAGTTAAACCATGGGATCATGTTCATAATACAAAATATTCATTTTTAATACCATTTAATAAAGAATTTAAAATAAGACATAAAATAACTTTAGGAAAAATTCAAGATATTAATAAAGATAAAGAATATTTTTTATTTGGAAATTTATATTGTGAATCAATTAGAAGAATAATAGGTATAACAAGTATACAAAAAATAACTATTTCAGAAATTAATGATATGGGTGGAAATTTAATAGTTACTACCAAATATCCAATAATACAAAATTCTAAATTTTCTAATTGTATTAATCAATTTATAATTTCTGAATCAAATTCTCCAAAATCTGTAGCTGTTTCATATGAGACATTAATGCAAAGTATTCCAACTGTAATACAAGGTGAATTTATTTCTATTGAATATGGAGGAGTAGATTATCCACCTATTACTGGTAAATTATCAATATTTTATCCAAATGAAAATGGAGCATCAATTGGTGATTCAATTTTTTTAACTCTTAGTAATTTAGAATTTTCAAATGTTGAACAAGATGATGGATTTTCTAGTTTTGGAATTATTGCATCATCATCTCAAATAATTAATAATAATTCTTCTGTAATTTCTCTTGGTGATTCTTTATCACAACTTCCAACATCTATTAGACTTCCTGCAACTAATAAAGAATGGTTTATATATGTAAGAGCACAAACTGTAACTAATTCAGGTTGTTATATACCATGTCAACCACCTTTTAAAATTACTTCATATTATCATTGGTGTACAAATGATTTAAGTTTATTAAATGCTTTTCCTTGTCCATATTCTAAAATAATAATGAAATCTAATGATACATTATTAGAAATAGAAAATTCTATTGCTGTTGTAACACATCCATTAGCTTATACATCTCCAATTGAAACTATTCATATTATAAGAGCATTATTTGAACAACCTGTTAATATAAATATAATTTGGGATAATTATTTTGATTTAATATATTCATTATCATTAGAATTACAAAATACACCAAAAGCTTATGATTTTCCTGGTTATAAATTTCTTTCATTAGAATTAATTAAAAAAATTATACAAGTATCATATGAAAATCCTGAATTAAAAATAGATCATTCAAGACATTTTGATATATTAATGAATACAACTTTAAATGCAGAATGTACTAATAATCCAGGAGTTGCAAATATATTATTAGAAATAATAGATTTATTAATTTCAGTTAATAATTGGACAAACATATTAAAAGATGAAAATAAAAATGAAATTATTATTCATTTATTAGAATCTATAGGAAATAGATTTTCATTTTGGTCATATGAGGGTGATAAACTAAATTGGGAAGGAACTAAAAGTGGTTTATTATTATCTATAATAACTTTTGATGAAATTAATTCAAAAAAATCTATTAATTTAAATGGAATATCTATTTCAAGTTTTAGTTTTTCTTCATTTAAAGATTTAGAACCTGTTGAATCTATTTATTTTCATGCATATCCTGAAGAATTTGATTCTGAAATGATTAATTATGCTTTAAATACTTGTCCAAATAATTCAGCTACAATATTAAGTTTTAGTTATCCAAAAGAAGAAATATCAAAAATGTTAATAAATAATACTATAAAAAAAATTAATGTACCAATTCCAATAGGTGGTACAACATTATATTTTTGTTCAATTGATTATTATAGTTATAATTCACCTACTGTAACATTTAATTTACCACTTTCATTTGAAATACCTGTAAATATGACAAATATTGGATGTGCAATGTTAAAAAATTCTATATGGAGAAAAGATTTATGTAAAAGTAATATATCACCTACTAGACAAGAAAGTAAACAATTTGTTATTGAATGTTCTTGTCAAGGTTTTGCACCATATTCTTTAATTGCAGAATTAAATTCAACTTATATAGATGATGGATTATTTGATGATTCTGATCCAAATAATGGAAGAGTTCCAATACCACCAATGAATAATAGATGGGAAGGTATTTCTGGTAATTTAACAAATTTAGGAATATCAAAAGATCAAGCTATTGAGATAATTAATTCAACACATTCTGGATTTATATATTTAGATGAAAAAATTAAAACATCTTATATACCATCACAAATTCAAAAAACACTTCAAGAATCACAAGGAATAGCTGGTTTGTATACTGAAATGGGAAGATCACAATATATTCAAAATATTAGTTCAACTTGGGGATTAAATGCAGGAGAAGCTTGGTTCAATTCAACTGTAGCTAAGGGTGGAGAAGCTAATGTAGAAAGTTTTCTTTCTTGGGAACCAGTTAATATTAATAAAACAAATAATTAATTATATTATATATAGATTAATTTTCTAAAACAAATATATATAAAATTTCATTTAAAAAAAAAAAAAAAAAAATTATATATTAATTGAAATATGTATTAATTAAAATAAAAGGACAATGATTTCCAATTAGATCATATTATTACAAAAAATACAATTTTCGTCTTTGTAGATAGCAATAGATGAAGAATATATTCCCGTTTGGCCATAATATAAAAAATAATTGTTAATTTCGTTAGAATCTTCGTAATTTATGTCATTTGAAACAAAATTATTAATTTGAGAAACAACAGCAGAAGCAATTATGGTATTTGTTGAAAATAAAGTGGGAATAATAGATCCAATAATTTGTTCGGTTAATTCAATAGTAACTCCCTCTATTCCAAATAATTTTGCATGTTGATGTGCAATTTGATATATTTTTGAAATTTTCTCATATTTGTTTTCTTCATTTACTTTCGATTCTTTTTCTTCATAAACAAAATTAGCATATGCAATACAATGAAGGGGTGTTCTCGGAAATTCTTTTATTTCACAAAGAGGATAATTTAATTCTTGTATATTTAAACCTAATGTACATTCATAACAGGATGTAAGATTGGGTATTATTATTCTGCAATGACCATTAAAACCTTCAGTTCCACTATCAATTAAAATCGGACTTTTTTCACTATTTTTTTTTAAAAAAATATTTGCATTAAGAACTCTTCTACCTTCAATATTATCTAATCCACATAAAATAAAGTTATAATAACTTGGATTAATATTAAATTTTTCAAAAAATAAATTAATGTCACAATAAAAAGGTCTTATATTTAGATTTTGAATTGATTTAAAATGATTAATCACATTTTTGGCCAAAATGTTTACTTTAGGTTTTCCTTCATCACCAATTTTATAAAATATTTGTCTTGTTAAATTTGATACTTCTATAATATCATTATCTACAATATCAATATTTTTAAAACCTGATAGAACTAAACATCTTAATATTTCACTTCCAAGACCTCCTACACCAACTAATAGAATTTTACAGTTTAGTTTTGAATCATTAAGTAATTCAAATTTCATTATCAAATATTAAATTAGGAGAGGATTAATTTTATAATGTGATTCATCAAAAATACTTATATAATTTAAAATTTGATTAAAATAAATAATTGATTTAATGATAGCGCTATTAAATTAAACTTGTTTAAAATTTATTTAAATAAAATAATTATATTATTTTTAAGAAATTAATTATAGTTTTATATTCATTTGAAAATAAAGATTTTGTTTTAAGCTTAATTACTTGATTATTTTATATTTACGTTATATATATTAATTAAATTCATATTAAAAATTAAAAAAATATCTTTATTTCTTTTTTTTTTTTTTTTTTTTTAATAAATTACATTGATTTAATATAAAAAAAAAATATTGGATATTATTTATGCTCGTAAATGTGTTGAATTTTTTTTTTTTTTGACTAAAATACGAGGTCATGCGATATTTTGCATGCAAATATTTAGTCATTTGATAAAAACAAAAAAAAAAAAAAGAAAATCATTTTTATATAGAATTTAACTTAAATATTTAAAATAAAAAAAAATTAAAATTTAATTATTAAAGATGAGTAAATATATTCCTGAAGTAACACAAAGTATTGGAAAACTTGTTGATTCAGTAGAATCTTTAGATGAGATCTTAGAGAAGGTAAGTGATAATTAAAATTTTATTTAAAAAAATGTATAATTTTTAATTTAGGTAAAAATAGCACAAGAAGAATTTATGAAATTTTCTCAAGAAAAAGTAGATTACATTTTTCAGAGAGCTTCTTTGGCAGCGAATTGTGCAAGATATGAATTAGCAGTACTTGCAGTAGAGGATGGAGGAATGGGATTATTAGAAGATAAGATCATTAAAAATCATTTTGCATCAGAAAATATTTATAATAGATATAAAGATGTAAAAACAGTTGGAGTTATTGAACAAGACGAATTTGGTGGTATTGAAATTGTTGCAGAACCTTTAGGTATTTTGGCTGGAATTGCACCTTGTACAAATCCAACATCAACTACAATATTTAAATCTTTAATATCATTAAAAACAAGAAATTGCATAGTATTTTCGCCACATCCAAGAACAGCAAGAAGTTCTATTAGAGCAGCTAAGATCATTAGAGATGCCGCTATTGAAGCAGGTGCTCCAAAAGATTGTATTGCATGGATTGATGTAGCAAGTATATCATTATGTAATTCTTTAATGAATCATAATTTAATAGCAGCAATATTAGCTACAGGTTCAATTGCATTAGTTAAGGCAGCATATTCTTGTGGTAAACCAGCTCTTGGAGGTGGTGCAGGAAATTCACCAGTTTTGATTGATGAATTAGCAGATGTTGAAGTTGCTGTAAATTCTATAATTTTATCGAAGACTTTCGATAATAGTTTGATTTGTGCTTCAGAACAATGTTTGGTGGTTTTAGATTCAATTTATGAAAAACTTATTTCAGAATTTAAAAGAAGAGGTGTTTATGTAACTTCTTCAAAAGATGAAATTCAAAAATTAGGAGATTTACTTATAGATGATAATGGAAATATGAATCCTAGAATAGTTGGAATTAGTGCATCAGAAATAGCAAAAATGGCTTCTATTGATGTTCCAAAAGATACTGTTATTATTCTTGCAGAAATAGAACAAATTGGAAAAGAAGAAAAATTATCACATGAAAAACTATGTCCTGTATTATCTATAATAAGAGTAAAAGATTTTACTGAGGGTCTTAATAAATCAAAAACATTAGTTGAGTTGGGTGGATTAGGACATACAGCTTGTATTTATACAGATCCAAATACTTCAGAAGGTAGAAATAGGATAGATGAATATCAGAAAAATATGCCAACAGGTCGTGTACTTGTATGTATGCCTGCAGCTCAAGGAGCAATGGGTGAAATGTTTAATTTTCGTCAAATACCTTCTTTAACTCTTGGATGTGGATCTTGGGGACACACTTCAACTGCTGAAGGAATTGGTGTAAAACATTTACTTAATTATAAACAAGTTGTTCAAAGAAGAGATCATATATCTTGGTTTAAAGTTCCACCTGCAATATACTTTAATAGAGGTTGTTTGCAAGAAGCATTACAAGATTTAAAGGAAGTAAATTTGCAAAGAGCATTTATTATTACTGATAGAGTTATGGTTGATCTTGGATTTGTAGATACATTAGTAGAAGGTTTAAAATCTGTTGGTGTTTCATCAGAAATGTATGCTGAAGTTCCTCCAGAACCAGATGTTGAAACAGTAAAAGATATTGTAAGAAGATTAAATATAAGTAAACCAGATTGTTTAATAGGATTTGGAGGAGGATCTCCTATGGATGCATCAAAACTTGTTAGATTAATGTATGAACATCCTACAGTTAAATGGAATGAAGTTGTAACAAGATTTATGGATATTAGAAAAAGAATTATTAGATTACCAGTTGGAGGAAATAAAATACATAAATTTATTTGTATTCCAACTACTTCGGGTACCGGTGCAGAAATGACTCCATTTGCTGTTATTACTGATAATAAAACAGGAATTAAATATCCAATAGCTTCATACAAATTAACACCTGATATGGCAATTGTTGATGCAAATTTTGTACTTTCTATGCCAAGATTTTTAGCTGCAGCTACTGGGCTTGATGCTTTGACACATTCTCTTGAAGCTTATGTTGCATCTTATGCAACTGAGTATACTGATGGATTATGTATTCAAGCAATGAGATTAATATTTGATCATTTACCCAATTCAGTTGTAAATGCTGATGTTCAAGCAAGAGAATCTATTCATAATGCTTCTTCTATCGCAGGAATGGCATTTTCAAATGCATTTCTTGGAATTTGTCATGCTCTTGCTCATCAATTGGGTGCTCAGATGCATATTCCTCACGGTATTGCAAATGCCATACTTTTACCGCATATTATTGCTTACAATGCTTCTAATAGACCAAGTAAACAAACTATTTTATCACAATACAAGTGTCCAATAGCAAAAAGTAGATATGCAAAATTGGTAGACATTTTACATTTGAAATCAGACGAAACTTATGATAGTAATTTGGACGAAGAAAGTGTAAAAATTAGAATTCTTGTATATAATATACAAAATTTAAAAAAAGCATTAAATGTCCCAATGTGTGTAAAAGATCATGGAGTTAATGAAGAATTTTATATGTCAAGGTTGGATTCAATGAGTGTTCAAGCATTAGATGATCAATGTGTTGGGGCTAATCCTAGATTTCCGTTATTAACTGAAATCAAGCAACTTTATATAGATGCATTTAGCGGTTTTGTCAGATATCCTGAATATTAAATAATAGCCAAAAAAAAAAAAAAAAAGTAAAATAATAAATTTGAATTTATTAAATGTTCTAATCTAATTTAGAAATATTTGAGTCTGAAACCTCTTTAGTCAATTTATATAAGGTTCCCAAAAACCTCCCTGTGGTTGCTCCTAAAATAGCGAAATTCGGCCAGTGAAACCATATACTCTCTATTTCCGCAACATTAGAAAATGAACATAAATATGATGACAATAATGCATAATATATCGGCGCAATTTTTACATCATTAGGAAACAGAGGACTAAAAATAAATAGTTAAAATCATAATATTTGTAAACTCATCTCATCATAAATTAAAATTTTAATTTTGTTATTAATCAGTAAATATTAAATAAGTTTATATTGTAAGTACAAACTCAATTTAATATTTCATTTAAACCCCTATTTAATTTAATCATTTGAGAATTTAATATCAAATACTTACCTTCTAATAATAGTTAACAATAAACTCTTAAATCCAGTAAAAATACAAGTTCTAAATATAATCAGACCAATATATGTAGAAAGTATTATTGTACCTAAATCAAATAAATTTGCACCCAAAAGAAAAGTAGTAGTTGCTGTTAAAAGTGTACCAAAAAAACTTATAATGATGGAATAAAAAATAATAGCAACTTTTGTTATAGCTGGCTCATTTTTTTCAATTTTTTTTGTAAAGAACAAAACAGTAATTATAATACAACAAATTAATTCAAAGACAATAAATCCAATATTTCTATATAAAGACGACCACTGAATAGTGATAAAAAAAAAAATATGGACAAAAGACTCAGTCCAGTTTCAGTCTCTGCAATCATAAGAAATTTTTAAATATATTAACATTAGTTTGTTTTTTCTTCTTTGTATAATGGATAAATTTAATTCTTATTGAATAATAATAAGTGGGGAGACAAGGTAGCGCTTTTAAAATATGTTTATGGCGCTTTAAATTTGACATAAATAAGAGCATGTATTTATTTAATAATTGCAAAAAATCAGTTTATACATTATGTCATTTTGTGAAATTTAAATTAAAAATTATTACAAAAAAATATTTTTTAAAATATTAATAGTTAAATATTTATATTTAAAATGTAAAAATGCTCTTATTGACTCCAATTATATATTTCAATACAGATTGCTTTAGAGAAGTTATATCTGATTTGGTGGATTCAAATATAACTAAAACAATAATAATATTTTCTACTGCTGTTAAAAAAGAAGTTATGAGAATAAAATTTTATCTATTAGATTTTGGTATAAAAGTAGAAATATCAGAGTTGTGTGATTCAGATGCAAATGTGTTAAGCTCGTTACTTTCTCAAATGAAATCCTTTAAACCAGACTGTATAATAGGGTTGGGAGGGGGGCATTGTATGGATATAGCAAAAGTTTCAAGAGTGTTGTATGAGGATCCTGGTACTACTTTGAGTTCATTGGCAATAAGAACTAATTTTCAAGATAATGAAAGATTATCAAAGAAAGCAATGATACATAGAAAAGGTACTTTAATAAAAAAATTGATTTGTATACCAACAACTTGTGGCTCTGGATCAGAAGTTACATCAACAGCAGTCTTGAGAAATGATGATGGAAGAGATGTTGTTGTTTCTGGAATAGCACTTTTACCTGATATATCAATAATAGACTCAAGTTTTATATCAACTATTCCAAAATTTATTGCATCAATAACAGGTATAAGAGCATTATTACATGGTTTAGAGTCATATATTAGTAATTGTTCAAATGAATATTCATTATGTATGTCTTTTCAAGCATTATCAATTTTATTTGTAAAATTAAAGTCTATTATTAACAATACTGAAGCTTTGAAAGATATTCACAAATCAGCATCTATTGCTGGAATTGCAATTGCAGCAACAGACGTTGGACTTGGAACAATAGTAGCGAGAAGTTTTTCCGAAGTATTTTCTCTTCCACATGGTTTAATAGATAGTGTTGTTATTAAGTATGTACTTATTTTCAATATTAAAAGAAGTCAAGAAATAGAAACATTAATTGCAGATTTATCCGTAAAATTGGGATTAAGTAATCCTGCTGATTCAAAATTAAACCAAATCCAGTCATTGTTAAATGAAATAGATAACATTAAATCATCTCTTTTTCTTCCTAAATCCCTTAATTCTATACCTAATGCACTTTTATTTTATGGATCTGAAGGTTGGTTTGAAACTGGTGAAAATTTATCTCAAGATTTGTATTTAAAAGCAAAATTAAATAGTACGGTTTTAGAAAAAGAACAAATACCACACAAATTTGTATCTAATGATCATTTATTAAGAACAATACCTATTCTTTCTAAAGAAAATATTATATCTAATTTAAATTTAAATACATTCCAAAATAATTTACAAGGAATGATTTCACGTGCATTAAGTGATTATGCCATTTCAACAAATCCTGTAGAGGTTAATTATGAAGATTTAAAAGCTATTTTCTGTGACGTTTGGCATGGAAATCCTTGTGAACTGTAATTTGAAAATATATAACGGAAAAGAAAAAAAAAAAGATATAATTATTTTAATAATATATCTTTAAATAAAAAATAAGTATAAATAATATTATTATAATGAAAAAAGAATTCTTTTTAGTAATGATTTGAAAACTGATATTTCAATAAAAACCCCACAACGGTAAAATTTAATAACTATATTTTCAATTATGGTCTTTTTTTTGGATTCGCTAAATTTACGGATTCACGTTTTAAAACATGCAATAGAGTTTGAGAAGATTCCAAAATTTTAGTATATGCACCTTCTATTTCCTGTATAGTTTTATCATATTCTGCCCTTGCAATTGTTTTTCTTTGTAAACTTTCTGATACTCTTTTATATCTTTCATTCAATATTCCTAATTCTCTTTGGATCTTAGCTTTATCTTCTTCTTCCCTTTTTATCTGTCTATTTACTTCATCTCTTTTTTCTTTAAGATCTTCTAAACATTTCATAAGTTCAGCATTATAATTAAGCATAGCACTGGGATCTGCCATTTTTAACTTTATATTTCGAAAACTTGAGTTTAAAAAAAAGTCAATAATAAGTAAATAATGAAGAATTCAAAATAAAAGTCAGTTTAAAGGAAAATTAAAAGTTAAAAAAAAACATCAAATTTACATGAAATCAATAAATTCATTTTTATAAATTTGCACACAAAATTGATGAACTGAAATTTATCGACTTCACGTCGACGTCCACTTAAATCCTATTTAAATAAAATTAAACTTAAAATTAGCTAGGTTAAGTGAGATATAATAATAAAAATTTTTTAAATATATAAAAAAAAATTATAAATATAATTTTTATGATTCTTCATTAAAAAGAAGAGATGAACATTATTATCTTTTCTAATATTCTTCATCATCATCTTCTTCATCTTCTTCATCGTCTTCTTCGTCCTGATTTAACCAGTCAAAAAATGTTGTAAGCTAAAATTGTAATGAAATTAATATTTGAATTGAAAAAAAATGTTGAGGAAACAATGAAAAGTAATTTAGAAATATTAAATATATGAAAGGCCTTTGTTACAAACAAAACAAAGATGTAATATCTAATTGTTTGTAACCTAAATACTTTCAATTATTTATTGGCCTCTAAAGATATTTAATTTATAAAAATATCTCATTAATTTGAAATAAATTTAATTATAAAAAATTTATTTCTATTTAGAAGCCACAATAATTTAAATTACATTTAATTGAAAATACAATTGTTAAAATCCCTCAACTTGATGACAATAAACTTACCTCAAAAAGGGCATTTTTTCTACCAACTTTGCTTTCTTCAGCAAGTGTATATGTCTTATTTAGCCATTGATTAAAAATATCTTTGTTAATTATTTTAGATTTTAAAAATGAAAGCCATAGTGCTTCCAATACACTTGTTACATTATCTATTTTTGGATTACCTATAACACTAGCCATTCTTTGTGTCTCAATTAAAATATATAATTTTGCTATAGATTCTCCAGCACGGTTTATATCAATAAGTTTTTTAATAATTGGGTTTAAACTTTGTATTAATAATAGAACATCATCGAAACAACGTAAAGATGCCGTCATTATAGTTATTATATGTGATGTTTTTGCAATATAACTTAAAGAATTTAAATCTGATGAATCAATAGAATTTTCGATAACTTGAATAAATCTTAAAACTTTATCATTATCAGGTGGTATATATGAACCAGGTGCAAAAAATTGGGATGGAGTAGAATTTTCTTTGGGAGGTTCATTAGTTAAACAACTCCAAAGTTCAAACTCAAATATATCAATTTTAGAAATATCGTTTAAATTCCAAAGTGAAAGATTAATTTCTGAATCATCAAATTTCTTGGTTTCCTTAACAATTTGTGGTTTCTTAATAATAGGTTTAGATTTATTTTCATTCTTTGTTATTTGTATATTTTGAACTTTATCATCAATATTTGTATTAGAAGATTTGGTTTCAGATGCATTTTTGATATCATCAGATATATTTAATTTTTGTGTAAGTTGATTTAATTCATCATTTGTAGTTTCAACTTTCTTTTTAAATCTATTTTTTAAATAATCTGGTCTATCATCAATGTGAACTTTTGTAGAATTTTCACGACTAAATCTTCCTCCAAAACTGGAAGATGTATTTTGATTAGAGTTTGAACTATCACGCCAATTAAAATTAAGTGAATTGGATTCATTTGAATTATTATAAGTTCTTGAAGTTGAAGATACACCTCTTCTAAAATCTAATTCAACTTTTGGTTTTTCTATATTTCTTCCAGCATCTCCTCTCCAATTAGTGTTATTTATTTCATCCATGTCAGCTCTATATTTATCACGGTTGAGTTTCATTGAATTGTGATAATCACCATGATCTCTCCCACTTCTCCAATCAGTTTCTAATTTTTGTGCAGTTCTCTCATCAAGTTCGTATTTATTTGAAAAATTACGATTCCCACCTCTATGACTAGTTTGACTATCAACACGTTCCAAACCTTGACTTTGAGATGGCAATATGTTGTCCATAACTTGACCACTTTCATATGCCATTCTTTGTAAGTCACGAAGTTGAATTGTTTGACCTTTAGATTTAGGTGGCATGGCTTATTAGTTTTTAGAATAGAAACACGTTATTAACACCAAAACCTCTTTTTTTTTTTTTTTTTTTTTTTTCGTTACCTGACGCGTTATTAGAAGAATTTGAGTGACTACATTTCACAAAGGTGACCGCCAAAAGTTTGTCTTAGGTATCAAAATCGTAATTCAGTGAATATAGGCGGTAAACACATGCGGGGTATTGGAGACATATGGCGCCTTTGTATATTTATTAAAGATTACTTTATAATTGAAATAAATTAATTTGATTTCGGATGGAGGGAATAAAACAAATAAAATAAAGATAAGTATTGTGAGTAGATTTGCCGGGTTTTTTTTTGTAGTATTGATCCCTATTTTATAAATGCTTATAAAGAGGAATTGTACTATTGTTTAGAAGGACAAAATAAAAGTATTTAAAGTAGATTAATAGTATTGTAAAGAAGATCTTTGGATATATAAAAATATTGAAAGGATGGTAACTTCAAGTCAGGCTTGCGAAGCAAATGTAGCAGCAGTAACGAGAGATTACAATATTGCTCCGAGAATGGAATATAGGACGGTTTCGGGAGTACAAGGACCATTAGTTATCTTAGATAATGTAAAATTTCCGAGATATAATGAGATAGTGAGAATAACTTTAGGTGATGGATCTGTCCGTGAAGGACAAGTATTGGAGGTTAAGGGAAGTAGAGCAGTTGTTCAAGTATTTGAGGGAACAACAGGTATAGACAATCAATCTTGCCGTGTTGAGTTTAGTGGTGATGTTTTATGTATGCCTATTACAGAAGATATGTTAGGTAGAACTTTTAATGGAAGTGGTAAACCTATTGATAACGGACCACCAATATTTGCAGAGGACTATATAGATATTAATGGAAGTCCAATTAATCCATATTGTAGAGTTCATCCACGCGAAATGATTCAGACTGGTATATCTGCAATTGATGTTATGAATTCTGTTGTTAGAGGTCAAAAAATTCCCTTATTTTCTGCAGCAGGATTGCCTCATAATGATATTGGTGCTCAAATATGTCGTCAAGCATCTTTAGTATCTGGAAAAGATACAATGGATCATTCAGATGAAAATTTTGCTGTTGTATTTGCAGCTATGGGTGTAAATATGGAGACGGCTAGATTTTTCAGACGCGACTTTGAAGAGAATGGTTCAATGGAACGTGTTTGTTTATTTTTAAATTTAGCAAACGATCCTACTATTGAAAGGATACTTACACCTCGTTTAGCATTAACTACGGCAGAGTATTTAGCCTATGAAAAAGATCTTCATGTATTCGTAGTTATGACAGACATGAGTTCATATGCAGATGCTCTTCGTGAAGTTTCTGCAGCAAGAGAGGAAGTACCTGGTAGAAGAGGTTATCCCGGTTATATGTATACTGATTTATCTACAATTTATGAGAGAGCAGGAAGAATTGAAGGTAGAAATGGTTCTATTACACAATTTCCAATACTAACAATGCCTAATGATGACATTACACATCCTATTCCAGATCTTACAGGATATATTACAGAGGGTCAGATATTTGTTGATCGTGCACTCTATAATCGCCAAATATATCCTCCTATAAATGTTTTACCATCTCTTTCTCGTTTAATGAAATCCGGTATTGGTACAGGATTAACTAGAGAAGATCATCCATCAGTTTCTGATCAATTATATGCCAATTATGCCATTGGACAAGATACAAGAGCAATGATGGCAGTAGTAGGTGAGGAAGCTTTGTCTTCAGACGATCTCTTATATCTCGAATTTACTAGTAAATTTGAGTCAAAATTCCTTTCTCAAGGTCCATATGAAAAACGTGATATTTTCGAAAGTCTCGATTTAGCATGGGAATTATTGAGAACATTCCCTGAAGACATGCTTAAGAAAATTAAACATGATCTTTTACAAAAGTATTATCCAAGAGATGTCTATATTCAGCGAGCAAAATAAAGTGTTAAATATAATAGATAATAATTTAGAAAGCATTTAAAAATAATTCAATAGTAATGAAGACTAATACATCAGATTGTATTCAACAAATTAGTCTTCTGTTTGAGAATTAAGTTAAATGATCTTATTTGACATTCACTTAAATTTCATACTTGCTACTTAAAGAAAATTGTGAGATTACATGATTAGACTTTTAAAGTTTAAATATATTAGTATTATTTTTTTTTCTCTTGTTCTTTTCGCCATATTCTGTGATCTTTCATCCATTCAGAATTTAGGACTTGTTCTGCTGTGAAACGTGTCTCAGGATTTGGATCTAGAAGTTTCTTAAGAACTTCAACACCTTGTTTAGAAAGTAAAGGTACATCTTGAAATTTTAATTTGCATTTAACTATATTTTCAAATAATTCTAAAATACTATTACCTTGAAATGGTAAAACTCCATATATCCAACACCAAATGGTTACTCCTAAAGCCCACATGTCTGCAGGGCGACCTAATTGCTTTTTTATTTGAGACTCACTACCAAATTCCATTTCATGGAAATTAGAATTATCTGAATTACATGAGTTGACTTCAACATTAATATCACAATATTCTGGTGGAAAAAATGCATAAGTACCTTCTGTACCTGATACATATTTTCCTTCTTCCAAAAATTCCGATGAATTAAAGTCATTAAGTACAACATCTCCAGAGTCTGTTAACAATAAGTTATCAGGTTTCACATCACGATGAACAATTCCCAAATCATGTAGCTTTAGAAGTGCAGTTGCTGCACAATAAACAAAATTTTTAATAGTATTTTCTTCAATTTTTAATCTTGGGTTAGGAATATACGTTAATTTATTTTCTTCAAGTAATTCTTTAGAATTTTTAGAGTTATTTATACTTCTGGAACCTGGTATCATACTTGGTCCTAAAGGATAAAAATCAAAAACTAAGTAAAATTTACCATCATTTATTAAATTAATATCTGATTCCAAAACTTCATGAAGTTGAACTATATAATGTTTACTCGGATTAAATTTATACAAATATTGAAGGATCTTAATTTCATTTATAACTCGATGTAGTTGAGTTTTTATTTTTCCATTAGATGCATAAACAATGTTCTTTCTTATTAATTGCGCTTTTGAATATATTTTTATGGCAAAAAAATCGTCAAAGTATTCTTCAGATTCAAGTTCTTTTCTTTTTTCTACTATCTGTTTCCATAATTTAATTTTCGGACATAGTTGAGCATTTAAAAGGATCTTAAGATCTATATATTGATTAACACGTCTCGGTATTTTATTTAAACAATATATATTCTTAGTCTGTTTCTCTTTAAAATACTCAATCAATTCCTTTCTTTCAGAATTATATTCGCAATCAAGATCGTGCTTTTCTATTTTGAGTGTCTTGATTTCTTGATAATCGCTGTAGTCACATTTCTTCATAAACATTTTAACGTCTCAAATACATAAATACAAAATTTCTAATGAATCAACTCAAATTAACAATATTTCATATGAGGAAGTAGATATACAATTCAACACAAATATATTTCATATCGAACATTTTTTTCGGAATAACAATAAAAAGCTTTATTTAGAATAACTTAAAAATATTGTAAAATTAAATCATTAAAGGCGGTATATAAGCGCGGTATGACTTCTCTAATAGTTATACCTGACTAAAATTTTGTATTTAATTATTTGAAATCATTAATTATTCAACAAAATTTACAATGAGTGATTCTAATAATGTAAGTATGGATATTGATGATGGTAATAAAGTAGAAGGTCATTTTAAGCCAATTACTATTAAGGATGTTGATAGAAGTAATGAAATAAGGAGAGTTATGGTACCTGAAAATAGAATGACACCACTTAAAAATCAGTGGATTGACATAGTAACTCCATTAGTTGAACATATGGGACTTCATGTAAGGATGAATTTAAAAAGAAGATGTATAGAGTTAAAGTATGGTCCTGATTGTAATGACATAGGTGCATTGCAAAAAGGAGTTGATTTCATTAAGGCCTTTTTATTGGGTTTTGAGTTACAAGATGCTATTGCATTACTGCGCTTAGACGATCTTTATATTGAAAGTTTTGAAATAAAAGATGTCAAAAGACTAAATGGTGCACATTTATCTCGTTGTATAGGTAGAATTTCAGGTAGAGATGGAAAGACTAAATATGCAATCGAAAACTCCACAAGAACAAGAATAGTTATGGCTGGACAAAAACTACACTTAATGGGAGCTTTCCAAAACATTAAGTTAGCTAGGGATGCTCTCTGTAGCTTAATACTAGGTACTCCTCCAGGTAAAGTATATAATCATTTGAGAATTGTTTCAAAAAGAGTTCGAGAAAAACTTTAATATTTACTTATATATAAGTGTATACGTTATATATATATATATATATATATATGATTGTGTGGGAATATTTCTTTAATTTCCTTAAATTATCAATTATATGATGTACATACTAATAATAGACTAGTTCACTCTACTTAATTTCCACTATCAGCATTTTCTACACTTCACTTTCAAGACTTGTAACTTGATCGTAATTCGATTTTCCTATATGTATAGATGCATGGATACAAACAAGTATAAGTGAGATAATTAGGGATGTAAATAATAAAGTTCCTGAAAATGTCAAAATAACTAATGTAGTTATTCCCATAATTATATATAAAGCAACTTTTTTACTAATTGCATTTTCTCCAGGAAGAGTTATTATATCTGATGGTCTAGATGCAACAAATGCGGAGGAAAACGTCGATATAATTATAATTATAAGTGAAACCGGATTAAGTATCAACGAAAGCAGCGTCATTCCAAAAATAATAACAATATAGTTAAGTAAAAAATAGCGAATATTTCTTTCCAATCTATCCGTAATATCTTTTGGTTGTGAGACCTTTTGAAATGATGATAAGGTAAAGAAATCTCCTTCCCATGATCTAAGCTTTCTTTTTGCAACACTCTGAACTTTGGTTCTTACATTCTCGTATGTTTCGAGTATTTGTTGAATCGTAGGACCGTAATCCACAGTTCTTGTCTGGATTGAATTTGATCTATTTGTTGAACGATTACTATCCATTCTAGTAAAACTCGAATTAATAGAACCTAAATTGGAAGTAGGAAGCCCTTGATTTACTGGAGAATCCATTTTAAATGGAACCTATTATTTATATATTCTAGAATATTAATATTAAGAGCTTATTTACAAGTTACCTAGTATCTTATTATTTTGCTCAAATTTTATTTTTTTTTCTTAATATTAATCGATTTTTAACCACCTATTAATGCAATTTTAAAAATTTCAAAATGATGAAGCTGAGCGCTTCCCCACAATGGGCGCCTACAGTTTTTTTTTTTTTTTAAATAATTTTTACTTTATTTCATTTGATGAAAAAAATTAATTTAATATTATATTAATTAAATTAATTTTTATTAGTTGTTGTTGGAGGCCATGTCCATAATTGCACTAAATTTCTGGACAGAAGATTTCTTATATCTTCATATTTACCTGTATATATCTTTCCTTGATCTATATTTACAATCCTTGCATTATTATCTTGAGAAAACTCATCACTTTCAAATTGTGTAAATGGAGTATTTCCAGTAGGTCTTAATGATAATTGAGTTTTACCTATGTCATCTATGCATTGAAATCGAACAATTCTATTTAATGATGGAGATGGGATAGGTACCGTACCATCGGTTGCAAGTGTATTCTTCATTTTTGAAATAATATCATCAAAATATTTCCATTGTAACTTTGAAAGTTTCATTGCAAATACTGCTTCTTCTTGACTAATGTTCGTATTAGATTGATTACTTTCTTTTAACCTAGAATTAGCAATAGAAAAATCTGGATATTCGGATATTTTCATAATTCTCTGCTTTAAGTACATTCTTAATATACATGTTAATCTGTAAATTTGTATTTTATTTAAATCATATTCAATCTTTTCAATAATATCATGAAGATTTCTTTCACTATCTAATAATAATTGCCTTTGTTTCTCTTTATAAACAGCATAACATATTGTTTGAATTGATGATTCACAATATGAAAGTAATTCTGGAGAAGAAACTTCATTTATCCAAGACTATATAATATTAAAATTTAATATTTAATAAAAAGAAATTTACATATTATATTTGTTTACTTACCGAAAATAAAGTGTTGTGTGCTTGTTTAAGTTCATTAAAATAAGATCCATTAGAAATATCAAGATGTTTAGAATCATATAAATTATCAATATAATCTAAGTCATCTCTATTAATTGTATTTTTATTTTCTAAAAACATGTTTAATATATCATATGGCTTTATGAATAATTAACAAAAAAAATTACCTTTATTTAGCTCTAAATCATCATTCAATAAACTCATAATAATATATTAAATAAATTATTTCAGATAATCTTTCTTGTTTATTGATTTATTTAACAATATATTTACTTTAATTAAATCAATTTGTAAATATTGTCAAATTAATTCATCAATTTTGCCGCCAAATAAATCATAAATTTATTATTGGAAATTCTACATGCTCAAGTAATATAATTTTTTTTTTTTTTTATTTTTTTTATTAAATTTTCAATAAATAAAAATATTAAGATAATTCTTTTTAAAATTAAATAGTAATTTATTTTTAATATAATGTGGTAAGATTAATAAGAGAAATTAACTAAAGTATTAATACATTTGAATAATGACAAATTAAAAATAATGAGTATATATATATTTTTCTAAATCACTTTCAAAAATTATTTATTTAATATTCTTTTAATTTTTTAAATAACCACTTTTTGGCGCTTCGATACTAGTAATTTAAGACCAGCATACAAGTTTCCCCTCAAGATCACAAGTTAAAAATAATCGTGTATTATAAAATAGTTGATAATTTATAAAAAAAAAAAAAAAAAAACAAAAAATAGCGTTAAAATAACAATTCTTTTCTTTTTAATTGTGAATTGAATGTTATTGAATAAAGATAACGATAAATATATAAGACCTAAGGTAGATCTTAAAGATGAGTGTGAAAAATTTAAAATTAAAGAATATGATTTTTCATATCAATATTGTCATCTTTATTTTTGTAGATATGTAAATTTATTACCATTTTTACAACAAGCATCTATTAAAAAATGGAATTGTTATTTAACAGATAATATAAAAAAAGAAAAGTTAGATTTAAATAATTATATAAATAAATCAATACCTGTTTTATCAGAATTAAAAGATGCTAAAATAGATTTAGAATGTATCGCAATTGGATTAATAACTAAGGAAATGAAAAATAGACCAACTATATTAGATGAATATCTTCAAGATATAGATGACGCTGAAAACAATAAATTACTTCAAAATTACATGAGTGATAATGATAAATTATATATAGAAGATAGTTCTTCAAGAATACCACTATTAATTGATAAAGAAATAATTGATCCAGATCACTTATTATCTGGAACAATGATTGCAATAAAAGGATATCAAAATTCCAGTGGTAATTTTGTTGTTAAAGATTATACATTAGCATTAGTACCTGAAAAAGTATTAATTAAAGAAACTAAAATAATTAATCATAATCTGCCTATTTATTTAGGATTTATATCAGGAATGAATATTGGATCAAATGTT
Source organism: Cryptosporidium baileyi (assembly GCA_001593455.1). NCBI lineage: Eukaryota > Apicomplexa > Conoidasida > Eucoccidiorida > Cryptosporidiidae > Cryptosporidium > Cryptosporidium baileyi. Next base: position 50,250 of record JIBL01000140.1, read on the forward strand.
GAAAATTCACTTTCTTTACAATTATTACGTGATTTTATTATGGGTATTTCTCGAAATGATGAATACAAATTTCTTTCTTCAAGAATAAGTCAATTAATTATAGCAGGTAATTCTATAAATTTATTAGATACAGCAAAAGAAACTAATACTGGCACTGGTACAAAATTGGTTGTTAATAATGAATTACTTTCTAATAAACTTACTGTAATTGATGCTTTTATTTCACAATTAGCATCTAGTATTTCAACTATAATAATGCCAGGAGAAGATGATCCTGTCCCAATCTCTTTACCTCAGCCACCATTTCAACCTTATATTTTTAAAAATGCAAAAAATTATCAATCTTTTAAATCATTCACAAATCCATGCTTATTTAATGTAAATAATGTTAGAATAGCTGGAATATCTGGTAATTGTATTTCAAAAATTTCTTTATATACTTCATATTCTGATCCTATTGAAGCTTTAAAATTTTGTGTACAATCTAGAAATCTTGCACCTACTTGTCCTGATATATCACCATGTCGTCCAACATATGATTCTGATCCATTTTCATTAAATTATTCTGATGATCAGTTTCCTCAAGTTATTTTTGCTGGTAATCAAGAAGAATTTAAATTATACAAATTTCCAAATGATGGACCCATATGTTTTACTATTCCTAAATTTTCATTAAACCCTTGTTTAGTATTATTAGATATTAATGCATTTGAGACTAAAACAATTTTATTTCAATAATTAATTACTTATTTAAAACAATTGTTTTTAATTAATTTATTTCTAATTTAATATCATGTATTTATACTCACAAAGAATCATTATTGACATGTTATTAATGATGTGATTTATATCCGTCTCGTGTAGACACGTATTATTGCAATTAATTGATAAAATAAAAATGAAAATAAAAATAAATAATTTAAATATTAAAAATTGATATTTTGATCTTATTTAAAATAAAGCTTTTTTTTCTTTTTAAATGTTAATTAATTTAATTGTTTAATAAACAATCAAATCAAAGAAATAAATATTAAATTAATTATAAAAAAGCTTGATAATTCAAATAAAATTTAAGTTAATATTTAATAATTAAAGATATGATAATTTGTAAATATGCAAAATGAGTGTGCTAAGAACCATATAGATGAAATTAGAAGAAATCTATTTGTTTCAAATGAATCTCAAAGAGAAAGACAAGATAGATCAATAGGAATATTAACAAATGAATTATACTCATCTTTTGGTAGAGTTCTACTTGAGCTCCTTCAAAATGCTGATGATTCAAATTTTGAAAACAATAAATTATCTAATTTGGTACCACAAATATATATTTTGCTTAGATGGGATTGTTTAATAGTTCATATTAATGAAATGGGTATGACTAGAAATAATGTCGAATCAGTTTGTGATATTGGTAATTCATCAAAAAAAAAATACAAATTCACGTTTTTTTACAGGTGAAAAAGGAATTGGTTATCGTTCTTTATTTAAAATAACAGAAAACCCTGGTATTTATAGTGGTGGATATTCAATTAGATTTTCTAGTAATCCCGACAAAGAAATAGGATTAAGATATATTGTACCAAGATGGGAAGAATCAAAGGATTTTCCTGATGTCGTTAAATCTATACATAATAATATTTCAAAATATGGCGTACCCTGGATAGAGAAAGAATTTGAAAATAATAATAATTTATATTCTAATGGCACAATACATTATCTTCCATTTGATAATGAAAGAAAATTAAAATTTAGATTAATATTATCAGCAATACATGAAATATTTGTACCAGATTTATTATTATTTTTAAGAAACATAAGGTCTATAGTTATTGATGTTGAACCAAGAAAAGAATCAAATTTTTGTTCAAATGATCAAAATACATTATTTCCTTTACTTAGAAGGAGATTATTGTCAACAGAATTATATTCAATTCCAAATATATCAAACTATATAAATAATAATAATAATAATAACAATAATAATAATAATAATATAAAAAATAATAATAATGATTTAAATAATAATACAAATAATAATAGTAATAATAATAATAGTAATAATAATAATAATAATAATAATAATAATAATAATAATAATAATAATAATAATAATAATAATAATAATAATACAAATAATACATATGTGGATAATAATATGCATGTAAATACCGGTATTAAAAATAATGATTTAAATGATAATTTGAATAATAATATACAAAAACAAATAAGAAGTAACAATTGTAATGAAGATTCTCTTTCTCTAATTTCTGGATTTCGTTTTATTAATGTACAAGTTAAACAATTTGATGAAGATGATTTAAATAATTCTAAGGATATTTTATTGAAAGAAAATGTTTTATCTTCTAACTTTTTAATAATAGATTGGAATATTCCAATATCAAATGAATTTAAATTAGAGAGTGTTATTCTTAGAGATAGAATAACAAGAACATATACTCAATGGTCAATTGCATTCCCATTATTACATATAAATTTTAAATTAGAATTTAATAATAATAAAGGAAAAAATAACAAAAATTCGACAATATTTTCACTTGGTTCTTCTACATTTGGAAAACAAAAAAGAATTATTGGTAAGCTTTTTTGTACATTTCCGTTAAATAATCGTCTTCAATTACCATTTCATATTAATATACAAGATTTAATACTTACAGCAAATAGAGAAGATTTTCTTGCTGATAATAAATGGAATTCTACATTATTAAATATGATTTTTAACAAACAAATACCAGATCTCATAACTAGTATTATTAATTCAGAATTTTCTTGTTCAGAAAAGGTTAATTTAATACGTGAAAAATATGACTTATATGTAAAAAAATTTTTGAGTGATATAATTTTTGAAGATTATACAGAAAATATAATTTTTAATGAAAATTCAAATTATTATTTAGTAAAAATTTCTGAACTGCTTAAGTTTAGTTGGCTTCCAATTAAAATTGATGATACAAATTTATCTTTATCTTCAAACTGTATTAATTCACTTTTAAAAAGACCATTATTTTTAAAAATAGATGGTTCTTTTGGTTATTATACTGATGTTGTTACTTATATACAAATGCCAGATTTATGTTTAAAACTAAAAAACAATGAAGAAAAATTTTGTAGATTTTGTAATTTGCATTGGGAATTTTTAGATAATATTAACAATTACATTAAACCATTATTACATCCAACATTATTAAATGGTTTAACATGTTTTCATTTTTCTGATTTAAAACCCATTCAAATATTGCAATTATTAATATCACAGTCTATAAATTCATATAATATTAAAAAAATTAATATATTAGATATTTTTTCTTCAATTGGCACAATAAATTTTTTAAATTCTATATCAGATAACTCTTTAATAATATTATATGGTTATATTTTACTTGAAAATGGAATGGAAAATTTTAATATTTTAGATGAAGCTTTAAAATTGCCAATAATACCTACAAATAAAGGTAAAAGAATAGCAATAAATGGATCAAATAAAATGAAAGTATATATTTCAGATGATTCATTTAGATTATATTGGAATAAACATAATTTAGAAGAATATTCATTTATAATTAATAAATTGTGTCCAATCGAATTTTTTAATGAATTGGTATATAATAATTCAACTCCAAAAATAAGAAGATTGATAGAAGAAGTATTTAAAATAGAAAGAATAAGTCCATTTAATTTTTTTAAATGGATAGTAGGTGAAGTAGATATATTGATTGAAAAAGGATGGGAGAATGCTATAGATAATGATATACATAAATTATTATTAAAAATAACACCACTTGCTATTGAAGAAGGAAATTTAATAGATATTGATAATAAATCATTAATGAAATTACCAATAATTGTTCAAACATATTCTCCATCCTTTTTAAAGTCATTAATGTATAATAAAGATCCACCAAAAAGTTATGCTAATGAACAGGAATTAAAAATTAAAGATAAATTAGCAAGATGTTCATTAAAATATAAAAATCATAATTTTTGTAAAAAATGCAATGAATCAATCAATGAAGAAATGATAGAACCTATATCAGTTGCATTAAGAATGTCACAAGTAAGTAAATCATTAACAACTTTAATGTCATTATACTCAGATTGGGAAAGATCCAATAAATTTACATCAAAAAAAAACATAGATAAATTAAAAATGAATGAAATGAATTTAGAAGAGAATTTAAATATAAATACAACATTTGAATATAAAGGATTAACAATAGTACCACCATTATGGCCACCATTAGTGGAATGGGTATTTCCTAGAGTTTGCGATAGATTTCATTTTGTTGAATTATCATCAGAATACATTATAGAGGATTCATTGAAAATTAATAATAAGGTCGATAGTTTAACACATAGATCTTTTATGAATAAATTTATCAATTTACTTGAACAATGGTTTATAGGTTGTAATTTTGATAGATTACCACCAAAAACAGATGCTTCACCATTAAGTTGGATGATTAAAAATGATTTATTTCCATTAAATTCATCAAGTTGTTTTTATTGTAAACATTTATTATATGTTATGAGGGCTGGAGCAATAATTCAAATAGCAAATGAATATTCAAGACGTTCATATAGTTCATTATTTTTAAATGAAATATTATCAAGTTATTCATGGATACCAATATCATTAGATAATGAATATTATTATTCAAATTTAAATAATAATAATAATAATAATAATAAATATTTTTTTGAGGAAATATCTTTACTAGAAAAACCAAATGAACTATTTATTCCTGATATTAATAAAGAATTAAATGGTATGGTAAAATATATATCTAGGTCAATATTAAAACTACTTCCTGTAAAATTAAGAAATGCATATAAAGTACAAATTCCACGTGATAATATTGAGAATATATACTCTACTAAATTTACTTTATCAAGATCAGAAGAAGATGTAGGTGATGAATTAAAATTGATTATTGAAACTTTGGAGAAAATAGGTGTAACTACACAAATTTCATCAATATCTTTAATTAAAATATTAAAAAATATTAAAAATAAAATGAATTTTAATAAAATTGATAAAAATCATATTAATAATAACGTTAATAATAGTAATTTATATGTGGATAATAATAATAATAATAATAATAGTAATATACAGAATAATAATAATAATATTAATATTAATAATTTATTGTCTGATGAATTGGAAATTGAACATGTTATAGATTTTGCAATTTTTGCATTTGGAATTAATAAAAATAAACTTTTACAATCTGATTGGTGGGTAATTTTAAAAAATGAATGGGCAAATATGAAGAAAATAAAAAATAATAATGTAAAATCAAATATTGATATATTATCTGATATATATCAATTAATTGGACAACAAACAGATTTTGATATATCTATGGATATTAAAAAAAATTTTTATAATGATTCATTGTTATATATACCTTTAATGAAAAGCCCAATATATAATTGGGTAAATATCGATTATAATAAAATGATATGGTCCGATCCATATGATTTTTTTCATGGAACATTTATTGTATTAAATAAATATATTAAAAAAGATAGAATAAAAAGTTTAAGAACATTTTTTTTATCTTTAATATCCGAACAACCTACACACCAACATTATGCTTATTTATGGCTTAATGAATGCCCTAATTTATTAAAAGATGAATCTAAAGAAGGTAAAATTAAATTTGAATCGTTTATTAATGTTGCTATTAGTAAATTTTCAAATATTAACCAAAGAATTATTCCTTCAAAAAAAACTATATGGTGGCAAAATTTTTGTAAAGATGCAAAAATACCTGCGAAAGGAATTAATAAATTTTATAATCGTGAAGATTGTTGTGTTGAAGATATACCTATAGGAAATCTTAAACATGAATTATTCAAAATACCATTAGCATTAACAACAACAAATTCAGATTATTTTTTTAAAGAAATATTTAAGGTAAAAACAATAAGTGAATGTTATAACATAAAATATAAGATAACAAAAAAGAATCATTTTAATTATAATATTAATAAAGGATCAAATAAATTATGGTTAACCATTGAATTCTGGGGTACATTATTGATGTTATTTAAACATAAATCATTAGATATATATTTATCTATTATGAAAATATTAGAAGATAATAAAAAAAATAATATTAATAATGATTTAAATAACATATCAAATCATATTAATAATAACTGTATATATTGTATATCACATAATGATATTAATAATGAAATTGAAAATATTTCTGAATATAAACCAATATCTTTTAAAAAAATTGATAAAAATCAAATTGATGAATTGTCATTATTAATTACTGATTGGTTATTTACTTTTATGAATACATATGAAATAGAAGTTAAAGATATTGAATTAGAATTTGAACTTAAAAAAAAAAAATTAAATTTACCAAGAAAAAGTAAGACAAATATAGGTGTTTTATTTAAACAAATACCAAATAAAAAAGCTTCAATATTATTTGTTAACAGTAATATGGATAAGACAGACCAATTGGCAGATCTTTATAAATTATTAACAGATTCATTAAAAAATGTTGTAGAAATTAATCAAATTATTAATATAGATTTATATGAATTATTAATATTAACTACATCACAAAAATTATTATTGTTATCTAAATATATACCAAAAATTCATAATAAAGAAGACATTATTACAAGTAATAATATTAATAAAATTGGTATGGAATTTTTAACATTATTAACAAGTAATAAATGTATTATTAAAAATTCATTAAATAATGACAATAAATGCAATGATTTATTAATTGAACTTGCAGATAATAATAAAATAAATAAATTTCAATATAAAAATAATAATCTTGATAATATAATAGAAGATTATCTTAAATCTAATAATCTCAAATTTTTAAATGATAATCATGATTTAACAATAGAAGAAATAAATCAAAAAATAGGTTATTGGGGTGAACAAATATCATTTGAAATAATATTACCAAATGCTATATCGCGTAAATTATCATTAAAATCTGTTGAATTTACTTTAATTGAAGATTACTTTTCAAAAAATTTTATTAATAATTATATTAAAGATTATATAAATAATAATAATAATAATAAAGATCTTATTAATAGTATAGAAGATATGAAGCTAGATGACAATATAAAAAATAACAAAAATTTTCTAAAATGTAAATTAAAATCTTTTAAAGAATCTAATAATACATTAATAAAACTTATATGGTTAAATTCATTAAATGAAACATTTTTGCCTTTCGATTTTCTTTTAATAAGAGAATATAATGATTTTGACATTTCCAATAATATAGAAGTTCTAGCATTGATTGAAGTTAAAACAACAAAACTTCCAATATGGCAATTTAATATATCATCAAATGAGTTATTAACAGCAAAAAAAAATATTGATAAATTTAAATTATTACTTATAAAAGATGCTGGATCAAATGAATCTCAATGGATATTAATAGATAATGTTTATAATTTTATTTCAGAAAAATGTAAATTAATTAATGGATTATTTGAAGTAGAATCTGATCATAATGATTATCAATATAATTCTAACATATCAGGTATATTAGAAAATATATAGCTATTGGTACCAATATTTTCCCGCCTCTGTGTGTGATACCGCATGCTAATACATATAAATTATTAATATATTATTAAATATAAATTATTGTTTTTAATTAATATTAAAATATAGATTAATTTATAATTTTGTAATTTAAAATTTTTTTGAAAAAAAAATTGATTATATTAGATTAAAATATATAATATTAAAAAAACAAAAATATAAGTTAATATTATAAAGAAATCTAAGTGATCAGTTTTATTAGAAAATAATTATTTAAAGAAAATAAACAAAGAAAATAATAATAAACATAAAGATATTAATATTTTAAAAATATTTCTATTTATTAAATATATAAATACATGTAGTATTTATTAAATATAATATATTTATATTATATATAATATAAATATATATGAATATATATTTATATATATTCTAGTATGTATATATTTACATATATATATCATATATAATATTAATTTTCAAGTTTAATATTGATCTTTAAATTAGAAAGTAAATATATTTATGTATGAAGAACTTAAAGTTAGATATTGAAAATGTAAATGATTGTTTTGATAAAAAAAATTCTGATCTTTGTTTAAAAAATAATATATCAAAGTTTAATAATGATGAATATTATCATAACAAAATGAATAGTGGAGATTCAATATATACATGTTCAACTATATTCTCATCTGATAAAAGTTCAAGATCAAGTATAAATTTGAATAATTTTGATAATTCAAATATATTATTAAAAAATAATAATGATGAATTTTCTACAAATAAAATATTAATAAATAGTAAAGAAGAATTAAATTCTGTATTATCAATTAATAATGATATAAGAACTAATATTAAAGATAATAATAAATTATTCAAATTAATCAATGATATAACTTTAATTTTTATAAATAAATTATTACCAAATTTAACCATACAGGATTTTAATAGGTTTATATTAGCATATTTAGCATATATGGTTCTTTACTCAACAAGAAAACCATTTTCTGTTGTAAAATTACAAATTCAAGAAGATTTATTATTATCAACATCTATTTTGGGATGGATAGATACCACATTTTTAGGTACTTATGCTTTAGGACAATTATTAGTACCAACATTATTTGAATCAGCCAAAATAAATGAATATGTTTCTATATCATTTATACTTTCAGGAATTGCATGTTTAACTTTTGGTATGTCTAATAATTCAACAACATTAATAATAAGTTGGTTTTTTAATGGTTTATTTCATTCTGGAGTATATCCAATGTTAGTCAAATATTTGATTTCATGTTTTGGTATTAATGAAAGAGGAAGAATATTAGGTATATGGACAACAAGTCAACAATTAGGTGCAATCATATCAACAGCCTTTTCTGCATCAATATGTGTAAGATTAGGATGGCGTTTTATATTCCAATTTCTTTCATTATTAGTAATTTTCTTTGGTTTTATAATTTATAAATATTTAAAAATTCCAGAGAATCAATGTAATTATAATGATATTTATATTAAAGATAATGATTTAGATATTAATAATTTAAATAATACAAATAATGATATAAGTGTAATATTAATAGAAGAACAAGAAATAAATATAAATAATCATAATAATATTTTATTATCTTCTTCATCATCATTATCAGAAACTAATATAGATTTATTAGTATATGAAGATAATATTATTAATGATAATAATATTTTATTAAAAGAAGAAGGAAAATTTGATGAAAAGATTCTAAATAATGAAGATATAGAAATATTTGAAAACAATAATAAATTTATATTAGATGAACAAATTACTGATAAGAAAATTTCTTTAGATGAAAGAATAAATTCAAATTTATATACTTATAACACAGAATTGTCTCCAACAATAAAAAAGAAATATAGTACAAAAGAAAGAGAGAAATCAAAAAGTAAAAATACATCTAATAATGATAATTATTCATCTTTTTGCATACAGAATATTGAAAATACAAATGTTAAAAAGAAATTGGTAATATTATTAAATATAGATTATATATTTAATATTTCCATAAGTTATTTTTTTATAAAATTAATAAGATATTCATTACTTTTTTGGTTACCATATTATTTAATAAGAGAACTTGATTATGATCAGTCTATAGCAGGATATTCATCTATGTTATTTGATATAGGTGGAATTTTAGGTGCAATATCAGCAGGTGCAATAGCAGATATTTTCTTTGATGGTAAAAGAATATTAGTTGCCTGTTATATGTCAATATTTATAACAATAAGTATTTTGTGTTTTATCTTAGTAACTAAAACAGAATTTGATATATTAATATTATTTGGAATAATTTTTATGGGATTTTGTATATCAGGACCCGATAGTATATTGGGATCAACAGCAGCACAAGATATAATAGATAGTTCAGGTTCAAAAGCAAAATTAGTTGATTCTATGGCTACAGGTGTTGTAAATGGTTTAGGATCATTGGGTGCAGTTACACAAGGTACATTAACGGCATATATAAGCGAATATTATGGATGGAATACATTATTTCTTTGTTTATTAATATTTGCAATTCTATCGTTTTTTATTTTATTACCAGTTTCTCTTAATAAAAAACATAAGATTACTGTATAATTTCCCGATTAGAATAAAAATTTGTTTGTTCGAATACAATTAAATTATAATTGATCGATTTTATTTTTATTAATTTAAATTTACCCCATATTTTCTGTTTTTGTATTGTATGATTATTTAAATTAAAAACGGTACACATGTATTTAGCGCCTGTTTGCTCAGAAATGATTTTTTTTTTTTTTTTTTTTTTAGAATATTTTCTTTTAAATAAAATAAGAGAATAAGATAGGAATCTTGTCAATGGATAAATTGAATAGTAATTTAATATGTAGTATAAGTAAAGAAGGAGAATTAGATATTATAAATGAGCATTTATATAATAAATTGGTAAGTTTGTATTTTTTTTTCTTTTTTTCATTTAAAAAGAAATTAAATGTAAAATAAATGAAGAATTAAAAAAAAAGATTCTTTAAAGTTATATTTGCTAATGAATATTATTTAATAAGTAATATGAACATATTTATTAACTTAAATTTTTTTTTTAGAAAATATATTGCACTGATATATCAAGTTTAACTTTGGGAATTTTGGGCGCCATAAGGCAAACAAAAGAAAATTTAATGGAAAATGAATATTTAAAAAGAATAATAATAAATTTATCATCAGTTTCATTAACAATAGTTGTAAATGATTCATTGATATATGTATATTTTACAAGAAATAAATCTTTTATATCACATTAATTAAATATTTTAATTTATAAATATTAATGATGATACAATTACCATTAAGAAGTTCAAAAGTAGTATGGCGTCATAAAAGTCCGAATATAACAGTATTATTAACAAATTCAATAATTCCAAAAGAAAGAAGTTATACTTCTTCGCATTTGTGTTATAATGTATATTCTTCAAGAATTATAGATGATGAAATAGAGTCATGTGTGAGAAGTTGTATAGGAGTTGATATTGGTATAATAGGTCCAATATTGATACAAAGATATGATGTATGTGAGAATGGTATTGAAGTGTTAAAATTAGAAAAATTACCCGGTGATATTGATTATTGCTTTAAAAGAATTTTATTAATACCTAATATAGTTGAAAATTCTATTAAAGATATTAAATTGCATACAAGTCATGATTTTCATTTCAGTGAAGATAATGGTATATATATATATGTAAGATCAATTAATGAATTATCAATATTAAGACTTTACAAATTAGAAAATGAAAGTGTGTTGAGTGTTAATTATGAAATTATTTTAAGTACAAAATTAAAAGATATATTAAATTTATCAAAAGATAATGGTAAATTTAAAATTGATGAAAATACAACAATATATTCAATGGTATCTAGTTGTTATGATTATATGGAATTATCTTTATTGTTATCAAATCGCATAATTTTAAAAATAAATTTTCATAAAAAAAATAATTATAAATTTAAATTAATTCTTAATTTAAATGATATTTGTAATTTTGAACATGAAGTTATACAATGCTTAGTTTATGGTGATAATCCTGATACATTTATTTTAGGAGGTAAAAGTGTTTATTTATTAAAATATGATTTATTTTTATCAAAATATATTATTAAAAAAATATATCCTTGTAAAGATGACTTCATAAATAATCAAACAATAGAAATACAAAATAATAATGAATATGAACATATTTTTGATGATTTTAATACATTAAAATCAGTCGTATCATATACAGACAGGTTGGTAAAGTTGCAAAAATTAAGAAAAAAGAATATATCATTATCAAATATAACAGGTATATCAGTACATCCAATTTATTCCAATATAATAGCATTAATAGATTCTAAAACAAGTAAAGTAATTATAATTGATATATATCAAAATTCAAGAGTTCCTTTAAATGAATTTTCAATACCTTTTACAGAAAGTATACCTAATGGAACAACTAGATTTCGTTATATTGAATGGATATTTCCAAAATTAATTAATAAAAATGAACAAGAGAATGAATGTAGATGTGGGATAGTTTTATATTGTTCTAATTATCCAAATGTAATTTATTCTTTATTAAATATTTCTTATGATCGTAAAAATATTGATGATTTTTATAAAGTACAAGTCATATTTGTTAAAGAATTAAATATGAGTAAATGGGATATTGAACAAGATAGAAAATTTTATTCTCCTAAAAAAACACAATTATTAGAATCTTCTATTGATTTATTGGATAATATTTTAAATAATTATTCTATAGATGATAATTTTTTAGCACAATATTTTCATGGATTTTCTGGAGTAACAGTATTTGCTCATAAAAATCAAGTTAATAAAAACAATATCAAATATTACTATTCTGGAATTGATTCAGATTTAGAATATTATAAATCTGAAGATTATCTTCAAAAACAAATTCAAAATCCCGATAGAATGGTTTTAATTCCACAATCAACTTCTAAACATTATATATTTGAGTATTGTAATTACCTAGATAATAAAATTGATGATTGTTTTATATTTCTTGCTTTAAATACATGTGGAAGATTAACAACAACAAGTATTTACATAATAAATGATGAAAATATAAGCTTTTATAATAATAATAATAATAATAATAATAATAATAATCAAAATTTAAATCATGATATTCAATATTATGGATTAAATAATGTTTATACTTGTAAATATATGAAAGAATCATTAATGGAACTATATTCTTGTTTTGAACAAAATAATAAAGAAAATAAAAATATTATTAAAAATAGATCTAAAATTGTACCACCAAATAATATAAATGAATCTTTAAATTACCGTAATGATCATTTTAATCAAGATAATTATTTAAATCTTGAATTAGAAGTACCTAATCAACAATTAACTAAAAGAAAATATTATAATTCAAAAGTATATAATGCATTTGATTTGTTAAATTTATTATTAAAAGATGATGATAATCATGATCATAATAAAGATAATTTACAAACTACATGTATTAAATTACCTTTACCTATATCTAATGGATTTGATTATATAAGAGAATTTAAAAATATTCCTGGTATATTATGGTCTGATGAATCTACAATTATTGATCCAAATGAATGTGTACATATACCTTCTTTAATAGCTCAACCTTTTCCATTATGTTCTTGTAGATATTTCGAAATAAACCATTCTGAAGATACACAAGATATACAAATGACAAATGATTATTTACAAAAAAAAAATCCATTATTTGATATAGTAGGAGTAAGAGATTATCAATATAATTATACTTTAGAAGAATATTTATCATTTATACCTGAAAATAATCAAGATTCTAATATATCTAATCTAAAGGTTAATGTACCAAAAGATACATTAAAATCATTATCTGATCATATATTTTGTCTTCCATTAACACCTGTATCAAGTAAAATGTCAGAAAATTATTTAAAATATCATCAATATATTGGTGGTAAATTAAGTGATTCTTTTATTAAAAAATGGAAAATATCTCAATCTTGTTCTAGATTAAATCAACCTGGTTGTTTATTAAAATATATAATTGAAAATGAAAAACAAATAGAAAAAATACTTGTTGAAGAAAATAAAATAATTAATTTATTGGAAAATAACGAAGAAAAAGAAATTAGAGACAAATTATCGCAAGAAGATAATGAATTTGAATTATACATAGAAAGTAATTTACAACATAAGGATGTAGATTATAATTTAGATGAAATGGATATAGAACATATTCTTAATAATGATGATCAACAAATTAGTGATTTTAATACTAGTCATGATGATGATGAAAATATTCAAAAGGAAACTTTACCAAAAAGAGGAATTTGTATAAATAAAAAATTAATAGATATTTTGGAAGAATTTTGGGATCAATCATGTGAATTTTATGGATTGAATTCAGAAGAATATAATCGAAATGATACAATTGACTTATTAAAAGATGATCTATCTCAATGGTATAATTATCCATTTGTTTCATTTGAAACTGTAGATACAAATATTCATGATAAAGAACAATTGAAATTATCTTTAATGAGTTATGTAGATACACAATTAAGTAACATATAAAAAAAGTAATTTAGTTATTAAAACCTAAAGTTTTTCTTTTTTTTTTTATTTTCAAAAAAAATGATTTATTTTATTTCTTCTATTTAAGTTAAAGGTTTATTTATTTTATTCTAAAATTTTTATTTTTATTTAAATCATTAAATTTTTACAATTTATAATTTTTTATTAAATTTATAAAATCAAAAATCAACATGTTAATTATTGAAATACTTTTATTTAAATTCAATTTATAGGTAAATTCATGTATTTTAATTCTTTAATTATAAATTATTATAAATTATTTTGTTAATTAAACATTATTTAAATCTTATTTTTAATGTTTGTTTATTATTATTATATTTACTAATTTCCATCTTTATTTTGATTTAAATATTCATCTTCACTTTGATCTTGATATTCACTTTCAGTTTGATCTTGATCTTCACTTGATGAAAATAATGAATTATAATCTCTATATTCTTTCTTTTTATTGTAATTCATATATTTATTTATATAATCTTGTTCTATATTAGCAATTGATTGATGATTAGTTCCATATTTTTTATATAAAGAAAAAGCTTCATTATTTAATACAAAGAAATGCAATCCACCTTTAAAAATTCCTAATATCTTTTCTGCTTGTGAATTAAAATTAAAAAAATATAAACAAGCAGAAATAGCTTCAGCACAAGAAAGTTCATAAGGTCTTCCATAATGTGTAGAATTAGATGCAACTAAAAAAGGTAATAATCTCTCATTACCATTATGAATTTTATGAAATGGTATTTGATCGATCTTATTCCATGAACAATCAACAACAGCAATTCCACCTTTAATTAATAATGGTAAATCTTCTAAAGATAATTTTTTTTTTGCTCTTGGACTTAATATAATACCTGACCATTTTCTTTTATAATTATTATAATTTAATTCTTTTGCATATTTAAATCTTAATAATTTTCTACCACTACATTTTGATTTATCACATTGACAAAAATCCCATATACCAATTTTAATTTCTGGATCAGAATGATAAATATTATCTGGATAACTTTCTTTATTATCTGTTGTATATTTAAATTCTTGTTGATATTTTAGTTCAGAGTCAGATTCTGTATCAGTTATAAATTCTGAAGTAAATGAAGTTTCAATTTCATTATTTTGTTGATTATAATTCATTTTAATTCAATAATTTTAAAATAATTATTAAAAATATTTTTAATATTAATATTAAAAATTAATTTTATTTAAGTTTATTTTTAATTAATTTTTTTTTTTATTATTTTGAGATATTGTCAAATAATGATTATATTATAAATAAAGCAATAAATAATGTATATAACTGACGATCGTATCGGCCGCTATAGCTCAGCTAGGTAGAGCGCATGGCTCTTAACCATGTGGTCCTGGGTTCGATCCCCAGTGGCGGCGTACCCTTTTTTTCTTGATATATAACTTTTTAAATTTCAAAGTTTTAAGAAGGAAATGAAATGCATATTTTAAAAATAATTTAAATCGAATAATTTCATATTTCAAAAATATTAGAAAAGAAAAAAAATGAGGACAAAATTTTAGGCAATTTACTTATAGTAATTATATAGGGTTAATAGAAAATAGGTCAAATAAATGGATTTTATAGTATAAATATAAATTAAATTCTTAATAACTTAGGTGGTATTTTTTCAGGTATTTTGTTTTTTTCAAAGAATGAGTTTTTAAATGCATCATATTCCCAAGGCAATAATTCTTGCTGATAAATATCATCATCTATATCAGGATTATTAAATGAATAATTTCTTACGGAATTATTTGTATTAGATTGATTGGTTGTTTCTATTGCAATAGTGTTAATATTATTTTGTATGTTAGGATAGTCACTAATTTTAATATCATTAGAAATATCATTAATATTATTATTACTTTGTATATTATTATTGAATGAATTAACAAATGAAGGTGGGGAGGCGCTTATTTGGTTATTATTATTAAATATGTTAGTAAATGTCGTACTATTTGTATTATTAGTACTAAATGGATTGCTAATAAATGGAAGAGAATTATTTTCTGATTTTGAAAATGGATTATTAAAATTATTGTTGTTTTTATTATTATAAGAATCTTTTCCTAAATTAGGAAGGTATAAATTACCAATTTTAGAAAACAAGGTTAAATCTAAATCATATAAATGATGATTAGTTGGTAAATAACCTTGTATTTTGCCTTGTTCAATAAAATTTTTATATGATTGTTTTAATATTTCTATAGTTTCTAAATGCATATTATTCCAATTATTAACATGATTTTGATAAAATTTCCAACGATATTCTTCAAAATTTAAATCTAAACTTGTAAATAATGGTGTTTGGTTTAGTAAGCCAATTTTACCAAATGGCCATACACCACTATTTATAACAATACCTATAAGTTCTAATGTTTGTAAAACATTATTAGTGTTTGAATTATTGTTATTTTTAGAATTATTAAAGTTATTAGACTTATTAATTGAATCTTGATTTTTACTAAAAGGATTAAATATTCCAACATTAGAATTGTTGGAAACATTATTATCTTCAAATAGAGCTCCTCTTGGGTGATAATCTCTACAATTATTTCCAAATCTGCATGATCCTCTTAAAAAAAATTGACATGGTCTTCTGTTACTCATAAATAATTTTATTTAAAATGATTTTTAGATGTTTTAGATGAAAAAAAAAAGCAAGAAAAAAAAATTACAGCGACAAAAATTAAACCGCCTATTTGATGATGAAAATAAGGAAAAAAAGAAATAAAAGAAATAAAAAAGATTCAAAGTTGCAAAATGCAGATCAAAGATCCAGAATTAAGACCACAAAGAAATAAAGATAATCCAGTAGTATTTCTAGATATATGTTTATCTGACGAAGCAAATAAATTGGGAAGATTAGTTATAGAATTATTTAATGACGTTGTACCAAAAACATGTGAAAACTTTAGACAATTTTGTACAGGTGAATATAAAAAAAACTTAAAAAGTATTGGATATAAAGGTTCTAGTATACATAGAATAATTAAAGATTTTGTTATACAAGGAGGTGATTTTGTTAATAATGATGGTACAGGTAGTATTTCAATATATGGTACCTATTTTGAGGATGAAAATTTTATTATAAAACATACAAAACCAGGATTATTGTCAATGGCAAATAATGGTACTCCCAATTCTAATGGTTGTCAATTTTTCATTACTTGTAATTCATGTTCATGGTTAGATGATAAGCATGTTGTTTTTGGTCAATTATTAGGACATGATTCATTTGCTACCTTGAAAAAAATAGAAAATGCAACAGTTTTGCCACCAAATAGCAAACCTAAAATACCAATTATTATTTATCAATGTGGTCAACTATAAATTTAAGAAATTAAAAATTTTAATGAATATTAATTACCATATAATATCTCTTCGTACAAAGTATTTTTGTAATTTATTATTATTTACACCAGTTTTTAGATTTATATTTTTAATTCTTTTATTTAACAATAGATTTTGTTTTAAATGAATCTTGTTTAAATAAATTTTATTTAAATTAGAAGAATTATTTATATTAATTTTTTTATTATTTATTCTTGTTTTACATACAATTTGATTATTTTTATTTTCTTTATTTGGTATTCTTTGTTTATATATATAAGCTAAATTACGATGTACAACTTCTTTTCCATTTGGTAATCTTAAGTCACCATATTCTGTAATAAAGGGTTTTTTTAAATTATACATGTTTAAAATATCATCAACAAGAATTTCATTTGGTTCATCTTGACTATCTTCATCTATATATTCCCAATTATCATCATCATCATCATCATATTTATCATCATTAATTGTCATTTTGTTAAAATTAGGTATTAATTCTTTATATGATGATGAATAATTGTAAAATTTTTCTAATTCTTCTTTTTGTATTTCTAAATGTGTTCCTAACATTGTATGTCCTAAACTTATCATATGATCTCTTACTGCATTTAAGCTTGAAAACATTTTATCACAATATAAACATATATGACCTTCAAACAATTTTTCACCTAAATAAAGTAGTAATCCTTCTAAGTCAATTAAATATTCTTTGTCAGGTATTACAAATGAATATTTATCATTCATATAGTTTAAACATTCTTCTGAATTAGAATGTATAGTATTATCAAAATAACAATATGTAGGATTATATGGTGGTATTTGCTTTGGCTTATTGTTTTTAACAATAATTTCATTATTATTTATATTTATTCTTTGTTTAATATGTGAATTACCTTTTTCTATAACAACATTTACACTTTTTAATAATTCAAGTTTTCGATTAAATGCTGTTTCACTTATTGGTTCTTTATTGATTAATTTTCTTTTTTGATTATAATTGTGCCATTCTGTTTTATAATGTTCTCTTAATAATAAAGTACTTTCAATTTTATATCCACATACTGTACAAAATAGTGGAACATTCTGCATTTCATAAAATTTAGATATTTCTTTTATCTTAAATTATAAGATAAATTAATTTTAATTAATATTTTTAATAAAATTTTTTGAATTAAAAATTATTCAAATAATCGTTTTTTGACTAATTTTTGTAAACAATCTTTGGGATAATTATACCGGTTTAATTTCTTATTATCGGTGATATAATTTTTAAAAAATTGCTTCATGTAACAATTAGGCGCTTAAATATTTTAATTAAAAAAAAAAAAAAAAGAATAAAGAAATTTTACGTAAAAAAAGCAAAATTACTTGTGTATTTCATAAAGCAAATATTTATAAAAATTAATAAATTTTATTATAATAAATTTTTTTGAAAATAATTCATTTAGTTTAACTTTTTAAGTTATGAGATGACTCATTTATGGCGCTAAACAAGTATTATTAAAATTAACATTTACCCCACAAATTATTACAATAAAAGCAATAAAGGTTCTTTCTTTTTTCTTTTTTTTTTTTTTTTTTTTTTTTTCCTTCTTTTCTTATAAATAAAATAGGAAATGACTTGTGAGATTTAGAAAGGTGTATTTATATTAATATGAATGGTACTGTTTATAACATTATTAATGAATATATAAATAATGAACACTTTTATAAATTTGAAATAGTGAATGCAGATGTTGAAAATAATATAGATGCCAATAATATTGAAAAAATTATAAGAAGGTATAATTTATTGAATAAAGACATTAGCAGTATAGATAAGTTAATAAATCAAGAATTCAAAATAGATATATGGTTAAATAATACAATTAAAGATCTTAATTTAAAAATACATGAAAATAAGATTTTAATACCAGAAGAATATAAAGATGAAGATTTGAAATTTTTAAGAAAAAAAATTAAATTTAAATTGAATGAACTTGAAAGAGAATTTAAGATAAGAAGTAATTTTATATTTTCAAAAACAGATAAGGAGTTCCTTAAATCATTATACAATTTGTACAAGGAGACAAAAAGTATAGAATTAAGAGACCATTCAAAAGAATTAGATAATTTAAGAAAAAGGAAGTGCGAATTAAGAGGACTATTAGAGTCCTATCAAGAGAAATTTTTAATGGAGA